>JAWWEW010000165.1:55435020-55466815 GCA_035583185.1 Anabacerthia variegaticeps
AGGCCCCGGCGCTTCCTTCCCCCAGCCCTTCCCTTCCAGCCGGGGAGCGGGTCACTTACATGGCTGGAGAGCGGGGAGGAGGCGGCGGCGGCAGGGGAAGGGAGCCGGGGAGGGAAGCAGGGGAAGGGGAGGGAAGGGGGGAGCGAGCCAGCGAGCGAACGGGGGGAAGGGGGCGGCCGGCGAGGGAGGCGGGCGGGCTCTGCGGCGGGCGCCGAGCGAAGGCCTCACTGGGCTCCCGGCAGCAGCCGCCGCCTCCTCCTCACCATCCCCGGGCGGCGGGGCGGCTCCTCCTCCCCCTCTCGCAGGCGCTCGGCCCGTGGGGCTCGCACGCCCGCCCGCTCCGGCTGCCGGCTCGCCTTGCCCGCCGCTCCGCCCTGCGAGGCCGCCCCTCCGCCCCGCTCCGCCGCCGCCTCCCCCCGCGCCCCGGGCCCGGCTCCCCGCGCTGTGTCCGCCTCGCCCGCACCCTCCGCGGCCCTGCCCGCCCTGCCCGGGGGCCGCTCCGCTCCCCGCTCCGCTCCCCTTGGCCTCGCCGCCCCCCGAGCCCCCGCAGCGCCCCCGGCCCCGCCGGGCCCAGGCCCCGGGCGGTGTGGGCTGGCCCCGCGGCCCCCGGCCCTGCTCTGGGGGTGAGAGGGAGTGCTGAGCCCCGACAGGGGTCTGGGCCCTGCTCCTGGCTCGGCCCAGGGGCCTGGAGTGGGGAGGATTTCACGGAATCAATGAGGTTGGACAGGACCTCCGGGATCGTCCAGCCTGTGACCCAGCACCATCCTGCCAGCCAGACCGTGGCACTGAGCGCCACTTCCAGTCCTTCCTTAAAACACCTCCAAGGACGGTGACTCCACCACCTCCCTGGGCAGCCCATTCCAATGTCTAACGACCCTTTTTGTGAAGAAATTATTCCTAATGTCTAACACCTAAACCTCCTCTGACATGACTTAACACTGTGCCCTCTCCTATCGCTGGTTGCCTGAGAGAAGAGATGGACCCTCGCCCAGCTATACCCTCTTTTCAAGGAGTTGTAGAGTGACAAGGTCCCCTCTGAGCCTCCTTTTCTCCAGGCTAAACACCCCCAGCTGCTCCTCATAAGACTTGTACTCCAGACCCTTCACCATTTTCATTGCCTTTTTCTGGACAAAGACCAGCCACAAAAACAGGGATGCTACCCCACCATAGGTGAGAGGCCCTGACAGCCCCACCATTTCACTCTCTGGGAAGGGCCGGGCTCTTTTAAATCTCTTGGGGTGCTTCCAGCAAGCTCCCCTGAAAGCATGGGGTGCCAGTCCGCTTTCTCTGCACTCAGAGCTTTCCCTGTAAAACACCAGCTGATTAAATAATGAGGCATCATGGTAGCTTGGAGGATAGTCCAATATCCTTTTCCACAGCAGAAGGGCTGCAAAGGCATTAAGGAATTACCCATGGAGGGGCCGAGACAGTAAGCCTGGATGCTGCACTTGAGGCAATCCTGCTCTCACAGCAGGAATGGCTCAAAACATCACAAATTTCTTCAACTATTGCTTACAGCATGGCAGTATTTTTGGTAATGTTTTTGAGAGCTGTTCTGCTCTGAAAAACAATGTTGTGGAAACACCTATGACAGATTTACATTTCTCCGCCCTTCCACTATCAAAATTTGTCCTCTTTGGTCGTTAGGGGGTTTTGTTTATTCTCTAATTGACAGTGCCATAAACGTTAACTGGGCTGTAAGAACTGATTGGATTTCCTCAGAAACGTACAATCACTGATGATCACATTTCTGCCATTGGAAGCTGGCTGGAATTTAGGAAACAGCACATCTTCCCACAGCTTTTCAACTGTTGGCAACACAGAAGTGCATAAAACGCATTTACAGCAGTAAAACTGGGGAATATGGCTCTGCCTTTACACTGCTATCAAACCTATTGGATATAATAGGAAGCTTTTCTGCCACATCATTTGAATGATTGTAAATGTTTAGTGAAATTCACTTTCTTCCATTTTGATCAACTTGGTCTGACTAATCATGTCTGTCATCAGGGTACAGGAGCCAACAAGAAGACAGAGGAGAAAAGGCTTCACTCTTCTTCGGAGAGGAGGGAGAAAGAGCAAGGCCTCCTTTCCCACCAAGCAACAGACCAGTTCCTCCTGGCAGAGCAGCTACACCAGTGTGGGATTTTCTGTGTGTCACCTTTAGGTTTACTGGGGCATATTTCAGTGCAGTTTTTAAAATGTACCATTCAGGGAACTTAGCAGAGTAAGCAGACCCCGTGGCACTGGCCCAGTTACCTAGTTTAGGGTCAGGTCTTCATCTGCTGCAGTCAGTGGAAAGATTTTGGTTGGTGTCAGGGCAGAATGGAATGGCTGTGGGAATTCTCTAAGATGTAAAGGTAATGGAAAGGTAAAATCTGGGTTTGTGATCACTTTTGGATACACTTTTTGTATATTAAAATGTAGGTAGTCATTAAAGATATATTTAAATTAATCATCAGTGTGCAAAGCTTGCAGGCAGCTCAAAGGACATGTATCTTACTTAACAAAAACAAGGAGAAAATTAATTTATAAACTAATTTTAAGTCTTTAGACTACAGTTACACCTAAAGGTAAAGACAGCATGTTAGTACAGAAGTTCACTGGCTGTAAGACACTTCTGGCCAGGCAGGGGGATCTCTGGTAATAGATCTGATTGCAGGAGAGCTTTCTTGCCTTCCTGCCAAACCCTGTCCTGATTGATAAGCTCCCAGGCTGCGTGGTGAGCAAGGTCACTAGGACTTCCCCCTGCAAATGAAGAAGCAGTTTAAAAAATAAGATCATAGAGTAAACAGTTTTCTGTCCTGAAGAGAAGAAAATAAACCTCTGTTGTTTGCTAGAAAGGAAGTACAATTAAAAAAAAAACACCCAAATTTCAACATGAACTTACTGTTTGGATTTGCCGACTGTTGATTTACCATGATGAAAGACAGGCCCAAACTAGAAAGTTTGGATCCTGATCTGGATCTGACATTCCCCAAATCTGAGGGGGAAGTGTGATTCAGAGCCTGGAGTAAGGGCTTATCTCTCAAACACAGCAAAGTACTGTGGATAAAAATACCCAGGTAAAGTAGGAAGTGCCTGGTCTGCAACAACAAGAGTGACTTTGTATCAACAATGAACAAAAGCAGCTTTTTTTTTTTCTTTGAGAACAATGAAATCACTCAAGAATTTTTATAAATACAAACAATGTGTGTTTTATCACTCAGTTATCATCAGTGGGATTATAGTCTATAAACCCTAATTTTCAGGGAAGTCCCTAGATTTCCCTGAGTGCTTCCTCAGATTTCACATCTGTTAACTCTAGTTTATTAAGTGCTTCAGGATAAGGTGCATCAACTGTGCCTCGGTATTGCATTACCTGAAAATACTGAATGTAGGAATTGGTGGCAAAGAATAGTTGATTGCCAGACAGTGTACCGATACCACAGCAGAAAAGCAGGCACTTCTGTTCCCATCCATTTTTAACACATATATAGGTAGCATATAATTCAGTGTCACTTTTAAAAGTTATTTTAAGATGTTTAAACTATGAAGCTTTGGATAAAATTGGTTTTTATGCAGTCAGGCATAAGAAGAACGACTAGCATGGTAGGGTGAAATGAAATTACTGAATTAACCCCCAGTAGAACAAGCTCCGTTCCATGATTTCAAGTAATGACAGCACCTTTGTGGGCCAACAGTGAATTTGTTCATCCCTTTTTAAAAGGTGGGCTGTACTCAGAGGTACTCAAAGGAAGAAACTATATGACTTCCTATTAGAATTACAGAGCTAGTATCTTAGTCTAGGCATTAACAGCTTTATACAAACAACTCAGGTTGGATCTCAGACAAAAATCTAGCTCAATAAAAATACAAATTAAAAGTGCTTTTCACATCACCAAATATAATAAACATAGTTGTGCTTCTAAAACTGAACAAATCCAATATTTGAAGGTGTTTTTCTCAATAGGAAAACAATAACAGGCTCCCTGGTAAAAATAAAAAATATAGTCATGATGAAACATTGTGGATTTCTTTTTAGAAATTCATCTTGAGAATAAATAGATGTATGAGTTCGCCTGTACTTCTCCAATGGATTTCCTACAAGACTAAGTATCAGCTAAACTGGTGATGTGAAGAGCAGCACGAAGTGAGGCCTGTTTGCTGCTCTTCCTGATGGCTTGCAGAAGCCCTGGGAGAAGTCAGACAGGAGACCTGGCTTTGGTTTCCAGCTTCTGTTCCTGGTCACCAAGGTGCCAAAGCAGGAGAGCCCTGGGGTGGCAGGGTGTCAGTGCTGTTGACAAACCCCAAAGTGAGAGCTGTACAGTCCTCTTCACCAGGAATGACAGCCACGACAAGGGGCAGCAAATGTGGTATGGGCAGTTTGGTATATAAATTGGTTTGTATAGAAAATGGGCTAGTTAGATATAAAATGTACAAAATAGCAAATGTATCAGTTCTGTGCTATACACCACTGCAGTCACTTGTGTTGTTACAGTAATAACCACAAGTCCCAGTCTGGACCAGGCACCACTAGGTGCTGTAGACACACATCAGGAGAACTGGGCTTTGATCTGAAGGGACTGAAGTCTGCCTCAAACCACTACTTTTCCCCTCTCTTTATAAAGTAGCATGTCATGAGTTCTTAGGTCTGGGAAGATACCTGAAAATGCTGAAATTCCAATGATCTGTGTGAGGGAACATCACAATCATGACTACAGTCAGATAGGCAAATCCTCCGAGACTGAAGTACTGACATTATAGACACAAAATAAGAGAAAAGTAAAAACTATCAGGTTCCTGTTGCATTCCCAACCCCCACACACCGAATGCTGACTGTTCTTTAGCTAAAATTACAGAGTTAAGCGTGGTGTGGCCATATTAACTTGGGTGCAGTTTCAGTGGTTGATTACCCCACACGGATACCTGTGTGGAAGGAGCAGCAGCCATGCTGCTGGATGAGGGCACAGGCACGGCAATTAGTTTTCGGAGCACTGATTCCAGCTCCATTGAGCTCCAGGTGACAGCCTGGACAGAGCAGCTCCCTTGTGATATTTGCTGTTTCCTAAAGATTGAGAGTTGTAATCGAATTTTTAAGATTTTAAGCATTATGGTGACAGGGGTTTCCCATATCCTTTAACATGTATATATACAGGTAGGACATTTTTCCAGTGGACTGGCAAGTGTTTTCATTATTTGTATGGTAGCACTAGAAGAGAAGGGATTGCTTTTAATTTCTTCAGTGTGTTTTTAATCGCATCTGCATGCACGCAACAATCTGCTATGCTTTGAATCACCTACTCAAAATTGTGTAGTTTGGAAACTTTTAGGGGCAGAAGTGAACAGTTCAACATCATTCTGGTCTGACCCTCTGGCTACTGCAGCCACAAAATTGTACTTATTGATGTCTTCATTTGTATTCAGATCCTGCCTTATTTATAACACAAGAAGCTGTCCTATGAAAGGAGAGCCCTGGTAATAATTTATATATTATATTTATATATTTTTAAATATACATCTAATCTGTCTGTTTGAGCATTTCTCTCCTATAGTTCGTTGATGTCTAATCAGGTTTGAGCATAATCTGCCACTTGCCCTCAGTGAAATCACTGAGGTCTCCTTCTCTGCCTGACTTATTGTCACAAAACTTTTGAATGCTTTTACTAGCCTTTGGCTACATCTACGCTTGTTCTGTTGGCTGTGCCTACAGATAGGCTTGTGGCTGCTGTGCTCTGTGGCCAGAGTGAGTTATGTCCATCCTGCTCTGAGGGGCTGGGCTCCTCTCCAAGCCCAAGCACTCTTGCTTTGCACTCAGCCTCATGTTCCCTATGAGCAACAAGCTGTGATGTGCTCTGTCTAAGTGAGTGATAGTGGCCCTGAAGGAGAGGTTTTCTGGAGTGATCCAGTGGATGTTGAGGACCCCATCTCCACATTAAATGTGTTTCAGTGAAGTGGGGGTCTTTCAGGCTAACTGTAATGAGGTCCCACAGACTATACTCCCAGTGGTGGCCAAAGTTCATGTGCACTGCTCTGGAGGATCTCATTGCTTTTGGTTCACTGGAAGGGAGCTCAGTTCATGCAGTCCCAGATTGGTTCATGTTACAAACCAAACCACAGTAAATTGGTATGATCTGGAGATTTGCCTCAACAACACAGTTCCGATTCAAGCATGGTAATGTAGACTCAGGCATTGGAAACGTTGCTGCTACATGAGCTGATGGTATCCAGAAGTTAAGAAGATATTAGGAATGAGACACATGTGCTGCAAAATTCAGGCTCAAAAACCCTGTATGTGTGCTGATACAACTGCTTCTTTGGTTGCCCTTCCCATCCCTCACCATACTTGGCACATAACATAGGTTTTCTGGGACCTTGAGTCATCAAACATTGCCTGTCTGCTGAACTTCCCATCCCAGCCTTGACCAGAATGGCTCACATGATAAGCTGGATCCATCAAGAGCCTGTGTAAGTCAGGACATCACCATCCCTTCGGGACTGCATGGGACAGGACCTTCCTCTCAGCATGTCCATTTCCAGTGTTGAGCACAGTCTCTGCAGGAACTTCTCGGTGCTCATCTAACATACACAATAAATTTTAAAACAATGAAGGAGACTGTGAAAGAAATTGTTGACCGGCCTTGCGGTCTTCACTGCCCTCAGCCTTGTCATCTGCATTCGGCTGGAGAAGCGGCTGCTCCTCAGCCCTTTGTTGGTCGCCAGCCCAGAGGGAATCAAGCCCGCTGTATTCTTCTGCCGCATCCAGCCTGGCTCTCACACGGCGTTCCCGCAGCAGCCCCTGAGCCTGCCAGGACAGGCTGGCACTTGGAGAGAATGATGTCACCGAATGGGCAGGGCTTCTTTGCCACCGATAACATCTCAGCAGATGTCCTCCAAACGTGCTCACGGTTCTCCCATTATAACATCTTTATTGCCCATTTACCTTTCACAGTCCCCCCTTTTAAGTCAGCAAAGAGGTTACTCTTTGCTGAAGACCACCTTAAAAATTGAAAAAGAGCTTTGCCGCAGTTAAGTGTTTTTTAGATTTATTCTTGGGCAAGCAAACCTTGCATTTCAGTAAAACACCAGTGCTGAGATACTTCAAAGCATAAAGGTATCAGACTACCACTGAAAAAGTTTATGATTTTCCCTTGTACATTTACCCTTTTCCAAAATAAAGCAACGGATCAATGAAGTTGCTACACTGCGCACCTTACACAGGCATCTCTGTGATCCCATTAACTATAACCTGTTCCCCATAAATCCTGCAGGTTATACTCCCACCTACTGGGTCTCATCCCTGTTTAGAAAATCAGATCTACCACAGGGTATCCTTCTGGACGTGTAGAGTTCCACTGAAATCAGCAGAGATCTGCTTAAGGACATGCCTGCAGAGAGTATCTGTTATTCTATATTTACACAGTACCCAGCATAATAGGACATGAAACCTGATTAAAGCCTCCAAACACTACTGCCATGGAAATCAGTCTTGTTATTGACTGATGACTCAACATGTCTGGATTTAGATGGAAGAGGGCTACTTTCAATTCCCAATTCTTTTATAGACTCTCTGCATAACCTAGCCAAGTCATTGGATCTCTATACCTCAGACACTCCTGTATTTAATGCAGAGAAAGTCAACCATTGATTAATTCCCTTCTCCCAGCCCATTCTGCGGTTTTTGATTGTAAGTTCCTTGGGGCAGACATTGCCTCTTGTGACGTGTGAGGACATTGCACAGCATCAGGGAGCTCTGGCAAGCCTATAAATGATAAAATAACAATCATATTCAGTAGCACAGAAGCAGCTGTGATTGTCCTAATATTTGTCCTCATAGAGTAATTTTTAAATTGAAAGCACACCTGGGATAATTCAGTTCCAGAAGATGCTCAACCTGATCCTGAGATAATGACAACCTGTGAGTAACCTGAGCTACAGCATTGCCTTTAACAAAATAAAGAAAGGTAAAATGAAGAGAGTAATAGTTTCGTGGGGTTTTTTTTTTGCAAAATATAAAGCAATATGGATGGATTCAAACCTTAAATAAAATACCAGCAGCCACACAGCTTTCCCTCTTCATGAGAACAGATGTGGAAAGCTATTATTATAATTTGCAAATAATGTTGGCCCCTTATGTGTGTCATTGGAGCTTTTTTATTACATGGATTCAGCTAGACGGTTTCTTACATAACACTGTTATTCTGTTTTCATTTTCAATGTAGTTATCAGATGATGGTTTCCCATGCATAGGTTCTATTATTATATAGCCTTCAGTTATACAGCTATTTAGCTCTCAAAAAAAATCAGTGTTCTGGAATTGTGAAGGTATTTCCTAGGACAGAATATTTGCCAAAAGAGAAGCCCAGGAGTAAGCACAGATCCCTGCAGGTATGCCACACAACTTGCACAGACGACCATTATTAATACAAATCACTTCAATTAAAATTGACACGTGAGCTAATTAATAGGATGTTGATTGATAAACAAGACTGCGCTCGTTTTATCCAGGCATTTGTTAATTACCTGCCCGATGTTGCAGCTGACCGGCGAGGACACGCTCCTGCTCTAAGGAACATCGTGGGGTTTGTGTGCATTCCAGTTTACCAGGGATTGGCTGTACATAGAAAATAGCAGTATTTTTTTAGCCACGGGATATAAAGTTTTGTGTCTACCTGCATCACGGATGGGATACAGTATGCGTCAGTTCATGCACAATGAGGTAAATAATATCTGCCATGCGATGCTACAGTAAATGTTCGCATTATTTGCTGACCGCCTGTATATTTTTCTTCTCTCCTCGGTTTCCCCCCCACATCTGACAGCACTGGCAGCCTGCACAGCGCTCTGTAGCAGCGAGCACACTGCGACACTGTTGCAGGGGTTCCCTACAGCAGAGCCTTCCCAGTGCCATTGATCAAGCCACAAGCACTAGTTAAGTAATGCAAGGTTGCTCTAATTCCCTGACTCATCTCCCGTTCCCCCTGGAAATCCTAAATGTGGTGCTGGGAAACCAAACTGCAGTCCTCTGCAGCAGGATGAAGTAACTTTGATTGCTGAGTCACCACGTTGACCCACAGAGCTCAAATTTATAGTTAGCAATAGTCAAAAATGCTCATTGTAATCTTATCACGGTCGAGGTAGTAACTGCACGTTCCCTGGAAATGCATGCAGCCTGGCTTTCAGCTCAGATTCCCCAAATCACTGTTTGTGTAATGTTTACAAAAACACATTTCATTTTAAGTAGCCTTGAATTATTATATTCCTGGGGTCCTTTTTTTATGCATATGTCATCTTAGGGCTAATCAGCATTCTGCTCTTGTGTTTGCAACTGCTGAGAAAGTCAGATCTTAAAAAGCCATAACTCCTTGACAATTTCTGCCCATCGATAGATTGTACAAGCTGTTTGGGTGTAGTAAGCAACGTGGAGGAAAACTGAAGATCAAATTATTCTCAGGTATGAATTAAATCATTGCTTTGTAGCTGCTGACACACCTCCTTGCTCTGCGTGATGAAATTCCCCTCGTTGTGTACTGCATGCTTTTACAAATAGTGCTGTCCTTCTGAGTATATGTTTGTCAGATAGAAATCTGTGTTTTGCCACAGTGGCATCACTATGGAACACTTTTGATAATGTTAGCAGTGGGTCCCACCCTTCTGGATGCAAACCTTTATTCCTGGTCCACGACGTGCATGGAATGTATTTGATGTGTGCCTGACTGCAGAGACAAGTGGAAGAGTAGAAACACTCATGTGCTACAGTTTGTTCCTAAAATTGATCTTGACCAGTCAGCATAAAATGCATCATGTCAATGTGATTGCCATGATGCTCTTTCATTAGGAGAAATGATTCTTCCACAGGGCAAACAGGAGTTGAGTGAAAATGCCTCCACCGCCCCTTACAAACTGGCTAATGGAGAAAAGTCTGCTTGCAATTCAAAGCTAATTATGAAAACAGATCAATGTAAATAAAGATGAAGAAAGTGGGGACTCACATCAGAGAACACACAAATGAAAAGGCATGTGACCAGTTTAAAATACGAATGAGCTTCTGTTAAAAGAGCTCTCTTCAGTGACCTTCTGTCCTGCCACGTGACCAAATTCTTCAATCAGGCACTGTAAAGGAATGTTAAAATTGTCCTTATTTTCATTTCAGATCTGGGCACATTAGTCTGTACTTGCTGTATTCATTTATTACCCAAATAAGCTCACTTTCTGCTGAAGTCAAAGGGAGTTTTTCTTGTAATCCCTCCCCTGGCTCTGCTCTGGGCTGCAGTGGTGGTGCCTGCAACCTTTTAGAATCCTGAGGGCCTGGTATCAGCCAGCTCCTTGCCATTTTCAGGCCCAGCTGGGAAGGGTGCAAGTCATTTTAGAGCCAGCAAGTGGCTATGGGAGGAAGCTGATCTCTGTGCAAGGCCCTGGGCTGGAGGGCAAACTCCTCAGAAAACAGCTAGCCTTGTTGTGAGCAGAGAATCACTCTCTTTGGAGTTTATATTTAACCAAGTCAAATGTCCTAAAAACAGGCCTGGAGAGGTAGCAAGGTGGGTACCTGCATCTATGCAGCTTCTTTAATTTATCAAACTCCCTGCTGAATCGCAGACCCAGACCTGGAGGCAGCATTCACTCGATTGCACCCCGTGCCAAATGCAGCAATATGGTAACTCCTTCTTCTACGCTCCCCCTACTTAGACTTCCAAGGATCACAGAAGAATTTCTGACGTGCTCCAACATTGAACAAAGCAATCTCTGATCTTAAGGAAGAAAAAAAAAGAAAGAAAGGTTCAGTTTAATACAGGCAAGTGGCAAAGATTCAAATTGCATTTTATTTTAGCCAAAGTTGTTCACCAATCCTGAGGAGAGATGTGAATTTTCAGCTCCAGTCAGATGCCTAATTATTCATTTCTCCCTATCTTGCTTTTAAGATCTTGCCAAGGCTGCACCCATCCCTATATCTCTAGGCATTTGAATACCACTCAAGAAGTATCTGAACTCTTTGACTGTTCGGCCTGTTTTCGAGTCACCACGTAACCTCTCAGGAACCCCTGCGTATGACGATGTGCTGACAAAGAGCACCTCATGCTGGAATGATGCTGCCTCTTACCTGCAGAGGTACCACTCCATCCACCGTACCTGAAGGGATCTCTGGGACTCTCAGCCTGATCTCACCAGACAAGAGCACACCCTTTTCTATGGGATGTTTAAGCAGAGCTACTGTGTGGCAAATAACAGCATCTGGTTTTGCTCTTTGCAGGACCCGAGATTGAATCCACGATCTGTTATCAACTACACAGCGGGAGCTTCCTCATATTGCTGAGTCTAAATGAAAGTGAATGGTAAAGAGGGTAAAACATGCAAGTTGTGGAGCACAAAATTAGACTTTTCAAAAATTTGAGTTTTGTTTTCCTCTCCACCCAACTTCCTCATCTTCCATTCCCTCCCCACCCATGTTTTCTGCAAAGATCCCTTTCAGAGACACACTGTACTCTTGTTTTCTTCAGAGCTTGATTTTAATCTCACTCAAGTCTGTGTCAGTCCTGAAGAAGGATGTGAGAGGATCACACCTGAGCCCCAGAGGAAGGACACTTTGGCTTCTGGCAGGGTATCAATTATAAAGTCAGAACAGATTTTTTTTTTTTATGTGTCACTTACAATTAAAGGAGCGACCTGAGTGATGGATAACTCTTGTGCAGGCTTTCCACAGGGGACAGGTTCACCCAGGTAAGGGTTAACCCCACTAGGAGAGACTGATGGCATTTTATATTGCCTGGAAGAAGTGCTGTACAAGCCACAGTTTCCTAGCATGTCATGTAAGAGGATGCTAGGGTTTCCTATATCATCTCCCATTTTTAGATCTGCTTATACTGTATAACTTATAAAAGTGATTATTGTTTATTACCTTTGGCTTCAAAAATGGCCACCTGCCACTTCGGAGTACAGGACATGCTGAGAAAAAATGTATTTCAGTTCCTTCTCTGTTGTCAGCTGCCTTGTGCTTGAGGTTCAGGTTTGGGCAAGGAAAGTTTAAATGAAATTCAGGTTGGCTAATGCAGAACCAAAGTGTTTTTTTTAACCTTATAGACCTTTCTAAAACACATCATTTCCTGTGATCCCTGGAGAGTGTGTGACACCAGAGCCCCTTTCTGAAGAGCCTGACTGCGTTTCTCTCATGCTTTAGACAGAGCAGGCATCAGTGACATTGATACATAATTTAGTCACCACCTTCAGGGTACGTTAAATTAGCAAATTCCCTAATTTGCTAGGAATTCACATAGATGAATTGATGATTAAATAGCTGATTGAACTGAAGAATCCAAATGGAGCAGTTTGTTGCTAATTTAAATGCTCTCTATGTCTAGACCACTCTCCTTGTTACATTCTAATTGACCTAATTATTTCCAAAAACACTCTTTTAGTCATTTCTTTTGCATTTAGATCATTCCATATGGGGGCTGGATGTGGGAGGAGGGCTGTTCTGGTGTATTCCAACAGCAGAAAGTATTTTAAGCAGTTGCTTTGGATAGCAGCAGCAGTGACTGGTTACAAAGCTGGAGAACTCCACCTAGACTTGGGGAGAAGATTGTGGGTTCCCTGTTTGAACTCTGCCACTGCACAAATGTATCCACTTTTACGATGTCTTAAGAAAGTCCACATGTCTGAAGAGGTCTTCTCAGCAGAATTTCAATGTTAGTGCTCAGAGATTTGATCAAGTTATTGCCATCTGACAAGCTAGTGCTTGCCAGCCCATCTGAGCGGGGCGACTGTTCTAACCATGTGCACACTTCACCTCCTGTAAAGGCAGCAGAATGGCACTTCTTGTGGTGGGGAAAGCAAAGCTGAGAGAGCACACAGTTGCTGTAGGGAGCTGTTGTTATTGCTTGTAGGAGCAAGTACCCGCAGAGTTACCACATCTCAGCTGACATGAGGTAGCTTGTTCACTCACACTAACTGGATTGTGCATCTGAGCCCCTCAGAGACCTGCATTTCCCTCACATAATATGAAATATTATCTTTAATTCATAGTAGTGAGGACATCAGCTGTTGGATGAAGGAAAACTAAGTGCTAAAACACATTTCTGGTCCTCTAGAACCTCTATCTTTAATGCAGGGAAAAAAAGCCAGACTGCCTGTAGGTACTCTGCATGGAGAATCCACTGTGGTCACTGGGAAGCTGTTGCAGTGGTTCATCATTTGCCCTGAAAACATGCTTTACACAGTCAGGCTGAACTGAAAGTGCTTCACCTTCCAGCTCCTGATCCTGTTTTCCTGATCCTGATTGTTAGATGTTCACCAAAAGTTAGGTACGATCATCAGTTGAGCCAGGATGGTTGTAATTACATGTAACTCTTCTAGACCATGCTGGAAGATATCAACATGTGTGACCAAAGCAGCCTCTTGCTTCCCCCATTTAGAGAGAGAAACTGAGGTGAGGGAAAGAAAAATTCCTGCCCCAGGTTATACACAAGATCAGTGCAAGTAGGGAATTGGGATGGGCTGGTTAAGGGATTGTCCCACCAGGCAGGAATATTTTAACCAAAACTCACACTGTCTTTAGCCTGTCCTTCACTGACCTCAGCTGAATTACCCCTGGCTCGTGTCTGGTGACTGAGAGAAGAGAATGAGGCTTAAGATGCACAATAATGCATTTTGTTATCCCTGGTGGCTGCTTTGATTTTTCTCAGCTTTCTGTAGCTGGAGACACGTCAGTCAGATGTTGTGCCAGATGTTTCACCCAAACTGTCACATAAATGAGATAGCTGGAGCAAGGTGGGAACACACCTGATTGCCAACTGTCTGCCAGTGCCTGCTGACTGTGTTTGGCAAACTAGGGCTCTGCTCTTCTTCCAGTCAACCTCAGAAGACCAGCCCATCCAAGGGACCTGGAGCAGGTGGTGATGGCCACAACAATTCAGAGAAGACAAATACAGTGGCCACTCTGGTCTAGGCTGCCCTTTTCCCTCACTTCCTGTTCAGGAGTTTCGGGCCCATTGGCAAGGGCTGGTTGGTGTAGACTCATTTAGGGGCAATGCTAAAGGCTTGGAGAGAAGGGCAGTTGCACCACCATGGACAAGAAAAAGCATAAAACTTGTTGGTATGAATGATCCTGCTCCAAAAAAAACCTTTCAGCAACTTTCCCAGTAAAGTTTCTTTTCCAAATCCAGAATGCCTGGCAGGTCTTTCCTGGATCTGGTGCTTTATAGGAGGTTTTCAGCTTACAAAGCACTGGATGTTTTCTGTCGCGTCAGGCCATGAGAAATTTCTGTCGTGTACTCATTTCTCAAATTAAGTGCATAAAAAGATGGTGCAGGCAGCCAAGTCTCACACAGTTCCGGCTGTGTACTGCCAAATCTTTATAGGCTGCCACTGACCGATGCAACTGGCAGCCAAAAGTGGCTGCTAAATGCAGCAGCCTCCTCCGGAGGTGGTGCACGATGTGCAGATGCAGAACGTCCCTCCTCCCCGTGTACCACTGGCCAGAGGCTCCCCAGCCAGGCCCCCAGTTTCCTGATCCTGATCCCCCCATGCTGCACCAACAGCAGTGAAACAGGTCTTTCTGCTTCCTCAAGACAGTCTGTCCCCACCCTTGGATGCCCCAGTTCTTGTGGATTCCTTCAAAAAAATAAACCCTTTTTTAGGGAATTTAGCAATAAATTCGGGGTTAACAGCAGCTCTGTCCTTCTAGTGCTTTGCGTGTTATTATTCACTGCACCTTTTGATGTATCTTAGGAATAATGTTATTTAAGGAATCAACCATCACCTGGAACAATATCCTACATAAACCCTTTAATTGCATCAGTGATCTCTGCTAATCACAGACTCCCCTCCCTCTTTTAGTACTTCGGGAAGCTCTTCAGTCTTTTACAGGTTTTCTGTGTCAGTCCTCTGCTTATTTGTTATGATCAAATTGCAGATACATTCTTGAGGTATTTGCAGATAACTTTTTCTGTTTTTTCTTTTGTTTTCACTTACAGTGTGAGTTTTCACTTAGGATTTTCCCAAAACCTCAGAACTGAAATTCTCTTTATGTGTGCACAGTACTTTGCTCTGAACAATATTTCTGCATGCAATTAAAAAACCCTGATTCTGTACATTTTATAAATAAAGCCTCTAGACTTATATTTAGATTACAATGATCTCTTGGGCATGAACTGTCTTTCCAGTCTCTATTTATGAAGCACACAACAGTAACAATAAAGCCATGTCATCTGGTTGCATTCAGACAGTAAAGATCTATCATCAGCTATATCTGGATATCCTCTTTTCATCAGCGGCATGTAAAAAAAAATTCCTTGAAAATTTCTTCCTTGAAGAAAAGATAAGATTTCCAACAAAGAGAAATATTACTGGGAAATTTCAGTTTTACTTGTTTTGTTGTTTTCACTGGGAAACTGAGCACCTTAAACACCTTGCAAAAAGTTCAGCTCAAACGAAACATAGGGATTCAGCATGTTGAGGTAGAAGAGCCTTTTTGGTTTCAGCCCAGAACTACCAACAACAGAGGATGTTTTTTAATTAAAAATCAAAATTTCCTCTAGCTATTCTTTTGTTTTTCAATGAAAACTGCCGAACAACATTTTCTTGCCAACTCTAGCACAAATAACCTCTCTTCTGGTTTTGACAACTTCCTTGGGATTATGTTGCTCTATTTCAAGCTCTTCCTTGTTTTCTTTCCTCTACCTTAATGCCAGCATTGGCACCGAAGCTTCCCTTAATGATGACATATGTTCCTCACTCATTCAGAATATGATCTAACTCTTTATATAGAGCATCTGTTTATTTATCTGTGGGACATGTGGCTAGAACATAAACTTGAACGAGCTGTGGGAAAGGCCAATTTTAAATATGAAAATAGACTAACATTGGTGTACTTACAGACACTCACAGCTCCCTAATTTGATTACTAGTCACAGAAAATGCTTAGACATTCTCATGACAATTAGTATAAACATTGTTCTTTCCATTGGAAAAAAATATTATCATAGCTGGACAAATAAACTGACCCAACTTGGAAATGAATGTCATTTCATTGCCTTTGAAGGCATAATTTGGTAGCAGTGCTTAATATTCTCAGCTGTCATCAACCATGCAGTAATTAGTTTCAGTTCTAATGAATATTTATTTATATGAACAAGGTATAAGCATTGCAAATATCATATGTATTTGACCACAGTTTATGATGATGATATTGTATGATTGCATGTATGTATTCATTATTATTACATGAATATTTCATAGATCAGTGTGAAATGTAATTACACCCCAGTGTGTTTGCTTAATGTCAGTGTCAACAGTTTGATCGAGATTAGCATAAGAACAAGTAATTTTCTCAATATGGATCCAAGTTTCTCATCTCTGGTATAAAGAGGAAGATTTTGGGGATTGTAAATAACAGTGAGGTGCTCAGGGTAGTTTTCCACAGCTTGAATCGCTTGGTAGAAAACTTCCTCAACTCAAAAGCAAACATAGGAGAGGGGCGAAAATCATGTTTCATTTCCTTGAATGTTTAACCCTAAAAGAATCAAAGATACAGAGCATTTAGTTACTGAGTGTGATGCGAAGATCTGCAGTCCATTTAAAGCCATTTATCCATCGTTCTTGCTAGTTTCAGGAAGAGTCCTAAACACAAACAATCTTTGTTTCCTGTTGTATCCTGCTGTCAATAAGAATAAGATATTGTTTCATTGCATGCTAATACCTAAACTCTCTATTACATCAGTTGTTCAAAAATTTCCCACTTGCCTGAAATGTTGGAAGTTCTCTGTAATCACAAATATCCCCTAAAAATGAAAGATCAGAGAGAAAATAAAGCATTGCTTTCTATTTTTGTCAGTGTTTACTTTGTTCCGTTGTTCACATGTCGTGCACGAAGCCATTTCAGTTTCCTCTGTCGAGACAGTTTCTCTTGCAGTTTCAGTGTCTTTCTCACAGAGCAAGACAGAAGAGAAAACATGTTTTAAAAATAGGAAAATGTGATTGGGAAACCACAAACTTGTGTTTTGTACAGAGAAGAGGTGAAGATGGTCAGAGAGCTACTGTACAGAAATCCCTTTAATCTAAGTTTTGAATTGACAAAGTCTTACTGAAGATGAAACTCTTCACTTTTATACTTATACCAGCCTTGGTATCAGAATCTGTGTACATTTGCGTGTAGGAGATGATTTTTCAATATTATTCAGCTACATAATTTCCCTTTTTTCTTTTTGATTCCCCATTTTCAGCACCTTTCATTTGCTAGTACTGCTGCCCCAAATTGCTGATCCTTTCTGAAATACTTTTGTTGGATCCTAAATCATGAAGATTTCACTGGACTGATCCATGAGCCCTGGAATGTCACAGCAGCTCTGTGGGACTCAGCTCAGGTCCATTGCTGGCTTGGTCCCTTTTGATTTTACTCAGTGTTTGAGAGGGTTTTGTAATGCTGATGGGATGAAAGGGACTGCAAGGTGAGAAAAGTCCCTTTCCATGGGCAGGCTCACAGACTACTTGTTTTTCTAATCCTCTGAATTGTGAAGCATGTGCTGACATTTTCTACTAGCTGCTCTTGACAACCTCTGAATGATGTATAGCGGTTTGCTTAGGACTTGACATTTCCTTGCCTTCTCTGTATAAGGCAGAACCTCAAGTGTCTGCAAGTGGCATATTCTCACCAACAAAACATGCAAGTGCTGCTTCCAGTCCCATTCCCCTGAGTATTATGGACCTAGACAACACATGGATTTCATGAGAGGTGAGTTGCAGAGGCATATAAAGGGCTTCTGAGGTTTGGGGTGCTGAGAAACCCTGTGGTGGGAGTCATCTGCTGGTCAGAAATCTCTTTTGAGGCTGTGAGTTGGAAGAACTCTCTTGGAAGAACTCTCTTGGAAGAACTGACAGATTTTTTTTGCTTTTAGGAAATGATTTTGTATGGAAAAGTTCTGGAAAAGGAGGCAGGATTTGTCTTTGCCTAACGTCTTTCTAAGTCATGCTGGTTTATGATGTTGAGATGGTTCCCAGGTGTTTGGATTGAAACCACCAGCCAAGGTGACAGTGCACACAGTTTGTCACAACATAATGTGCACAGTGCCTGGCACAGGCTTTGTAACACGTTGAGTTAAGGCAAGAGAGTGCCCAAACCCACTGTCTCTGATATTTCTCTCTAAAAGACCACCAAATTCTTCAAGCTACCAAAGCCTTGAAGAATGCTTGGCAGAGGGGTGACAAGAGCCACAGGCTTTCCAGGCACTGCTGAATTTGGGATTGTGTAGCACTCTGTGTTTTATCTCGCATGGGCTGTTTTTCTTGGCATATCAGGCTGGTTTCAGCACTTTGCTACCTTGACTCTATCAGCCATACACTTAACTGCTGCATAGCCAGCACCGTTGCAATTTCAGCAGCTAAGCCTTTGGCTCTTCTTGGTCTTCATCTTCCTGTCCATTTTCCTGTTAAATCACAAAGGTCCATCCACGTGAAGAACTGTCCTTTTATCCTTGTGCTACTGCAGCTGAATATTTCCCTGATGCTTCCCTGGTGCTTTGCGTCTAAGGCACAACACAGAGACATGCAATGCAACGTGCTCCCTCTTTATTAATATAGATTGATGTTGAAAGGAGTGCTGGATATAAGATTTTAATCAAGAAACTGCAGCAAGTTTATGAACATTATATATCTTTCTTAATTTGGCCAGCAATGAAAATATGGTTGGCAGGAGGAAAAAAGAAAACTTCTCTCTCACCAATCTACTTTCCAAAATGAAAAGAAAGGATTTTGAATAAAGTGGCAATATGGATGCATTTGGAACTGCAAAATGTGATTCTTAATTGCTCGTGATTGTCTCTCCAACAACTGGTAGGTTAACCACGGCAGGCTGACAGCCTGCACTAACTGACAATCAATATTGTTGAAGCACAGAACCTTTGCCTGCAAGACACAAAAACATTTCATTTTCAAACACTACAGGACATCTGCTTCTGGAGAGAAAAAGTTCCTTTTTCTCGGCAATATGCACCGACTTGTAACTTATTCTTTCTCCTTGCTCTGAGGAAACAAAAGTCTTCTTTATACCATATCCTTTCCACTAATCTGGCAGCTATCCAGTGTGGGTTTAAACAGATGTTCTGGAAAAAATATGGCATATACAAATGAGATGGAATCCAGCAACTCAGTCATGGATTATTACAGATATAAAATGCAAAGGGCTAAATTCTTCCCAGATTCACATTCTGTATAATATTTGGCACTAGATGTAAGAACAGCACACAAACAAATCATTAATACCCTCATTATAATAATTATTATATATTTAGCACAAAGACCCCAGGCTGGCTCAAACCCTTCATGTTAAATACTGTACAGATGCATGTTCAGGCTGAGGAGTTTATTCAAATGGCTGCTTGCACCAAAGACTTAGATATGTAAGTAACTTTCCTTGTGCATGTTTACGTGATTAAGCCCCACATGTGATTATATTATTGGCAACAATGGGCATTTCTTACTTTCCATGCTGCAGCCTTTGAATAAATCACACAGTAACGAACAATTTGATGTTAAAGGGAAAGAACTTGAGTCTTGCTGTGTCTAAGGCTAATAAGCCTTAGGGCTGCCACAGGGTTAGAAATTTAGTGGTAGAAATCATATGGACACACTCTTCATAAATATATATTACACACAAGGCAATGAAACTGATAAATTTATCTTTTTAAATGCTGAAATGCATCATACAGCCTCCTGAAGTGAAGGGCAACCAGCTAAGCCCTGAGCTCTGGGATGACCTGTAAAAGCAGCTGGGAAGGAGTGCTTGTACCACACAATGGGCCAGCCAGAGTGGTAACGAGGGACACAGGCAATTTTGGGAAAGGCACAGACATTGAAATTTCTTTGAGCTTTTACTGATATTGTAGAAAGAATATGGTCTGATGGACAGAATAACATCTAAGTGCAAGTGTACCCTCATGGCCCATGGAGACCCCTGTGTTCCAACACTACTGTGTGAATCCTTGTCTCCCATATTCAGTCTGAGCTCCTGGTGGCTGGGACTGTGCCTACCATAACCTGCTTTTCTCCAAAGTTTTATTTTTAACTTTTCCTACTTTTCATCCTCCCTCACTCATTTTCATCTGAATTTGAAATGAATTTGCTTCGGGCAGCTCTGGTGTCCTTTCAGCTAAATTTGTGCTCCCAAAAAACAACCCCTGCTTTGAATAGCACTGAGAATGTGCAGCAATGAAGCCCAATACTTATGATAATAAACTAAAAAAACATTACTTTATTTAAGCATTCACAAAGGACACTTGATAACTTAATAAATAATTCTGTTATCTGTTATTGTTATTGCTGAACAAAATGAAATCAAAGATGTTGGGGTGATGCCAGGGTGAGGAGTAGGAGGGATTCACTTGTCCCCATTTTCTCAACTGCTTTTTCTTTTCAGTCTCTAACTTCTTATCATTTCATCAACTTCAAAAAAGTTACAGGGAAATTACAGTACAGCAAAATCTACCTTTTCTACCTCTGTACTTTTTGAAATGATAGCTCACTTGATGGGTTGCAGTGGAAGAGTAATGAAAAAATGGAATGGGAAAGACAAAGAACGGGGCAGGTTTTTCTCCCCCTAGAGACAAGGTGAAACACTAAACATCAGAACTTTGTGAAATCCAAGGATATCAGTAAAACACCATCTAAGAAACATCCCAAACACAACTGGAAGAGCTGCTGCATTTGAAACACTGTGAAAGAGAAACAACCTGCACTTTTCCTTCCAAGCACATGACAGCTCTGTTCTTCCCTTTCCCCACTGCTGCCTGTTGCTGCTAGAGCAACTGCAAGAGCAGCGCTGCTTGATGTCAGTGCCCTGTGCCAGGGGCAGATGTTCTGGCACTTTCCCAGATGTTCTGGGAAAGCAGAGGTGCTGGCACTTCCCAGCATCGCTGCACACACCCTCCCCAATACACACAACCCTCCCGGGTTCCTCGTGTACTTGATGCCTCTGCAGAAATGCTGGTGAACAGCCACACAGAGATGGTTTCAATATACACTCTTTGGCAATTTTAACGAATTTAGCTACAAAAGAAGGAACTGAACTGAACTGAATATTTGGGCTGACTGCTACAAACTGCCTGATTCTGGTTACAAGGTCAAGAAATCAAGTGAAATAACATGCAAAGCCCAGTGTATCCTATCTAAGCAGGAAAGCAAGTGGGACTCAGTGGGTTATTTCATGATATTTGACTCTCCTTCTATATGAATAACATCGGTAAATACGCAGAGTCTCTTTGGAATTGTTTTTGGTTTAAAAGAATTTGTTATTCAGAGCATTTCAGTCACTCCCTGCCTTGCTTTTTTGTCTGGTCACAGTGTCATGTTTGAGCCTTCCCATCCCCTGCCTCAAGAAACATCATCCTCCTAATAATCAGGTGTTTGTTATGGAAGCCTCCAAAGACAGTGGGAGAGGGCCCTAATACTATAAGCCTAGTGCTGGAGGTTAGAAATGAGGAGGATGCTAAAGCAGGGGAAAAAGAAAAAATTAAATAAAGAAAAAGATCCAATTTCCAAAACTCCTCTGGCTGTATTTAGATTTCTCAGCAGCAGCCAGCACATCGTCAGGGTAGTTCACACATACATCCTGCCCCACCTTGGTGAATCCACATGGCTGCTGTGGCAAGGCCAGTGACACTGACAGCTTTAAACCTCCCAGCCATACTAAAGGCTCATCCTGAACAGTGATGTCTGGTCTTTCTAGGAAGAAGCTCAGACAGAACTGCTTGTCTTTTTCCCACCAGTCAAACCACAGGATGGAATGAGGATGGAATGATGCTAGAAAAATTGGTGACCAGCACACCTTACCTCCATCATCTTCATCACACATCCAGAGGGCATCTGCAATCACCACCCATAGCAGACTGAAAGCAAACTTTCTTCCCTGTCTCAAGTCAATAATATAAAAGGGCCATCCTTGGGCAGACCAGAGGTTCACCATGCCTAGTGTTTTCTCTCCAAGAAAGAAGAGCAGTGATGTGGAGGGATGAATGTAGGAAGGGGGTAAGCAGGCAGTGATGCTTTCCCAGAATATTCTTAATGCTGTCAATACTGTATGATTTTCTAAGCCCAAATTGGTGCATTGTGTTTAACATCTTTTGGTGAATTCATTGACCATGAAGTTTTCTCATGGACCTCCAAATCCATGCAGTCTTGGCACCCTGAAGGTGCTGTACCAAGGAGATGCACAATTTAACCACAGTCCCATAAAGAATCATCTTCTTTAATTCATCAGGAACCTGCAGTCTTGCTGAGTTTATCTGCTGTTCCTGGTCCTTATCCTGGAAGAAAGAG
Source organism: Anabacerthia variegaticeps (assembly GCA_035583185.1). NCBI lineage: Eukaryota > Metazoa > Chordata > Aves > Passeriformes > Furnariidae > Anabacerthia > Anabacerthia variegaticeps. Next base: position 55,457,299 of record JAWWEW010000165.1, read on the forward strand.
GGGAAGGACTGACCTCCCCATAATGATGTGATTCTGAAGGCTCCTGCCATCCCTCCCTGAGTCATCTCTCACTGAGGCTGCAAGAGCTGTCCCTCTGCAACCTGAGGCTACGTGGGCATGTCCACTAGCCTGGACAGAAAGTTTGGGATTGGGAATGGGTTAGGACACAAGCTCAAAGACATTCTCCTCTTTGGAAAGACCTTAAGCCTCACCCAGGCAGCATGGATTAATTCATCAGCGCCCACAAGGAGTGCAGGTGCCCAAGTGCCAGGCACCCCAGGAGTGCCAGCAGCATGGAAGCAGAGGGAGTAGACAGTACCCCAGCCTCTGGATGTGTTTAGACAGTGTTTTGTAATAATAATTTTCCCACAGGTTGCCCTACCTTACCTCCTCTTTTCTTCCAGACTTTAAGGTAGGCAACCTTAAAAGCAGCTCCAGAAGTGGGTAGGGGCTAAAGAAGAAAGTCCCAGAAAGGACATCTGGGCAGGGAGAGGTGGGAGGGAGGCACATGCCCATTGCACTGTCACCAGCCTGCCTGAAAAGAGAACTAATATAATTTGTGTGGGATTTTCCTCCCCCTCCCGCAGATCAAAAGGATAGCAGCAATGCAATCTGCTGTTTGTGTAGGAAATGTGTCAGAAGAAGGAAGGAGGGGATACACATGGGAACATCTGCTCTCAGAAGCCACTTGAAAATTAACCATTTAGGTCCTGATCCAGGGGGCACCTGCCAAGAGTTAAGCCTCAATAACACTGGAGCTGTGCATATTCATGGCATCTTCTGCAAAGTTCTGGAGAAGGATAAGGGTGATGAGGAATTCTTCCTCAGACTGGGCTTGCATAGGCAGAGAGGAGCCCTTTGTGCTTCTGCTGGGCAGGTACATGCAAGGGGCACTCTGATGGCTGTGCTGAAGATGTGGCAAGAGTTGTGGCTGGTTTGAGTCATGCATCTCCATCTAGGCACACCTGGACAAGTGCAAGGTTTGCAACTTGGGTCCCTGAGTCATTGGTATCAAGAACAGGACACAGGGGAGACAGGACTTTTTACCTCATTTGTATGTCAGGCCTTAAGCACCTCTAAGCCCTCCCTTCCACTGTCTGCTTGTTGTTCTCTCCCTATTTCTACATCATCTGGACTTGGCAGCCCACAGATGAAGAATCCATTGCAGAAAGTTTAAGGTAGGATTTTTCTTCTGTCTGCGACTATTACAGGTGTCCTGGTCGCTCACAGCCAGCCTTTGTGACCTTTGCAAAAAACTTGTCACTGGACTAAAGTATTTGCTGACCTGGCTCTGTAACACCACCACATGTAAAGATAAGTACAGTGGAGAAACAGAACAGAAAAAATAAAAATGGGAAAGGCAGTGTTCTTTCTTCCTTCATTCTGCGTATAAAATTAAAAATCTCACACCGTCCCAGGGCAATGGAGTTGAGCACAAAAGGGAAAAAACAGCCCCGTGTTGTTCTAGGCCAGGCGCCAAAACAACTTGTGTGAGTTTGTGCTGGCAGCCGTGTTCTCCGGCGGAGGGTCCGGGCTCGGCCACTGCAGAGAGCCACAACCACCAACCCTGCCTCCCAGGTCACTGAGTCACCTTCCTGCCTGCCCCCCGCCACCCTGAACCTCCCGTGCACTTTGGCAAAGGTTGCTTTTTTTGTTGTTTGTTAGTTTATTAATTTGGTGCGTCCCGTAAGATGTGTCCCATGATTGTCATTTACTGCCCAGGGTGGCATAATGAAAGACTGCCGCCTCTGTGAAAACATCAACCATAACCCAGTTTTGGACACAGTCCAACAAATCCTTTACCCACAGAAATACTTTTACACGAGTATTAAAGTCAACAGGATTCCTTGCATGAGTGAGAGATTGCAGGATTTAGCTTTTACCCATCTTATTTTCCCAGTAAATAAAATCTACTTTTTTCAGCCCCTTTAGAGAACGTCACCATTTTTATCCTTTTGCTGTTCTTTGGGTTTTGCCTATTCCACCAGAGTTCCCTATGGCTTCAAACATCATTTACCTTGCAACTCTGTCTTTCCAATCTCTGCTTTATATGAATTTCTCTACTTTTGCCCACCTTACTCATAGACATGAGTTAAATGGGCAATCTGATCTCCAAGTCAGCAGAGAGAGATTGTTTGGATTTCAGCTTCTGCATCAGAGCCGATCTGCTCAGTATTGATTCCACATCAAAGGCAGTGCTGGAAGAGCTGGGAGAATTCAGCTGTAACTCCCAATAACCAAACAAAAAACATTTCCTCTTTTTTTGAATTTTTATTATAACCAAATTAAAAGGACCTCTGCTTTCACTTTCTTTCCCTGCCTTCTTACAAGTGTGGTATAAACAGATGTAGTCACAAATCCTCCCCCATATTCATCCCTAAGATGCAGCAGAGAGCCTGAGAGTATCCTCATTACAAAGGTGCAATTTGAACGTTGCTCTGGACTTGAGCTGGAGGCTATCTCTGCTTTACTTGGCTGACAATAAGTACTTAGCCTTTTGGACTATGGAATTAAAGGCAGGCATGAGCAGCAGCATATCACTCTGTGTACACTGCTGGCTACAAAAACCTCAGGTCCTACAGTCGCGCCAGCCCAGTGCTCCAGCTAGGCACATCATCAAGTCTGGGTCTTGAAGGTCAGACACATTAAGGGAGGTGTAAACCCACAGGGATTTGGCCAATTGCTGCTTTTTCTGCAACTCTCCCAGTCCATTTAGGTTTACTTTTAGTTTCGCCCCTTCTTTGTAATCTGCAAAGGAACTTTTCATTGTCATGCCAGCTTCTGCAAAACCCCTTTGTGCACCAAAGGGAAAATACCATCACCAGCACCGCAGTGCTCCATTCATCCCATCCTTCTTTGATCAGGTGACATCCTACCAGCGACATCCACAGGTCCCTGGCAGGTGATTACCATTCCAGGCTGTTCCTTTCACTTATTAACTGTTACAGGCTGACCTCCAGTTAAGTGTGGTGCTGAGTGTCTCGCTCTTTAGCAAGTGTCACCAGATTCACCAGAGGACACTGGCACTTTGCAAAAGCATCAGGAGTACATCTTAATGAGCTGGTATTTTTTTCCCGAGGTTTTGTACATTTTCTGACACCTCTACCATTCCACTTTGTTCCCAACAGCAAATGACTAGAAACCTTCTGTGTCCTGGGTGCAGGTGGAGCTCAAGCCCGTCACTGTGTTGCAAGAGGAACTCAGTAATATGATAACCTGGATCTGAAACTGCAGCCTGAACTTCCCGGTCCTGTGAAGTCTGTGGCTTTCCTGAGAAGCTGTGATGTAGGAACAAAGTGCTGAGTACACAAATACAGGCTCTGAAATAAAAACTCTTCCATGAGCAGGGGTCTACCTGTAGCTAAATTCAAACCTACTCAGGTGTCAGGGAGTCTGTTCCCCCTCACGACACACTCACCTGGGTACTACGTGCTTGTCTTCCCATAGACCCAGTCGAGCGACCAGCTTCAGGTATCCAACTCTGCAGACATACTCTGAAGCTTAATGTTATTCACATATTTCAGTGATTCATTAAAACAGGACTTACACGGAAAGTCTAATTAAGACTGAAGTTCCACATTCATTTCCAGAGCAGTAAAAGGCAAGTTATGTAAACTCACAGCAAGTAATTCTTCTTTTACCAGAAGAGCAAGATAAAAGCATAAAACACATCCATAGGCAAAACAGTAAAAGAAGGGAGCGAAGGTTTTGGCAGACAGTATGTAAGAGAAGGAAGTCTAGAAAGACATTTTTATTTGCATTTCTTACATGACATTCTCTGGACTTCCCCTCCACCTGGAATACATCAGAGGGACGTGGAGCGACCATGAGATGGCTACTGTACAGCCCTGAGACAGCAGCAGCTCTTTGTGACTAGAAAAATTGTCTGCCTCACTCTCCTCATCCACAGCCTCCCTCTCTCCATACCTGTGGCTGGACTGCCCTCAAAGGCACAGGTTTGGAACTCAAGCTCCCAAAGGAGTCAAGCAGAGAGAACTCTCTCAGCCCAGCTTCTCTCTACACAGAGCTCCCTGACTCACCCCCGAATCCTTCCTATCCAGTGCCACCAAAATCTTCATTCCCATCTCCTCTGACTAGATTGTGAACAATGTCAAGGCAAAGCCGAGGCGTGGCAAAGAGCAAGACAGATGCCCATGCTGAAAGGGCCAATACAACAGCACAAAAATGATACAAAGGTGGGGGAAGAAGAAAACATTCATGGATGGTAGGGAACAGGGTTAGAAGATGATGCCAGTGTGAACACTCCGGATTACAGAGGGTCTTGGAGGTGGGACCAAGGAGCTTGATTTTGATTCAGTACCAGACAGGAATAGTAGAGGTGATTGTTGCAGTTATTGGGATGGGTTTGAAAAGGGCAGAAGTGGGTATCTCCAAGGCCACCAACAGAGATTGTAGCAATGACAGTGGGAACCATGTAACACGTGAAGGTTGTAGTATGGACAATGGAGAAAAGTGAGATGTTTGGCATTTTCTTATTTTGACTGGCATTTGGGATCCTTATGCCTGTTTATATGTGTTTAGGCTGTGTTGATTTGGAAACCGTGCAGAAAAGCAAAAGTCAAGAGAAGGGTGAGATTATATGCCAGACAAGTGGGAAAAGACAAGAATCTTTTATGCCCTGAGCTTGCTGATCTATCTAATGAGGAACACAACACTTGTTCTAAGAATACTTTCAGCCAGCTCCACAAGTCCCAAGAGAGGAATGGATCCTGCTTAAGAGACCTTTTGCAGACAGTGGGATAAGTATGCCAGATCACTGCCTTACAAAGCTCAGGGCAGTAGCTGGAGGTAAAATTGATCTGTCCTGGGACAAAACATTTTCAGATGAGCTGCTGCTGAAGTTGTATCAGAACACCTCCAGTACAAAGCCTTTTATTCTAGGTTATGTTTTTGCTTAGTAAATATTTTCATCCTGAGATTTCCAGTCCTAATCTAGTAAAACACCTCTGCAGTATTTAGCTCTCTTCTGGGAGTTACTAAAATAAAGTACATTGTTAACACGGTGTATTATTTGCTTACAAATAGAGCAACGCCAATTAAATCCTCTCCTTTAATAAGAAATTAGTAACTCTGCGCTGGACCCTACCAGTGCTGCTCAGCTTACCTGAGGATACATCAGCTTCTGATTTAAAGACTTTTGTCTGGGTCTGATAAATCTTATGTCTGGTCCCAAAGCAGACACCAATTTTGTCTCTTACTGTCCACTGGTATTTATGGCTTTCCACTGCCATTCTCTATACATCCTGCTACAAATTTCTATATACCTGGTAATTTATAATGTGGGCTTTCAGATTTCCTTCCTGGGCATTGATAAATAAATAAAGCAAAGAAAACCCAAGCAATGTCACAATCACCTGCCACAGTGATGAGCAAGGGTGAAAGAGGGGGGAAAAAAACCTGAAAGAAGAGAATGTGCCTTATCAAGCCATGTCAATTTCCTTCACCACTGCAAAACAAGTGCACTCCCTTTACATGAAAAAACAAGGGATTTTTAAAGGCTGGAGAAGTACCTTCATTTACCATTTCTAGAAAACCAGAACACAGCAGGTTGTAACAAAACCAACCAGAAGTTGAGGGTTAGGCAAGCTGAGTGAAACTATGGAAGATGAATAACTGAGCAGGAGCTGCCTCCCAGCCTCTGACAAGGGAGCTGAGGTACAGGTGTGATATTAAATGCCTGGCTGGCTCGGACAGGGATGTTGCAAGCTCTCACTGCAGAGCCGAATGTGACCTGTGCCAGTGGTACCTCTGCAGAGCCCTTTTTTAATGTTAATGCGGAGGGTTGGATTGGTGTAGCCTTACTGATAACGACGTTATAGCAAATAGAACAATATGTAATTGATATACGCAGCTTAGCGCCATGAGCCTCTCCACTTGGTAGGATGATTTGACAACAGCCCTGGTTGCTACAATATATACTCACAAATACTGCAGTGCACACAGGGTCTAATTATCAGGGAGAAATCAGCAGGACAGCCATAAAACAAATACGACTCACATAAGCACACTGCTGAGGAGACTGTCTGCAATATATGCTCTGATTAATGTCTGGAATGGCAGCAGTGCAAGTTAATGCTTTCTTGAGTCTTGGATGACGTGCTTGAAAAGATCTCTGGGAAGGTCGTGCCCACTTTTATGACTTGACTGCAAACTGAGCAACCCCCAAATGCTGACCTTGGATTTGACTGCAGGGTAAGTGGTGGAGGAGATTGCTAATTGGGGAAGTTCTGTGGATGCCAATGGCAGCTCCTTCTCTTACCACCATTGGCTCACCATCTTTTGGGGTTAAATTCTTCCCTGCTTCACAGGAAGGAACGAAGCATTTGGTCTTTCTAATGCCCGCTGCTGTCTGCTAAAACAGCCTTTGAAAAAGTTTGGAAGAACTTTTGCAAATAAACCTCTATATGACCAGTGCACTTAAAATAGCTTCAATCCTGCAAGTATCAAACAGTCTCAGGCCCTGACTCTCCCTCTGAAATGCAACTGGACTATCACAAAGATGCCCTATTAAAAAAAAGAAAAACAAAGCAAAAAGAACATAAAAGCACTGAAATCATGTAGAAACAAACACAAAGAGGCTTCTGCCCAATGTGGTGAGAGAGAAAACGATTAAATCGCATGAAAAACCTGTTGCTACCGCTTCTGCATTTGGCCGACAAAGAGGGCTGGAGAGGCCCCGCTCAGTAAATACCTACTCTTGTTGGATCAAAGGGGTAAGAATGGAAGCGAGTCCTCAGGCTTTATGGACTTGATCCAGTTGGTTTTTCTACTAATTTCTGTGGGCTTTGGCTGGTGTCCAGGCAGCAAAAACAACCAGGAGCAGGGCTAGCCTTGCCTGGCAAGTAGAAGTCCTGCCAGCACCACTGATTTTTACTCTCTCTGCCCTAAATCCAGGCTTTCTGCTCAACTCTAGAAGGCTCCATAAACAGCAAAAGGCTTGTTGGAGCCCAGGAGGGTTTTAGCCAGACCCAGGAGTGCACACAGCTGCACAAGGATGCCCAACGTGGTTGCTCCCGACACCTTCCATCCGTCCCTGTTCACGTTCAGCCATCCTCATGTTCGGCAGCGTGGTCGTTGTGATCTCCCCTGAGAAAGTTCTATTTTGGCCAAGCAGCTCTGCCTGGCTCTGCTCCCTCGAGGAAGGACCGAAAAAGGAGCCTCCTCTGGGCTTCCTAGTAGGTGAGCCTTCAGCCTGAGAAGGGCTCAGGGGCCAGGGAGATGAAAGCAGGTGGTTTGCTTACCCCATCATGCTCTCACAAGGGCTGTCAGAAAGCAGGAGCTCTTGGAGTAAAGTTTCTGGGGCAGTTCTTCCTGTTGCCTTGCTTCCAGTAATGACGTTGTGCTTGTTTACATTAGAGAGTTGTACTACCAGTATTTTATACAACTGTAGGTAAATCAGTACAACACTTGTATTGTACCTAGCGTTGCCTTGGTGTGAAGTGAGTATAGTATTTCTGAGTTGTGTAAAAGCAAGCCAGCAACACGCCAAATGGATACTTAGAGAAATGGGAATGCTCTTGTATTGTCTGACATTTCAAACTCAGTAACGACCATAGACTTACTGTGAAATTGTAATTGGTTTACTAAAAATAAGACACTGCTAGATTGTAGACAATAATACCCAGCTCACAGCACCCAAACAGGAATTAAAACCTTGGTTCTTTTAGTAATCTTATTTTTTATCAACTTATTTATTAAAGGGGAGAAGGTAAAATGAACAATGAATTATACAAAATAAGGGATTTCTGCCAAGCAGCATAACTCATATGCATACAAGATTCTGCCTAACATTTTCAGCGTACAAAGACAGCAAAACTCCAAAAGTTAACAAATGCACTGAGTAACTTCATGGAAAAGACACTTGCACTTTGGGGAAGAAATTGTTCTACTTTTGGTAGAGCCTGCCCTATCAGGCTGCAACTGCGGGATGACACAGTCTCTAAAAGGACACAGCTCCTGCTCCCTGACTGCGTCTGCCGTGGTGGACAAATAAATGAAGCTCTCAGCTTTACAGAATGGTGACAGATTTAACCCCAGGACCTTTAACTCTTTTGCTGGGGCTGGAGACCTCCACATTCTGGGCTGGAGTTTTCCAATCCGAACCATATGGATGACACTGTTACCAAATACTATTACTCTGAGAAGAGCTTTGTGACGATGCAATCATTAATGCTCAAAAATACCCAAGTATCCAGGTATTTGCTGCCAATGGAGTTAAATAATTGAGGTTCATGAGAGAAAAGTGGTGGTGGTGTCATCGCAGACCTTGACTCTTGTGACAACCTAAGGATAACACGTCAAAGAACCAGACTGAATTAGTAACAAATATACCAATCAACAAACCTGACTTTTTAAGGTGCTAGTTGTAGAAAATTGTGGAAAAAATATGCATAGTAAAAAAAAGTTGGTATCTTGAGGATATTACAATCTAGGCAAGGCAGCCTAGAGGAAGGAAGGGAAAGGAGTTTCCCCGTTGTACTTGTTGGAAGCTGAAGCACCGGGCTGGAGACTTCGACTGACACCTCGCAGGGTGTTCACAGGGGAGATCAGAAGCGACTCTCAGAGCCACCAGCACTCTCACACCCATCCCTTTTTTCTTTCCGAGGGCAACAACCCCCCCAGCACCGCTCCGGAGGGTCGGTGCGTCGGTCCCTTCCCCTGAGCCTGCCCTCCCGGCGATGCCGCAGCCGGGATGCTCCGGGACGACCCGCGGGAGCCGCACCGGGCTCCGGCAGCCGCAGCATCACTGCGGGGCTCGGCGGCGCCTGCCGGGTCCGAGCCCGGGCTGCGCTGCGAACTGCGCTGGGAATTGCGCTGGGATTTGCGCTGGGAACCGCGCTGGGAATTGCGGTGGGATCCGCGGTGGGAATGGAGATGGGAATTGCGGTGGGATCCGCGTGGGATCCCTAGTGGGATGTGCGGTGGGAATCGCGGTGGGAATCGAGATGGGAATTGCGCTGGGATCCGCGTAGGATCCCTGGTGGGATGTGCGGTGGGAACCGTGCTGGGAACTGCGGTGGGAATCGCGGTGGGAATCGAGATGGGAATTGCAGTGGGATCCGCGTTGGGAAACGCGGTGGGATCCGCGGTGGGAGCCCCGCGCCCCCCGTCTCCTCCCTCCCTCTCTCACTCCGCTCACTTTTGATGCGATTACAGCCAATTAAAATTTAAAATTCAAATCAACTCTCGAAAAGGTCATCTTGAAAAAAAATAATAAAATAATAATAAAAAAATAAAATAAAAATAAAATCCGCCGGCATCTGGCATTTCATCAGCTGGCGCGCGACTCCAGATAAACCCTGGTGTGTGTGTAGGTGTTTGTGTGTGTGTGGGGGTGTTTAGGGGGTGTTTGTGGGGTGTGGGGTGTGTGTTTGGGGGAGTTGTTTGGGGTATGTGTTTGGGGTGTGTGTGTGTTTTGGGGGGGTCTGTTTGGGATGTGTGTGTGGGGGGGTGTTTGGGGTGTTTGTGCTTGGGGGGTGTGTGTGGGGTGTTTGGG
>JAWWEW010000165.1:55466915-55511221 GCA_035583185.1 Anabacerthia variegaticeps
GTTTGGGGTGTGTGTTCGGGGTGTGTGTCGGGGGGGGGGATGTGTTTGGGGTGTTTGTGTTCGGGGTGTGTGTCTGGCGGTCCCAGGTGCCGCCGGCCCCTCGCCCCGTGCCCGCGGCGGGGCAGCTGCGGGAGTCGGGAGCGGGACGGCGGCGCTGGGCGATGCAGGTCCGGGAGGGGAGGGCAGGGGATGGGAGGGGATGGGAGGGGAAGGAGGAGGAGGAGGAGGAGGAGGAGGCAGAGGGCGGCAGCGCGCACCGTCCGGCGGGCCGTGCCGAGCCGGGCCGGGCCGGGGCGGCGGGGCCATTGTGTGGCACGGCACGGGCACACGGCGCTCCCGGCGGCGGCCCGGGAAGTATCGCGAGAGCGGCCGGCGAACAACCTGCCCCGGCGGGCCCGCGGAGCGCCCGCACATGCGGAGCCCGAGCCGCGCCCGCGCCCGGCGGTGGGTGAGCTGCGGGACGGGACGGGCGGGACGGGGCGGGAGCGGAGCGGGGGACCCGCCGCACATGGAGGGGACACAGCCCGCCCCGCCAAGTTGGGGAGAGCGGCGCGCAGGGGAAAGCGGGGCGGGACGGGGGGCGCCCCCGAGGCGGGTCCGCGGTGTGCGGGGCTCCCCCCGCAGCGCGCCGGCCGCGGGCGCCGCGAAGGTCACGGCGGAGGGTGCGGGGGCAGCAAGTTTGCGGTGCGGTTTGGGGGGACAGGACACACACACACACACACACGGACACACACACACACGGTGCGGTGTCGGGGAGGGGGGGGCGCGCTCGGGGCAAGTTTGTGGGATTTAATCGCGGGCTATAAATGGGGCTGCTGGAACTTTAAAAGGCAGCAAGCTGTGGTTGGCTGGTAGCGAGATTTGGAGTAACATATGGCATTAAAAGGCGCACAGCTGGAGGTAGCATTTCCATCGCAGTGAAGTCAGAGCAGCTGACTCTCCAGCTTGCGGTGTAATTAGCAAACCGAGCACTCCTCCTTCCCTCCCTCCCTCCTCCTCCTCCTCCCTCCCGCCTGCCTCTCTCTCTCGCTCTCTCTCCTCTCTCTCTCTGCTCTCCCCCCTCCTTCCCTCCCTCCTTTCTCCCTCCCTTCTCCCTCCCTCCCTCCCGCCGCGCCTCTCGCACTCGCTCCGCGCTCCCTCCTGCCCGCCCGGCTCCGCACCCGCGCAAGGTAAGCGCCCACCGACCCCTGCCCTGCCCTCCCGCCCATTGTTCCCCCTCCTTGCCTTTTCATAACTTCACGGGAAACTTTTTCTCCCCCCCCCCGCCCCACTCCGCAGCAGCTCTTTTATTCCCCCACCACCTCCGCCCCCGCCCGCCCCTTCCCGCATGCGGGGCCGGCGCTGCTGTGTTGTGTCTCGGTGCAGAACGGCTGGGGATAAAGTTTAAATGTGTGTGTGTGTGTGTGTGTGGTGTGTGTGTCCGTGACGCGGGGAATATGCTTTATTAAAGGATGCCCCAAGTTAGCGTTGCTGGGAGGGCAGCCTGGGAGTTTATTTTTTCTCTTTTCGGGGTGGGGGTGTGTGTGCGCGCTTTCCTCCGCTTAATTTTATTAAAGTGCTTAGTGGGAGAAACAAAGGTTGGAGGGGCTGCTGCTTTACTAGCTTTTGTTTACTTACAATCAAGTTTTTCCTGTTCAGAGCAGGTGCGAAAGGATGAGAAGCATGTTGTGTTGGGTTTGTTGTTTTTTTTTTTTCCCCTCCCACCCCCCTTAATAAAACTATTACAGACAATTAACAGTAAACGTTATCTCCAAGGCTGTTTCTTTGGCTTGGGTTACCAAAAAGCCGATCTGTTTGTTACAGCTGCTAGGAGGCTTTAGTTTACAGTAGCATTCAAGTTTTTCCTGTTTTGAACAGGTTATGAAGGAAGAATGGAGTTTCCAGACCATAGCCGCCAGTTGCTGCAGTGTCTGAGTCAGCAGCGTCACCAGGGCTTCCTGTGTGACTGTACTGTTTTAGTTGGAGAAGCTCAATTCAGAGCTCACAGAGCCGTTCTTGCCTCTTGCAGTATGTACTTCCATCTTTTCTACAGGGACCAGTTAGACAAAAGGGATATTGTGCATCTGAACAGTGACATTGTCACAGCCCCTGCCTTCAGCCTGCTGCTCGAATTCATGTACGAGGGAAAGCTGGAATTCAACAGTCTCCCGGTGGAAGATGTGCTGGCTGCGGCGAGCTACCTTCACATGTATGACATTGTGAAAGTCTGCAAGGGCAAGTTGAAAGATAAAGAATTATGTTCGGAAGAGAAGATTAATGATGAGGCGGCTAGTTTGGAGAAAGCGGAGCATTTTCTAGACGCCGGAGTGCCCCTGGTCCACGAGTTTGACCCAGGAAACAAACAAAAATTCAGCGTTGCAGAATACGAGAGAGCAGCAGGCAAAGAAAAGGTCAGCAGTCACCCCGCCTGGTCCTCTGATCATATAAGTGTCAGCTCTGTGCCGACAGAGGCAGAACCGTGCGCCGCAGCAGCTGGAAAAACAAAGGCTAATGTCAATAGTTCCACAGGACCTTTGTCCCAAAGGTCTGTTAACCATCCCCTGGCTTCGAGTGATGTGGACTGTGCGCTGGATTTGTCTTTCAAGCCCGTGCCGGGGAGAGATTCCTTACACCCCTCCTATGTCTTTGGACAGCTGGCTTCCGACAGCCAGCAGCAGGGTACCGAGCCACTTGTTAAAGATGAACAAGACTTGCTGTCAGATCAGGAGGACAGTGAAGCCAGGAGTCCAGAGAGTCAGCATTTTGGGAATTCAGCCAAAAGCCTAGTGACAGGGTTAGGACACATGTTCGCGGGGAATGGCAGCTCTCATGCCCGAGAGGAGGATATAGATCAAGAGCGAGACGAGAGCGAGGACGACATGGATTCGTCGGACATCTCCTCGGGCGTCCTCGTGCCTCCTGGGCATATCTGCATTTGTCCCCTCTGTAGCAAGGTGTTCCCGAGCCCGCACATCCTTCAGCTGCACCTGAGCTCTCACTTCCGTGACAAGGACGGATCCCGGACCCGCCTGTCCCCCGACGGGTCCGTCCCCACTTGCACCCTCTGCGGAAAGACTTTTTCTTGCATGTACACGTTAAAGAGGCACGAGAGGACTCACTCGGGGGAGAAGCCCTACACCTGCGGCCAGTGCGGAAAGAGCTTCCAGTATTCCCACAACCTCAGCCGCCACGCGGTCGTGCACACCAGGGAGAAGCCCCACGGGTGCAAGTGGTGCGAGAGACGCTTCACGCAGTCTGGGGATTTGTACAGACATATCCGCAAATTTCATTGTGGCCTTGTAAAGTCCTTGGTTGTTTGAGATGTGTGATTTTCTTTTTTTTTTCCCCCCCCCTTTTTTTTTTTGTCTTTTTTTTTTTTTTTAAATATCCCCCCACCCCTTTAAAAACAAAACAGGAAAAAAAAAAGGCAGCATATGTATTTTAATTTCCCCATCCGTTTGTTTTATTTTGGTGATATTCACTTCAGGTATATGATCTTTAAAAGATGCAGAGGTATACACTCCAGAGGCCTTTCAATGCAATTCTTCCACCTCTCCATGTCCCTCCTTCCCCTGCCACCCTCCCTTCCCAGCACTGTCCTTTAGGTCTTCTCTTGTGCACCCATGTTACATTATTAATGTGAAATGATCTTAAGTAATTCTGCAATGATTTAGCATCTGTTTTCACACTGGAAGTACTTGTTTCGTGGTCAGGGTTTTGTTAGTTTGGTTTTTCTTTTTTTGGGTGTTTTTTTTAGTTCGGAAAAAGATTATCAGCAAATTCCCGAGAAAAATTTGGATTTCATTAAGCTCCCTTAATGCTCTCTGTGTGTTGCAGAGAAGCATCTGAAGAGATGAACTATGATTTAAATACATTTTGCTGTAGTGAAACTTGTCCACACATTGCAGAGTGAGCAGATGTACTTTTATTTTCAAGAGCTAGACGAGACATTAAATTGGCCCAGATTTTAAAGGGGTTGAGGATTCCTGGATGCGTCTTTGGTACTGGTCATTTTTTACTCTCTTTATTCCATTAGTGTGGTTCTGCAGTTGGTCCTAAAATCTAAATGAGAAGTTTTTGCCTTGAGACTTGACTTAAATTTTCCCTCCCACCCATCCTCCTCATTGGGCTTGACCTACTGAAAAGCTGCTTTTGAGCATGGAATATGGATGGAAAAACTCTTTCTGTCCACGGCGTATTCACTCCCAAAACACTGAAGGATGTACACTAGGACATATAAAAAAATCATGCGATATGTGAATGTTTTCATTCCCATATCAACACCCAGAGGCTGCTCCTGTCCCCCCTAGAGGGGACAGCAGCCTTAAAGTGGCCAAATACCCCTCCCAGTATCAAGGCTCCTGGGGTTTCTTACTTCAAATTAACTCATACTGGTGTGTTAGGAGATGCCCTGCTGTCTTGTCCAAGAAGTTTACTGCCGTGCTAAAATCAGCAGCATGAAATTATATTTGCTTTTATTTTTTGTGAAGTTGGTGAATCCCTCTGAGCCAGACTGTGTGCAATCGCCGGTGTATCGAAGGGGCAGCGTGAAGATGAACCGCTGGAGGGGAAGCATGGCCTAACTTTTCCCCCCATTTCCCACCTTTTCAGGGGAAGTTTTTTGGGGTGTTTTTAGGTGGAGTTTTTTGTTTGAGGTTTTGTTTTTTAGTTTTTTTTGTAAACTGAGGCTGCCTGTAACTATAGCCAGTTTCGCTCCAGATAACTCAGTTTCTTGCCTAATAGAGCATCCTTTGGTCTGTGCATGTTGGCGGATATCAGATTATTCCCTTCCAGTCAGATTACCCATTCAAGGTACATGGGACTGAACTATAATAATAATAATAATATCTGGAGGTTTTGAATGTCGTTCTGCTGCATTAGCGTTGCTTCACCAGCTTTCCTGACACTCCTGGAGTTGTTTTGTGAAACTTAAGTGTTTATTTTAAAATTAATTTGAAGCACTGAGTTAGATTATTTTAAAAAGTTGTGCTTAAAATACTGTATTGTATCTTATGAAGAAAAAACTTCCCAATGCCTTTCCCCCTCTGGTCCAAAAACTGAGCACTACCTACATAAATAATATGGGATTGACTATTTTTTTTTTAAAAAACATACTTCCTCTTTTAAAGAAAATCAGGATATACTTGTTACAGCCTCTTATTATTGTTATTCATCTCTTAAACTATGAATGTACATGTAATGTGAAATTTTGCTTTTATTTATAGTTTTGGGGTTTGTTTTCAGTCTAATTTCTCAACTGTAAAATATTTTTGCTGAACCTGTTACATATGAAAGTTGTGGGAGAGTACTGTATCTTGAACATAAGTGGCTTTGGTACTGTGGTCTTATTCTACTTAATCAGTTTTTTCTTTTTTTCTTTTTTATTTTTGCTGTGATTGGAAATAGCACTGAACAAAATCTACTAAAATTAAGTTATTTTTCTTTCTACTAAAATTAAGTTATTTTTTTCTCCTGAAGATACTTGATATAGTATTTATTAGATTTTTTTGTTTTTGTTTTTGAAGTGGAATTATTACTGTTAATCTATTTCAAAACTAGTTAATTTACACTTCACTTTAAATTTTATAACAATGGGTTTTGCATGTTGAGCAACATGTAAAGAGTTTAATGTAGAGTCAGCATTACTGAAGCTGGTAATCTTAATTTTGCATTCTTGTGACACTTTTGTTTGCATTTCAGTCTTTAATTACTGTTTGTTTTTTATTTTTTTTATTTTTTTTTTTAGAAGATCATAAAACAGGATGTGCCATAAGAACATCATTAGCGTATGGAGCAGAGAAAAGTTGAAACAAGTTTGTGTCTGATCTTAGGATAGAAATAATTCATTAAACTGATGCTATGAGCATGCTCTGCACTGCAGTGAATATGGGGCAAAAGTTGTTTTTGTTTGGTTTTTTTTTTAAATAATGAAAAAGAAAGACTTTCTCATTCTTGACTACATCACAAACACGCTGTTCTCATAGTCTGGTATTTGTGTTCCCACTCCTCATAGCTTGAATTTCTAAAGTAAAGAAATGTTTGCACTTATTTTTGTTATTAAGGTGACTTTTTTTTTGCTATCTCTCTGTGTGTCTCTTATTTTTTAAGTTGCAATAGCTTGGAGCATGTTTTCAAAATGGTTCATGGCTCTACGGAGAAGTACTAAAACATGGCACACTTAACGCTTGTCTCTTCATAAACTATTTCTCTGTGGGGCAGTTACTGTCTCTGTAGGGAACAGTCCTGCTCTGCATTTTAAACACTGGATTTGTCTTCTACTACAAACAAATACTGTGAAGTTAATGTAAAAAAAAAAAATCATTGATATTTTTAATTGTTTTTAATCTTGGTGCAGTTCAGATTAAATATGTATATTTAAAGACACTAATTTTTGTGGGAGAGTTTTATAGTATACAGTATGTAGAAAAGCTATTGGAATGGAATATATTTTATAAAAATGTTCTATCACTGTTTTATAGTGAACTATTTTTCCTTCAGTGTTAGTGTAATACTGTTAGTCTAGATATGACAATCGCAGGAAGAGTGATTCAAGCTACTGTTAGCGCTTAGTTTTGCGTGGAGTTCTGTTTGCAACTGTATTGGTATGTGCTGTACAATGTGACAATCGTGACTAGGATTGTTGTCTTTATAAATTTACACAAAATAAAATGTGCTAGAATTGTAAGCTTGAGCCTCCTCCCCCCTTTAGCGGAAGGGGTGTGGTGTTTGGGGTTTTTTATTCCATGTTAATACTGATTATTATTATTATTATTTATAAGTATTTTATATTTTGCTCCTTTTCTTAAAATTATTATTATATATTCTAATAATTCCTTTCTTTTTCAGGGCCATGTGGAATTTTAGACATGTGAGGAGCTGCTGTGTCTCAGTCAGAGCCTGACTGAGCATTTCCTTAGTCACTGGGCTGGACCTAAACCAGCACCACTTCTGCATTTTAACCAGAGTTACCAGGGATGTTTGAAGGGGCTCAGTTCGCCCTCCATGCCCTGAGCGAGCTGCGCATCAGCCCTGCCCTGAGTGATGCTGTGACAGCTGCGGGGGGGTGCTGGTGGCTGGGTGACAAACCTGTGAACCCAGAGGTGACGTGGTGGCCAAGGACAGCCCAGCAAAGGCACTGGTGGCACCAGCATGCCACACCATTGGGCTGATCCAAGACTACTTGGGCTAACTGGCATGAAGGGGTTCTAGGAAGTGCTAAATCTCTTTCTTCAGCCTTGGGAGAGCCAAGGTCTAATCCACTCCTGCTGATGCCCGCCCTAAAACTTGGGCTGACCTCAGCAGGAGCTGGGCTTGGGAGGAAGAAGGCACGAGCTGTCCACACCAGCTGGGGCTCAGGGGAGGATAATAAGCTGGTGGGTAGATTTGCACCTGTACTATGTGCACTGTGTCTTGTGTTTCTTAATTATTTTGAAGGAAAGGATCCTGGCAGAATGAGACTGCCTCAGAGTGGAGGTGGTTGAAGGGTGGGCAGGTTATAGTTAATGCTGGTGGGGAGGGACAGCAATCTCTCCCCTCCTGCTATCATGTAGCTGCTGCTTTGCAATCATCTCAAAATAGGTGGGTATTTCTTGCCTTCAGGCATGTGTCCTTCCTTATAGATCCTGTGCCTCCATCCCCATCTGCAAGGAGGGCAGAAGGCTGCTGAAGATACATGGTGATCCTGTTGCAGTGTGGTGAAGTGTTAGAAACTCTAAATATGCAGGTTTTTTTAAAATTTCGAGCAGTACCTGCAGCTGCTTAGTTGTGGCACTGTGTTTCCACTCCTTTGTGCTGTTGTGGATGTATGGAGGAACATTCAAAGGTATTTTATCTCCTCCCTGCCCCCCAAAAATTAAATAAATTTGCCCAAATCTGTGTGCTGTGCTGGGGAGGGAGGAGGCAAAAAGCTTTTCTTTGAGGGAGAGGGTGCTCAGAAAGAAGCAGGCTTGAAGCTAAACCTGGGAGGTGGATGGCTTGCAAACAGGCTATAAATAACCGTGAGTAGATTGAGGAGAGCAGCCCACATCTCCTCTGGCATGGGCATGCTGTGCCCATTTTCTTTGTTGATAGCAATTGCTAATGTGAATTCTGGCACTCCAAATCCTGATGCCTGTTGTTCTGATAACATAATTAAATCTTAGGAATGTGAAATATAAAAAGCTTTGAGAAGAAACCAGGCCACTAAGCGGATACTGGGAAGGGGGTGGGGTGCAGGCTGTGCATGTACCAAGTAAGCAATAGGATTGCTCTAGGCAGAATTCCTTGTCTTGCCAGCTCATGGCTGTGTTGGGAGTGATCCTGCTCTTCCCTGTGGGAAAGGGGGTGACCCCCAGGAGCATCTGCTGTTGTAATCCCGTGCTGCAAGGGCTGTCATCTTCCAAGATCACAGCCTGTCATGGGCTCCTTAGGTTGGCCAGGGTCAGCCCTGCCAATGCCAGCAGTTTGGGTTCCTGCTGCCCTTGCAAACCCTGGTTCTCCTTGGGGTGAGTGTTGGGAAACTTTTAGCTTTTGTTTTGAAGTGCTAAGTGCCTTCTGGAGGTGGTCTGGCCTTGGTATGCACAGAGGTGGCTGTGGATGTTGAGGTGCATCTGGCCATGTGTCACCAAATGCTGCTGTGCAGCTGAAGACCCTGGAGAAATGGCTTTTTCCTAGCTTAGGTGATGGGTCCTGGTTTTGGACCAAGAGGCTCCCAAGCACTGAGGGAGGATTCATCCTGACCCATGGGAGTGTCACCTGATGAGGTCCGTGGTGCTGTTGGATCCTACATTGCTGGAAGCACTGTGTGGATGGATCTTAATTACTGCTCAAATTAGATTCTTGCAAGGGAAATAGGCCCCCATGCAAGTTAATTGGGGAACTCGCCCATGAGAAGGTGGAGGGGTAGAGGGATCTTTGTATTGCCCAGCTGGTTGGTAGTACTGTCACCTTCCAGTTCCTGCTGGTATTTGGGATCAGATTGTGCCACCCTGAGCTTCCCTTGCCCATGAGTGTCTTTCTGCACTGTTCTGCTGAGCAAGGTGCACAGCAGAACATGAAGCAGCAGCTGTTATCTGAGGGAATCAATGGCAGGTGTGACCCAGCAAAAACAGCCTATGTAGGACAAAGCTGGGCTCAAGTGAAGCAGAGTCAAGCCTACAGTGCAGTTGGTGTGTGAAAACGCCTTGTCCTGGGAGGAGGAGGAATCACGAACGGAGCTGTGACCGACTGCCTGGAGAACTTTATCTCAAATGACTGGATGTTTTGTGCCGGGGAGGGCCCGGCTGGAAATGCTGCAGGTTGAGCAGCTTTGTGCAGTGACGTGTCTTGGAACTAGTGAACTGAGGGATCCCAGCCTCTTACTTTTCAGAGGTGGGACGAGCTGCTGCAGAGAGACATCGAGTGCTTTTCAAGTGGACACCCTCTCTCTATGTGCCATAGCCCTACACTCTTCCTGAAATGCTCTTTTCATCCCAATTAAAAAAAAAAAAAAAAGGAAAAGTATTGCCATTGCAGTTTAACAGGAGGAGAGTGAACAAACAGATATTGTTACCTGTTTCCTGTTTGTTTTTCCCTCGCCTACAGCTGCTCACTTCTGTACACAGCTGGCTCCCCTGCCCTTTCAAAATGATTTGTTGCAGAAAAATAAAGTACTTTCCAACCTGGCTTTAAAACAAAAACCAAACAACACAACCAAACCAAACTACCCCTCCCAAACCCTCATTAATATGCTTGGGCCTTTGTACATCAGCCTCACACGTGCTCTACCCTAGCTAGAGGAGTTTGGTACAGACAGGGATGAAGGCTGGTGCTGCCACCAGCCAAAACAGCCTGGGCTGGTGGGCAGTGCTGCCAGCATTTTCCAGTGGCAGACGGTGGGTTCTGGCATCCCGAGGGGTTTTGAAGGCTTTTCCCAACGGGATTTTAAGTAATATATTTTGTAGATGTCAGGATAGAATTGCTAAGAAAGGGATGATGTCAGTCTTAATAACATAGGAATTTGGGAAAACTGAAGTTCAATTGACGACCTTATCCACAGGTTACTTATCCCTAGGGATAACTCAGCCCACACACTAGGTACTCTCTGTTCCCCAACCTTCTTTATCTCTCTCTCTTTTCTGTGCTATCCAGGTGGTGTTACGAACCATCTGCTGCAGTGATTCAGCAGAATCCATTTAGCGCTTTCCCAGAGAGGCCAGCATCTGCCAGGCAAGGGGGAGACCGTGGGGAAGCCCGGCACATCTGCCACCGTGTCTGCGAGCAAGGTCTGGGGTCAGCCCCCAACCTCCTCGGGGCCACCCCGCGGGGCGCAGGCTGTGTGCGGGAGCACAGCGATCTCCACCCTCACCGTCGTGGCTTGTCTGGCTCGATCCGCGTGGTTAATTATCAAATGGCTGATTTGGCTTTGGAAGGGAAGAACTTCCTTCGCACTTCGTGGCGTTCTGCGGTGTCTGGGCAGTGTTTGGCAGGTGCTGGGCTTTCTGGCTGGCACAAGATGGGAACAAGACCGTGCCATCTTCGTTCCCAAGGTCATGCTGAGAGCAACTGGACTCAAAAGCACCTGTGTATAAAAAGATGATCTCCAAGGTGGGGGCAATAAAGGGCTGAATTCCCCTGGGGGGGCAATAAGGCAGCTCCAGTCCAACAGGATTTTGCAGAACAAATGCTCTGTGGGGGCAGAAAGGGTAAAGCCAATTCCTCCTTGGGTATCACAAATTCCTTGGGGTAGGAATTTGCCTTGGGGTAGGTCTTTGAGTGTGAGAATCGCTTGAATTTCGCACTGGGATGGGGGGGAAGGTGATCCTTCAGATAACACAAAGAATTTCATTAGCAGTGCTGACTTCCCAACCTATTGGTAAGAGTCAAGCTAATGCTTGGCAGCAACTGCCAGCAAATACTGAGTCAGTATAAAAAGTAACTACCTGGCAATGTGTTTTCAGTGCCTGTACATATTTGAGCCTCTGGCAGGAAACATAATAGATCTTGTGTTGAAAAATCCATCACATCTGTGCAATAGGTTATGGCAACGAGCACTGAAAGAGGACCAGGAACATTACATTTCTCATGTACCAGAAGGTATCTTTATTTCACAGAGGGCTACTGATATTTGGAGGAGCAGAAGCTGCTCTCTCCCTCACTTTGTAAATTAAATAACAATATCTTAGTTTTGTTGGACTGGGAGTAGTCAGTGACTGGGGTTTCAACCCTTCTGATGTCTAATCAGCTGTCGGAAGCTGTTTTCCTTTTAATCATTTCCTCAGAGACATTTTTACACATCTAACAATTTTGTTTCTGAAAATGTTTTGTAAGCAAACCCTTTCACCATGTTGCTGTCAAACGATATACACAAAATCCTTGGAAGAGAAGGGGAAGAGATCTTGTCTGGGCATCTGATCTGCCCTGCTCTTGGGCAGGGGCAACTCACTGTTAATTTTACCTGACAAATGTGTCTAACCTGCTTCTGGGAACCAAGTCAGGCAGTCTGCCACGATGCCGAACTTTTCTTTAGCCTAGAAAGCCTTTTTTCCCCTCCTAATATCCAGTCCAGGTCTTATGCTCTTTTGTTTTATCTTTTTGGGTTGCTAAGTAGGGAAGCTACTGGTAATGTGATGACAGAGATGTGAAAATGGGTTTATGTGGGGGACTGACACAATTTATAAACTAGAGTGGATGCAGTCTTAGGCAAAGCTGCAGGGTGGCAGAATGAGCTTATTGTGAAGTCCCCAGGGTGTTTTATTTCACAGCCAGTGAGACATAGGAGGCCCTAGGGTGTAAGATGCTGTCTATAGGTGGGCAGCATAAGAAATGGACTGCTGTATCAGTGCCTGCACGAGTGCCTTCTGTAAAATCCACAAGGTTAAGGCTGTATTTGTTCTTCAGGACGCTCTTAGGGACTGACTTCTGTGTGGCCAGTAGTAGGCTGTGTTCTTCTGGGGCTTGTCTTAGGCTTTTGCTTAAGGTAGAATTTTGATCTCTTTTTAATGAACACAATTTAAATCTTTTTGAGGGGGGAAAACCCCATGTGTGATTGCCTTCCCTTTCTTGTAGCCTTCAGACTGAACCTCTGGTTTTGACTTCAGAAATAACCTCATTAGCCTCTTACTAATGAAAGTAATTTCTCTTGCATTAATTCAAAAGCAGGGTGTTCAGATAGATTGTGTTAGGAAAAGGAGGGCAGGGGCCAGGCTACATCAGGGGTTGTTAACGTTGTGAGACTCATAAGGCTGGAGCTGAAACAGTGGGACAGCGTAGCCTGTGGTGGTGTTGGTAAGTGAATGAGGTAGTGAACCTGAGGGTCCTTCCAGCCTCAGCTGACAAGAATATGGTGGACAAACTCACTGCTGGAGGGTAAGGGGTCCAGGGCTGCTGGGGGAATGCTGAGAGACACCTGACCTGTGAGACCTGATCCCGCAGGTGCCCATATCTCTGCTCTGCTTCATGCTGATGGAAGGGTGAAGCAGGACCAGTGCTTGCTCACTGTCGTCCCCTGGTCAGGGCAGCACTTTCTCTCCTGGTGCTTCTTGTACACCTGCAGACAAACTTTCAGCTCCGTGCCTCTCAGGGAGTGTGGCAAGTTTGCTTAAGCTCAAGTTTACCCAGCAGGTTGAGTTCTGCTTTAGGTGTGGAGCAGGTCCGAGGGAGCTCTGCAGAGCTGCTCAGCTGCAACTCAGTCCTATTTTCAATGCAATGAATTTGGAGCACTGAATTCCGCTCAGCTCCAAATATCCAGAGGTGTTAGAATCGAAAGCACTCAATATTGTCTTGTCTGGATCTTCTTGAAGCTGGGGAGGGAAAGAAGCTGCAGTCAGCGATGCCATTCAGTGCAATAAGTCTGGGACAGCAGCACTTGCCCGGGAGGGATGCAGAGCTTCAGCCTTTCACAGCTTTTTGAAACTTGAACTTACTGTTTTCAACCTTTCTGAGTATCTCATTGCCCGGGGTGCAGGCAGCAGTGTCTGGAGGTTCTCCATCCGCTGCTCCAAGGGCAAGACTTGTCCAAAGAGACAGCAAAGGAGAGAGCCAGGCTCTGCACCCAGTGGATGAGGACAGTCTTGGGGAGGTCAGAATCTGGGGTTGCAGGCTTGAGCACAAAGGGTATGATCAGGTTTTGGGGCAAAGCACAGGGCTCTGGGCCGTGGTCTCACCCTAAAATGGTGATGCTGCTGTTTCTTGTTGCTGGTGAAACAGGGCCAAGGTGCCCTGGCTCCCAGTGGTCCTGAGTTCCAGCAGGGCAGAGAAGCTGCAATACTTCTGAGTGCTGTGTTTAACTCCTCACCATCAGCAGAATCAGAAACTCCTGTTACCTCTGAAATTGGGCTAAAAAGTCACCTGAGACTCTCAACAACAAAAGCCACCTGTTTTACTGGGCTTAGGTTTTTTAAACCTTGCTGCTTGTAAAACTAGAATTTAAAAGATCAGACAACACTTTGTTCTACAGTATTTGCAAACATCAAAAGATGCCAAAACTTACTGAACACTTCTCTGAAGTATTGTACAAGCTCAGTGACTTTCTCACATTGCCTCCAGTAGCATACTGGCAAGTTCTTGCAAGGCTTTATATTCACCTTCAAATCAGAAGTTCTGGGGTTTTGTTTCATTTATCTCAAACCCCACAAAAAAAATGTCAACTGCTTTCGGAATATGGAAACTTAGGAGATTTATCTTGGAAATGAATTTTCAAAACATGCCTTTTTGTGTGTGTTTTTCTCTGTTTCCTGGGTCTTCAGGGTATGCGATGAGGCTGTGCACAGTTGATGGAGCACAGGGGAGTGCAGGGAGGTATCTGGAATGTAACTACAAAAGCCGAATTTGTCCCCCAGGATGATCTCATGCACAGTCATGATATCTGGATCTCTTAATTCTCCTCTCAAGTTGACATACCTAAAAGCCTTGTTGCTAAAATGTCAGTGCTGGGAGTTTCCCTGGGAGAGCCTGTCTCCACATCATGACCTGGCACAAACTCCCTTAGCTTTTACAACTGTGTGGTGTTAAAGGGTTCTGTGGAAGGAA
Organism: Anabacerthia variegaticeps; assembly: GCA_035583185.1. Taxonomy (NCBI): domain Eukaryota; kingdom Metazoa; phylum Chordata; class Aves; order Passeriformes; family Furnariidae; genus Anabacerthia; species Anabacerthia variegaticeps. Next base: position 55,480,881 of record JAWWEW010000165.1, read on the forward strand.
AATAGATGTAGTGAGAGCTCTTACTGCATCGCTGGCTTCTGGCACTGCAGCCAAAGCTGGCTGAGCCAGTGGGTTTTAAAAAATGAGTTGAAGTCTGATTTTTTTAAGAGTTGTGTTTTTAAAATCTGCTAAGGAAAGTATTAGATTGGCAGCCTTTCAGGTACAAGTCTGCAGGTTTGCCACCCCTGCAGATTTTCACGTGTGAAGGTACCAAATTGCAGAAAATGTAACATATTTTCTATAGAAAGTGCCTGGATTTCTGGAGATATCCTGCAAACCTCAGCCCCGGTGGGGGGGGGGGGGGCAAACTCCAGCATAGCAGGGCAGGATTTTGCCCACGAAAAGGCTGCTGAGCGGGCTCTGATGTTGCACAATGTCCAAGCAGGCACAACAGCATCAGCTCTACCTGCGAGCCTCTCCCTCTTCCTTGTGTACTTTGAAACCCCGAGGGAGGGAGAGCAGGGAATGAGTAAGTCATCGGGAACAGATGTTGCACAGTAGCAGCGAAACAAATATTTTGTGTTTATGCTACTTCCGTTCAAGGGTACTGTTGACACCGACGTGTCTGTGTTAACTCGCCCTTTTCTCGGCAGAATCCTGATGCAAACCCATCGGGGCTGGGTACTAATAAAAGTCTGCCTGGAGCGGAGTGAGCGCTGGGCTCCTGAATGTGTGTGTTTGGTTCCCAATTCTACAAAGCCTGTTGGTTATTCCCTTGCTATGTGTCATTTCTTCCCCTGCCTGACCTGTTTGCTCTCCCCCTGCTGCCAGTGGCAGTTTGTTTTGCATAAGGAGCAAAGACACTATGCAGAAGGGTTCCATTTTTCCTTTTTTTTCCCCCCCAGTTTTTATTTCTTTTTTTTCCCCAGTGGAGTTTCTGGGTAAGAAGCAGATACCCTGGTGGGGTTTATTTTTCTTCTTCTTCTTCTTTTCTTTTTTTTTTTTTTTTTTTTTTTAAGAGATCTGCCTATAGCTCTCTCAAGGCTTTTTCATGCAGATATGATGGGCTTGGGGTGCTCAGCTACCCCTCCATGCCCTTGTTCTCAGCCCGGTAGGCTGGGAGGTGCCTGGTTCCCCAGCCCTGGAGGATATTATCCCCATGGCAGCATCTGGCTCTTGGCAGGCTCTGTGGGCAGCCGTGCTGGCAGGGTTTGGAGTTCCCTTTTAGCTTTGTCGTGTGGTAATCTGTCAGTTGGCTCTTCAGGCTTCCTTGTTCTCCTGCGTGCCTTTTCTTCTTGACAAACCTCTTAATTCAGAGTTGGTCAATAGCAGTTTTGAGAATGCTCCTTGGAATTGCCTTCCACAAGACATTTCTTTTACTTTGCTCCAAAGAGGGTCTTTCAGCAAATCTTTATTTTATTATAGCAGTAGCAAGAGGGAAAAAAGTTGATCAAGTTCCTAGTAGCTTGGTGGAGTCTGTTAGTGTCAGTGGACAGGATAATTTGCTCAACTGATTGCTCTGGCTTTGATTACTTACAGTAACCCTAAAAGCATTGCCTCCCTCCCCAGGAAGGAAGCACTGGTGCTTTAAACAGCAAGAAAAGACTTTAAACAAACCAACAGTAAAAGACAAAATGCCAGCTTTGCTACTTCTCTTGAAAATGAGTGTGTTTAGGGACAGATCCTCAGCTGAAGTAAATCCCACCTGTCCCTTGGATTGTGTCACTATGCACCATTTCAAAAACATCCCCCAAGGATATTACTATTCTTTTCTCCATGTATGAATAAGCCACTTACAGTGCATAGCTGCTATATTACAATTTCCTAAGAGGTGCTGGCATCTGGAGAGATTACATTCCACTGGCCCCTGGGATGGAAAGAATGAGTTCAAGAACAAAGAATGAAATCCTCACTTCTGCACTCAGAAATCCAATATTCACCAAAGGGTAGGGACAAGCCAGTAACCAGACCACGACAATGCCAGTGCTTGGTGCAACCTTCCCCTTTTTCTGCCAAAAAATCGGGCTGCACTGAACCATCCATAAACCTAAGCTCAGCGGGGGGGAGGAAGGGGAGATAAAAAAAAAGAAAAAAATTAAAAAAAAATCCATCTCACGGGTGAACTTTGCGACACCGAAATGTGTAGGATTAACAGCTCTGCGATCCAGTGTCTATTTGCGGGACTGGCACGGTTCACGCCGTGGTCTTGGCAGCCGCGGCGCAGCCCCGGCACCTTGCTCTGCAGAGACACCTTTCTGGGTGGTGGGAGGAGGGTGCTGAGCACCTGGCCGCCCGCCAGCCCGCGGCTGAACCGCCACGCAAACTGCAGTGGAGCTGCAAAAAAATTGAGATCGCCCACTCCGAGCAGTCTGTGCCATCGGCTGTCTGGCAGGATTGATGGTTGTCACTACCGAACGCTGCTGAGCTGGAGCCAAAATCAAATGAGTGGATGTCCTCGTGAGCCTGCTTGGGGGAAAAAAAAAGGCAACTTAAACTAAGAACTTCTTTTCAGTTTAGAGACTGAGCTAAAGAGGCTTTTTCCACTTTATAATTGCTTAGCTGAGAAGAAGGGCTGGGGAACATTCCTGCTGCATGCGGAATTGGAAGGCCACAGGTTGTCAGCTGTCTTTCCTGGGTACTGATTTGGAGCAGAGGAGACTCTGGCAGGAAGGAGGGAGCATCTTATCTCCTGTTAAACATCCGTAGGACAGGGAGGAATGTTTAACCGTGGCCAGCCCTGATCTTGACAGCTGTGGTGTAATGCTGATTGTGGCAACAGGGGCTGGGCTGATGTCCTTTATTGGCTTTCCCTCTTCCCACATGGACAACCAGCCCTGGGCATCCTCCCAGTGGCTGATGTATCATGACAGTGAAGCAATTGGTTATAACCTCCTTGGTAAAGCATAGAATATTTCGTGTTAAAAGGTACTTTAGAAGGTCATTCAGTACAGCTCTCCACCAATGAGCAGGGAGATCTTCACAGAATGATGGAATGGTTTGGGTTGGATGGGACCTTAAAGATCACCCAGTTCCAACCCCTCTGCCGTGGACAGGGACACCTTCCACTAGACCAGGTTGCTCTAAGCCCCATCCAGCCCTGGTCTAATCCAGCCCCATCTAAGCCCTGGTCTTGAATGCTTCCAGGGATGGGGCACCCACAGCTTTTCTGGGCAACCTGTGCCAGTGCCTCACCACCCTCAGAGGGAGGAATTTCTTCCTAATATCAAAACTAAAACTGCCCTCTTTCAGTTTAAACCCACCCATCCCACTTTTCCTATTGCCGTGTGCTCTTGTGTCTTCCACTAGGTCAGGTTGCTCAGAGCCCCATTGAAACTTACCTTCAATATTTCAGGACAAAAAGAGAGGACTTGGTTTCCTGAATGTGGGTGAGAGGAATTGTACAAAATCCCTGTAGAAATTTAGTGTTAGAGTCTGGTTTGGCTGTAGCAGTTGAATTGAGCTAGAGCTACACCAGCAAAGCAGAGAGGAGACCCCAGCCCCTAGCAGGGGATCTGCTCACCTTTCAGTCTCCAAATTGTTCACAATGTAGGTAAGAAGTATCTGGACCAACACATCCTGAAGGACAAAAACAACTTGGAGAATGTTCTGCATTAGTCTGTGCTTCTTCACCTCTTGAGAGAGGGATAAAAGGAAGGAAAACAAGTCAGAAAGGAAGGAGACGTGCTTCCTTTTCTCCTTGATGCTGAAAAAAATAAAAGTTTATTCTTCTGCCTGCTTCCTCTTACCTTCCCTCATGTCCTTAGTGTGGTAAGACACAGAAAATAAACACCGTTTTTCTTGACCATGTGTGTCAAGTCCCTCTCCTGGGATGAGGGTGCTGTGGTGCTGCTGCTCCTTCCTGAGCTGCGGAGTGCTGGGTCTGGTCCTGCCTTTTCCATTATTCCTACTGGTACTGGTAATTTATTTTTTGTGAGCAGATCTGAACTATCCAAGCTAAATCCATATGCCCTGCTAGAGAAAAATGGTGCAACATGTTATTGAGTTATGCCAACAGATGCAACGCCGAAGGGTATCTCTGAGCCTGCTTGAGACAAGGAAAAGCCTCCTGCCTGGTGATGTGGCCTCTCCAGGATGCGTCCTTATGTTTTCTTCTGGTGTGACTGGAGGGGACTGATTCTGGCAGTGAGTTACAGCTGTGGGGACATCCTTGTGCCTGTGGTTGGGAGCAGTGAGGGGACAGGGCACGCTTCATTCTGTCGCATTAGCAGCACCTACGTTGCTCCTTCCTAGAGGGGTGCCAAGTCGTAGAGCTAAAATGCATGGTAAATACTGGCTTGGCCCATAGCAGGACTGTGGCTATGTGTGCTGCAGGAATTGGTGTGTTTGTGACCTCGCTGGGATGGCGAGCACCAGCTGTGTAGTCCCGCCTGGTACAAAACGAGTGGAGAAATCAGACAGAAGGATGTAATGGCAGCAGCACTGTAGGGAGCATGTCCCCTGCCCTGCAGCCCAGCACTTCTTTGGGGTTGTATCCTTCGAGAGACAAATCCCTCCCTGCTGCCCCAGACAGGGAGATGAAGCTCTCCTTTTCCTCAGAGCAGATGCTCCCTCTCTGTGTTGGCATCAGGAGGGACACTCACTACTTGCTGCCTCCTTTCTGACTGTGCTCCCAGGCTCAGCCTGGCTTTGCAACCCCAGGTACACCTTCAGCTTGAGGGATCCTTTCATTCCTTCTCTGCTTTACAGAGAACCATGGCTTTGTGCCTATCCCCAGGTAGGCACATGGAGGATTAACTGGCCGCTTGTTTGTATCAAAGATGACACTTGGTTTGGCTCCTTCTCCCTCCTTTTTCCCTGTTAGTTGGATGGTATCTTTATATGAAGCGGCGCAAGAGAAGAATAAAGATTTAAGCTCATTTAACCTTGAACATAGCCATTAGTTAAGCAATTAAAATTAAAGGGTGAGTTAATGGGCAGTGTCAAACATTCGGAGAAACATCTGTTGTAATAGAAGTCTGCCTTTTAGCTGATGAATAATTGATCCGGTGTTTGTCAGCACCTAAGCCCAGCCGAGGGGGCAGCACTGGCACTCCTGGAGCATCTCCAGTGCCCCTCCCCAGCTGCAGGCTCTGGGAGAGCAGCAGGACCCAGACACCACCACTTGAAGGTACATTAGGAAAACCACCTGCGCTGCACCCCCTCGGCTGAGGTTGTCCCAGCTGGGCCTTTTGCTTTCCTGGGATCAGACATGTTATTTCAGGTCTAGAGGAATCAATGGTCTATTTTTAAGCCTTTATTAATGTATGTGTGGATGGATGCGGTGCCTGAACACCCATAGACAGGGATGTAGATGACTCAAACCGCTTTGAATGGTATCACTGAGTTAAATTCACTTGCTTTTTGGCAAGCAGTGGATGTGAGAGAACATCTTCACTGATGCATTGGGTGCAATACAATAAATACTGGCCAGTGTTTGAGGGGTAAATAGCAGAAAGCATTTGTCTCTTGGAGTCACTTCTGCAGTACTGCCATCTTTGACAGAAATCACCCTCTCCCTAGAATGGCAAACAGCAAAAGATGTTTGGGTGAAATCTCGAGTTCTACAAATGAAGGAGAAATCTGCTATTCCCAGCAGCAGGATGCCCTGGGTGCCTGACCCTGCACACCCACCTGGGAAGCACTTCCCGGCCAAACGGGGTTTCCCAGCTCTCCACCAGGCCTGAACAGGGTGGGGTGATGGAGCGAGGTCCATTCCCTGGGCTGAGCTCCTTCATGTACCCTGTGTCTGGGGCTGAGAGAAGTGCCAGAGCAACCCAGAAACCAAATCGAGGACATGAAACATTTGTCGTGTGGGATGTGGGAGAGAAAACCTGGGTCACAGAGGATTCTTGATGTGCTGTTTTCCATATTACCTCTCAATCCCTTTAAAAGAATCAAACTGAGCCTGTTGTGCAATTTCCCACCATGTGTGTGTGCAAAACCACGCAACAAACTGAGCTAAACCAAAGGCACTGTCTCGCTCCAGCACAGAAGGGACAGCAGGTTATCAGCAAGCCCAGGTGAGCCCCTCCACCCCAATATGGGGGTGTGATGGGCACAGGCCTCTTCATGGAAAGCACTTGGGAAAAAGCAGTGGGAAGGCAACAGAAAAAGCAGAAGGAAATAAATCTGAAGGTATCTCAGAGATTAATGTTGTCAGAAGGTGGGTTCTCCTTCAGCTTCAGGTTGAATCAGGACAAGTTTTTACCCTTTGAGGCACAAAACGATAACATCCATTTGGCTATTTGTTAGAGACAAACACAACAAAATTCCATCCACCCTCCTAAAGAAACCAGTTGTATTAATATTTTGGTTTCATATACTTTTTTTTTTCCCCCTCAAAACTATCTGTAGAACTTGAATTTATGCAACAGTTCAGGATTTGTTTCAAAATCGTGTTGATCGATGCATGCATCATAAACACAAAGAAAGGGAAATAAACTGGGATGGGAAAATTATTTGTGTGTCTTCTGCTGGTTTCAGCTGACAACAAGCAGAACCTGTAGCTCAGTTTCTTCCCTATCTCCCCCTCTGCATGCAGAGGCTGCTTTAGCATCTGCCTGCACTTTTGCTCCTGCTTCCACTTCTTTCTCTGCTTCTTTAGACTAGAGCAGCTCTTTCTCAATTTTATATTGACATCTATATTTCAATATTAAATTGTCCCTGGATTATCAAGTGTTTGGTGCCTTTCTCCACTTCTGGCTTTCACTAACTCATGGATATTGTCTTTAATGGCATGTGAATGCAAACAGACCTTGCTCTGAAGCCTGTGTACAACAGGCAACAAATTTGGCTGTTCTGGAGCTATTTCACAGGAGCTGTGTTTAAGCAAAATTTTAACTGCTGAGGTTATGAATGTGTATAACCCATCCAACTGTGTGTGGGATGTGAACAGAAAAGACATTCATGTTGAACTTAGTGTGGAAGCTTTTTAAAGCAAAGACAACTGTGAGGATGGATGAAGTAGAGTTTTTTTTTATCATAGATGAATTTTGTTTGAGGAAATGATACCAGTTATTCAGGAGATTGTATTCAAAACTATAATTCAGACATTTTTGAACATGAATAATTGAAAAACCCCAATCCTCAGGAACTACAAAAAAATAAATCTCAGGACTCTGACCTTTGTAATTTTTTTACTTCTGTGTTTGGATATATTGTACAGCCAAGCGTGTATTTTTTTACTTCTTCCTAAAAATGCATATTCATAGCTCTGCCTCAACCACAACTTTGACATTGTCCCCATGGTGATACAAGTGACACCATTTCCACTATAAGAACCTGGTTACATTTTCTTGGCCACAAACCTACAAAAATAATAATTGTACTTTCTTTCACCCAAATATTTTGAAAAAAGTTTGTGTTTATTTACTCAAATGGACGCAGATTTGAGCCTTGGGAAAGCTGCTGCCCTTCAGATAACTTCCCCAAACACCTCTTTTTCATGTGTAGCAGCCAGATATTTTCTGAGCTGACTTCTTTCCAGCCTACAGATAATAAAAGGGGATTTACCCCAGAGCTTTCTTGCCTCTGATGAGCATTTGCCCCCTGCACGCCACATCTTCTCAGGGAAGGGAGCAAAACAGAGCTGGTTTATCTGAGGGTGCAGGTTACAGGAACAGCTGTTTCTGGAAAGTGGAGTTTATACATGTCAGTACAGGATAGCTGGGAGCTGTCAAGTAATCTGCTGTAAGCTTACCCTGTACATTGTTATGGCAAAGGATTTGGGTGGTAATACTTACTTTTTAATTGCATTTTCATTAGGATTATCAGCTGGTTATTTCATCCCTGTTGGTAGTGGCTGGGCTGGGAAGAAGGTACAAGGGTGTCCTCTGCCTTGCCTGGTCTAACCAAACCCTGAGGCACTCTCCCAGTGGGGACAAACCTAGTGTCTCTGCCTGAGCTCTGCAAAGCCCAGACACAGAAGCCCTTGTCCAAAGGCAGGAAATTTTACAGGAGCCCTGTGGGAGGGGCTCTGCTGCTTTCCAACCTGCCCGCTTGTCCCTTCTGCACGGCACATGTGGGTCTGTGCCTGGGAGAGGGCTTGGCACAGGCACAGCCAGAGGCACACAGCTGGCCACTGCTGGCACACAGTGGAAAGAAGCAGGTGGAGCCAGGAATGGTGGCTTTGTTGGTCAGTGTCAGCCATGTGAATGAGCTGGGGAAGCCACACTGGTTCGACTTATTTGCCTATTAGTGTTTGCCTTTTATTTAAGTTATTCTGCTTCAAAAATGGGAGCAAAACTGTGTTTGAAAGCCTGATAGAGGGATGCTTGGCATAGCTACTGCTGTCCTGGCTCTTGGAAAGGCTGGACTGGAGAGCATGACCTCTTCCACACAGCTGCTTTTAGGATTTGTTCAGGAAAAGATGGGTGTGCTCCTCCCTGTACTGTCCCTGGAGACCACCTCTGCTGCAGGCTGAATGTCGAGCATCTATAAGGAAGTGACACCAGGAAAGAAAGCCTGAGCTTGAACTCTCTTTTCTATGGCATAGCCACATCCAGGACCCTCCAATCCCTGTCTGCAGACTGCTGAGGGCTGTGTGGTTTGAAGCTGCCTGTTCTGTTGCTGTCCCAGCTTTACTCCCATGAGAGACAGACCTAAAGCTGTTCAGGCCAGGCTGGGCTGGTGACCTTGAAACAAATTCTGCTCAGAGCTGCTGCTGCTCCCTAGAAAGAGCAAAGCAGGGACACTGCCAGGATCTCCCTTTGTCCATTGGTCTGGCTTTTCTTAATATGCCCTCAGAGCCATCAGCCCCTGCAGATGCTTGGGAGGACAAAGCGAAGCAGGGGAGGGAGGAGGAAACCTCTTCACATTGCAAGGACATCCTAGAGTCATAGACTCAACAAGGCTGGAAAAGATCTCCAAGGTCAATGAGTCCAACCTTTGACCATGTCAACATCACCTATCAACCAGACCATGGCATTAAGTGCCATATCCAATCCTTTCTCGAACACCTCCAGGGATGGTGACTGCACCACCTCCCCGGACAGCCCATTCCAATGCTTAACCATCCTTTCAGTGAAAAACTTCTTCCTAATGTCGAACCTGAACCTCTGCTGGGGCAGCTTGAGGCTGACAGGGCAGTTCCTCTTGTCCTATCACTGGCTGCCTGTGAGAAAAGACTGACCTCCACCTAGCAACACCTTCTATTCAGGGAGTTGTAGAGAGTGATGAGATCTCCCCTGAGCCTCCTTTTATCCAGGCTAAACACCCCCAGCTCCCTCAGCTGCTCCTCATATGACTTACTCTCTAGACCTTAAAGATCTCTTCCTAGAGATGCTGCTAAGGCAAGTCAGGATAACTCCTGCTTTGTTTCCAAGTAATAGAGGATTGATTTGGCATTTTCTTCTAAAAAGCTGCTTCCAATGTTAGCAACTACCCAGGCAAAACAAAGGAGAAAGGTACAACTTCCCAAGTCTTGGGTGTTCTGCCAGCGACTGACAGCTCCACTCTGCCTGTCATCTACAAATGAGCTGAATTCCTTACCAAAACAACAGAAGAATGTGTTTTTCTAGCCTAGAAATAGGGGCTTGGCCTTGGCCTTTTCTGGTAATCTGTTTGGAATTTGGTGATGGTGGTGATGATCAGCAGTTGTTTAAAGCTGCTGGCAGCCTGCTGGTCTTCACGCAAGGACTCGGTGGTCTTGGGCTCTTTCCAGCTCTGTGCATTAAGCATTGCTTTCCCATGATGCAAGGAAAAGGGTGCAGTCGATGCTAAAAGGCAGAAAATTTAAATCTGATGAAAGGAAATGCTTTTCCACGCAATTAGCCTTTGGGATTTGTTACCACATGGAGCTGCTTAGGCCAAACATTTCTCACATCTTTGGGGAAGGAAAGGGTATCTGGGGATTTATATGGAAAGCAGATTTTCCAAGGAAAAAGGTTCAAATTAGTATGAGGGGTCTGAAGTTCAGAGCAGGAGTTTCAGCTTCAGTTTGAGTGATTAGGATGCTCTCTGGACTGCAGCAAGGTCTTGAATTGCAAGCTGCAGTCCCAAGTGTGCATCATGACTAACAGCTACACTGTTAACCTGTTTCCATAATTGGTTTTCCTACCACAGTTCGCCCAGCAGCATAAACTTCCCCACCAGAGGAGTTTCAGCAGTTTAGGTTACCTTCTTCCTTGGGGCCATATCAGCACTACAATGGACTGAGCTTGATGATTTTGTGTGTGGGCAGCAAAGGCGCTAGTGACTTCCCTCATCACTCCAGCTGATGGGTGACTTTGTGCTGTGGGAGAGGTCAAAATGTACTTTCCCTTCAGACAGGAGCAAAGTACAGGAAGTTCTGTGTATGAAATAAGCTCTGCTGGATGGACTCTCAAGGCTGAAGGCTGGAGGAAGCCTTGTTCCTGGGAAAGGTTTCTCCTGACTGCAGCCTTGCAGGTGCTGGGCCCCTGAAGAGCCACCTGAGCTGCAGTTTTAGTATGGGTATGATGGACTCAGCCTCCTCTAGTCAGCTCGTGTTGAAACAAATGTGCTTTTTTATGGCAGGTTTTTCTTTCACTTTTGTTTTGAGAATGCCAGGACCATTCTTAAAAAACAAAGATTCCCCGCCCCAGGTTTTCCACCTTCTCCTGAAATTGCAAACCCTTCATTCAAAATCCATTTTTATTATTAGTTTGAATCTCACCAGTCTCAATTTGCATCCAGGTGTTTTGTTACACTGGATTTATTTCCATGTGCCACAATGGGTTTCATTCTGCAAAATGAAGCAGTTTGTGAAAAAGGGGGGGTTTTAGAGAAAGTCTATCAAACCAGCAAAATAAAGCCATGGCAGATCAAGAGACTATTGCCGTTATAAACCAGTGTTTGGTATAAACACAAACCTCTGCAGATGTTCCCTCATTACTGGTGGGAGGGAAGGTACAGCTGCGCGTCTGTGTTACACATGTAGATGTAATCTTGGATCTACAGGAGCACTCGGGTGCTTAAGTGTGTGCCTAAACTTTCTCCTGGCCTCCATCCCCCAAGCTACAGAGCGAGAGCACCTTGGAGTCAGAAATATCCCCTCAATACCCCAAGAACTGACAGGAGGAGAGGATCTCCCACGTGCACCCAGTGGCCTGAGCACAGAGAGCCCCTGAGGCTGAAATTCAGAACATTCTCTGAGTCTCAGGAGCTCCTGCCTGTCGGGAGATGGTGCTGTGGTGGGGTGGGTGCTTCTGCACAGTGCCACAGAAATGCACAGCAGCTCCAAATTATCCACATTTCCCTCCTTGTTGTCTGTGATAATGACTACAGCACATGAGGATTTAGAAGTGTCCTTTAGCTGGTGTTTGCCTCATATTCTCTATGAAAATCATAGTATCATAAAATGGTTTGGATTGGAAGGGACCTTAAAGATCACCTAGTTACAAAACCCCTGACATGGGCAGGGACACCTTTCACTAGTCCAGGTTGCTCAAAACCTCATCCAGCCTGGCCTTGAATGCTTCCAGGGATGGGGCATCCACAGCTTCTCTGGGCAACCTGTGCCAGGATCTCACCACCCTCACAGCCAAAAATTACTTCCTAACAGCTAATCTAAACCTCCCCTCTTTCAGTCTAAAGCCATTCTACCTTGTTCTGTCACTACCTGCCCTTGTAAAAAGTCTGTTTCCAACTCCCTTGGAGGCTCCTTTAGGCATTGGAAGGTCTCCCTAGAGCCTTATCTTATGTCCCACATAATGGATAATGAATAGGTGATTTCAAACAAACAAACAAAACAACAAAACCCACCAACAAACAACTACTGGGCTTATCTAAGTCCCTGCCTGCCTCCATGTAGATTTTAAATGTAGAGTAAACAGTAATAGCATTGCAAAAGCAGGGTGAGTAGTATTTGTCACTTCTTTGTCATTTGCATTACACTTTTGTCCCTGTGTGAACATTTTCTTCTTATCTTTTCTAAGCCTTGAAACACTGCCTAAGCCTTGGCTAAGCCTTGAAACACTTTCTGAGCCTTGAAACGCCTCGAAGCGCAGCGGATTGAGAGCGGAAAGAAGCGGTTTGTCTCTCACTGATGACCCACGAGCATCCTCTAGTGTGTATGTAAGGTAATACTTACACCTTGCCTTAATAAAATTGCACAGTCAGAGCAAAGGAGCGAAAACCCAGCTGGAAGTTCGTGGTAAAAGGCAGCACAAAGTGCTCGCCAAGAGAGGGAATGCAAACAGAGGCAGCAGGAGCTTGCTCCCAAATCAGTGTTCAGGGGGAGTTAACAGCACCAAAAACCCTGGGTCTCTCTGTGAGGTGGTTGGGTACCTCTCATCTATGAATCCTGAGAGAAACTGAGTGCCAACCATTTCTTAATTTTAAATGTATTGACGTGGCCAGGTGTATCAGAAATGGAAGACTTGCTGCAGAAAAACACCTTAAAATGATTTAGAATGCATATTATGCACTTATAGATCACAGTAGTGTCTGTAAGGGCTGTGTTTTGAGTACAAATGTATTTTGCTAAAAAGGTAAATGAAACCACCTTTGAGGCCGTGGGCTCTTTTTTCGTTTGCCGTGAAACCCTACTTTATATTTTCAGTAACAATAAGCAATTCTCCTGCACTGAGCAACAAAAATCACATTTTGATTTTCACTGCACTGTCAAAAATGGTTCATAATGAAGAGTGAATCTAAAGGTTTTTAAACAGTCATTGCATGGCTATTATAAGTATTTATGCTATTATGGTATTACATGACACAAACCTAGTCCCCCTCATGTAAGGCTCCCTAGTGCCTTATTTTTTGGTCATAAAATGGGTGTGTGTGGGGAAATTAATTTCACTGCATCAGAAGGGAATAAACCTATTATCCTGAGTGCACAGCTAAAAACCAGTGGGGAACTGTATAATTATTACATGTCAGTCAACACATGGTCATTGACAACATATTTACCTTCCAATGACTGGACAGGAGAAATGATGCCACACTTTCCTTCCCCACCTCACTGCACCTTAAAATCATATATTGTTTTGGGTTGGAAGGCACCTTAAAGATTATTGAGTTCCAAAGCCCCTGCCACGGGCAGGGACACCTTCCACTAGACCAGGTTGCTCCAAGCCCTGTCTAACCTGGCCTTGAACAGTTCCAGGGATGGGGCATCCACAACTTCTCTGGGCAACCTGTTCCAGTGCCTCACCACCCTTACAGTAAGGAATTTGTTCCTAATATCTAATCTAAATTTACCTTTGTTCAGTTTAAAAGCATCATTCCTTGTCCTGTCCCTACAATCCCAGGTAAAGAGTCCCTCAACATCTTTCCTGTAGTACCCTTTTAAGCACTGGAACCATCCAGTTGACTGGGTGGTTGTTTGGGTTTTTTTAGTTGCTGCTGTTTGCTAAAAGCCTGCAGTGAAACGCTGCAGAAAATTTCTGCAGAAAGGGAGGCAGCACGTATGCTCTGATCTGGAGGAGTGCAGATATTAGGACAAGTAACACACTCCATCTATGCACAAATTTGAAATTAGTAGAGTGGAAGGCTGAGATCAAGATAGTCACAGGTGAGATTAAACTCACCTCGGTCGGATAGAAGGCTTTGAAGGAAGCTTTAAAGGGATAAGTGCTTTCCTGACATGGAAGCAAATAGAAAATAAGATAACATCCAACAGAGCTTACCCAAGTTCACCGCACCAGCCTAACCTGTTAACTTACTTTGATAAGGGAACTGATTTTCCAGATAAGATCTACTGCATCCATACATTAACTGCCTTGTCTCTCAGAGCAGTTGATAAAGTGCCATTTGGGAAATTAGACATTAAGATGGGGAGTAGCAGAAATGTTGTGGTGGGGAAAGGAACTGGCCAGGGCAATGTGACTAGTAGGGAAGACCTTGGGGGAAGCTGCTGGAGCAGCTCCTTGGGAGGGAGACTGGGACAGCACTGCCAGTACAGGGAGATGGTGTGTCCCAGTAGGACACAAATGGAAAGAGGAGCTCATGAACATGAGCATGAGCTCATGGAGTAACAACAGAGTTTTTTGCCATGAAACAGGTACTCAATACTTGGGAATGGCTGAGAAGGAGAATACCCCAGTGCATCCACTGAGAGCAGGAGGACTGGGATCCACTCCCTGCCATGGCCTTGATGGTGGTGTGTTCACCCCCAGGATGTATTTACAGAGGAGACAGAAAGTGGGATAAAGGCCACAGTACAGAGTCTGGTGAGAGTTCACCTGGGATATTCTGCTCAGTCTGGTCCTCTGTGTGAAAGGAAGATGGATGTATAAGGAGGTAATGAAAGAGGAGCACTTGAAGGTGGTGTGGCCACTGAAGGGAGCAGTTCTGCCATTGAAAACCTGTACGGGGATGAAGCAGTGTTTTGTTCTTTGTTCTTCTTACTTTTTTTTTTTCCTTTATGTATTACACATGAATTTTACATTAGCACAAGCAAGGAGTATCCGGGGTGGGAAGCAGCAGTGCTGGTGAGGAAGAGGAGGAATAACTGTTTCCAAGACATTACAATGAACAGCATGGAACATGCTATTCCACTGTCATATCTCAAGCAAAAGATACTGGAGGTGGCCAGTGGGGCCCAGTAGAGCAGACTGGAGGTGAAGGGGCCATGGCCACATCACTGTCCACACTGCTGCAGTGCAATGTGGTGAGGGGCCCATGCGCTGGGGAGGATGAAGGGACTGGCTCCTGGCTTCAATGCTGGCACCAGGATCAGCAGACGCAGGTCTTCCCACCAGTAGCTTTGGCTGGGAATGAGGCTGCTTCTAACTCTTGGAGCTGGTAGAGTGTCCTCATGAGACAGGAGGAAGAGAAGCCCACAGTATGTTCAAAGTAGAGGCTGATCGATATAGGGGGTGCTGTGATGTAGTTGCCTGGGATTATCAGAGCACCGGGCTCAGCCTGGGAGGTAGCTGAGATTTATGTTACATCTGAGGAAGTCTGTGCTAAAAAAGAGAAATGGGGAAGGGAAAAGGACCTGAAATTTGAGAGCATTTGTTTTTCAAGGGAGGATCATCAAATGCTGAGAAGTAAGAAAGCTAAATAAGGCAATTTTGAGTGAGTACTCTGAAGAGATCATCTGTGCATCCCACAGCAAGTGTGACTGTTAAAGAAAGACTCATTTTCAGGCATTGCTTCTGTTTCACCTCTGTATTGGATCCTAGACATAATCACTTGGGTGCAGAAGCAATTGACGTTTCTGTTTCTTTAACTCTACTGGCATGAACATGAGAGACAAATCCTCATCCATCTCCCTCTTTCATGCACGCAGTTTTCTGTATAAAAAGGATTGTGACAATTCTTTTGTTTGTTTTTGGAAGGGAAGATGCCTAGACAGGTATAAACCAGCCTTGCACCACTGGGCTGCATTACAATAAGTTTATTTAGCTTTCAAAAAAATAGAGTTCACATTCTCAAAGACTCTTTAAAGGTTGGATTTGGTTTTTTTCTTTTTTTTCAGTTAAGCACAAACTAGTGTATACAAATATTTTTATATTTGTATTTAAAGTCAATCATTGTGTTATTCATGTGCTGGCCTGTACAGAATCAGAATTGAAACAGCTGAAGGAATCAGAGCAATAGCAGGAATTTAGAAAGTCCATTTTACATGAGGGAATCTTAAAATCCCTTATTTCATTTAGACACCCTCCAAACGATTTTCTAAATACAAGTATCTCTTGAGGTGATCAAACATACAAAGGAACAAATTCACAGCCTATTACAAACCTTGGAAAGGATTGAAACCACGAAATGTTGAACTCAGTTCACATCATACCTTTTGTAAGTAAGGTTGGCACTGCTACTTCTAACTTCCTCCCATAAACCTGCTTTCACTAAGTTATATTTGGTTTAAGTCTGAGTCATTTGGGTTAAATCCTTCCATCCTCTCTTTGCCTCAGGCCCAGAACCAAAGCCAATGTTCTTTTTAGTTATTTCTAAGAAAGACTAGGAGGGAAAATGCTGGCTCTCTTCGGAAACTAACAATGTGCTGTGTTTTAACAAGAATTGAGATCTGGCAGGAGCTCAGTCTTCACACCTGCCTCTCTTCCCCACCTTCCTCGTTCTGGCACACTGATATATGACCACAGGGAAATGGCCAGGTTGCCACCTGTGCTCCCTCACCTGCCATTTCCCTTTGCTGGAGTCCTCAGAGCAGGCTCAATGATTTTAAGGGTTTTTTCCAACCTAAATGGATCCTGTGATTACAAAGGAGCAAAAGCGCACCTGAATGAACCCAGAGCATCTGAACATGGCCCAGCTCTTACACTCAGGCTTCCCATCCCTGTGTACTTTTACACCATTTTAAGCCATGACAAAGCAGGATTTACAGAAAGCCATCTTCATTGGCATCAAGGAAATCACGTAAATTCAATCTGAGGCATGTGCTTGGCATGTCAGACTTCTGAAAAATTGTTTCTTGTGACAAAACTGTGAGTAACTGAGTAAAGCTGAACCTGCTGGGAGGTACTGGGCATATCTATTAGACAGGGCAGGTGGCTTCAGGGAGAATATGGATAGCTTTTTATCGGCAAATATTGCAGTTGGACTAGATGATCATCATAGATCCCTCCCAACTGGAACTATCCTATTCTATTCTAATACCTTAAAGAGAATTCCTGGGCATACACCATAACTTTGAGCTTACTTCTTTTGCTGACTTGTGATTTAATCAGGTAATGGAGCCAAACATAAGATAAACAGGTTCAAGCAACACAGGTCTTGAAAATCAAAGCAGAAATGTTAACGTCACCAAGGCTGCTCTGGATTTTGCCTGTTCAAGACGCTGAATCACAGGTTGCTGAGTTTTGCTAATGCCTTCCCTTCTGCAGCTGGGGTTGTTCTGTGCACTGGGAATGTGTGTGTGAATATTTGCACATGGACTTGCAGGGCTGATTACTCACCTCCTACCCTGCCTTGATTCTGTGTCCTCTGAGTAACCTACTGCAATCCCACCTTGAGAGCACACCATCAGCTTTCAGGTTATACTGGAAGTGGCTTCAAAGGGATGGTATGGACAGTAAAAGCATTGCAACAAACAGATATCATGAATAGACACAGGTGAGGCCAGATGATGTGTCACTTGGTCAATAGAAAGCCTTTTAATAATACTCTGTCTATGTTGTAGAGCTGCTGCATAGCAGTGGTGAGGGGAGGTGTTGCTGGAATTATTCATCACCTTATGCAAAACCTCACAACCCCTTGCCTTGTTCCATCATGCCCTGGTGAAAAGAGCAGTGGCTTAGCTGCTGATCAGAATGGGTGTTGGATTGGGTGCTGGGGAGTGTTGTATATACTGCCAATCTCTGTTTTAACTGGTAATGCTACCTGTGGCACTGAGTGCCAGGTTCCTCCCTTGATATTGAGTGCTGTTGCCTCTGGTGCCTTCTTGGTATCTCTCTGCTTTTTGTCTTTGTAACCAGGCTTTTACTCATCCACACAGCATATGCTATTTGCCCCATGTCTGCTGCAGGAAGGTGGGCTCTGAAGTCACTTCTGTGTTGCTCTTTGGCTCCTTGGCTTCTGTCATTTTTGTGGAAATCTATCCAACCTTCCCTGTCCCCCAAACCCAGCCTTCTAGCTATGCCATCCCCCTTCAAGTCCAGAAGCTGTTTTTCTCCAGCAAAGGAGCTAAGATTGATTTGTAAAGTCTATGGTTCTGATCAGTTCAGGTGACTGCTGAACTTTTAAGTCTCTCCCTAGAAGGCTTAGCAGTTGCAAGATTCTTTGTATTCACCTCACGGCCTTGCCAAGCACAGCGGTTACGATGGGAAGCCTTCCAGAGCCACATCGCCCTTTGCATGACTCAACTCAGGTGAATCACTAAAACTCACTGCCAAGAAATCACAGTAATTTCAGAGAGGCCTGAAGAAAAACTCAGTGCAAGCTGATCTATAACAGCTTCAAAATGCACTGAGCCCTTCCAATATAGATGTCCTAAATCCCCTCCACCAGTATCGGGGAGCCCGCTGTGCCCTGCTAAAGGAAGGCAGAACATCACCCCATGTGCCTTACACCTCCTTGGTGCAATATTATATTGCAAATGATAAAAATGATTGTGAGTTCAAGGAGAGCCTGGGAAGGCTCACAAAAGGCTGTTTAGCAGAGGGAAACAACACAGACCTCAGGAAGGCTCTGATCTGTGAATGGCTGGCAGACAGGCTATAGCCAGTAGGTATTTTTGCATTTTTCCCCAGGAATTCACTTTGACTGTGGCCAGAGAGGCACTGCTGTATAGGTGGCACTTTACTTGATGGGGTAGAGCCATTCCCAGGAAAGCCATCACTTCCCAGGAGTGTGTGCGAGCTCTTGGGTCTCATCACACACAGGCTCTGGCTCTGCATGGCTGCTCTCAGTGGGAGCAGGTCCCCGGGGTATTGGGAGCTTTTGTAGTCTGGACTTTCCTGGCTCGTATCAAGAGCAAAGCAAAAACTGGTGTACTGCCCAAAATGCAGCTGGCAGTGCTAATTTTAGGTCAAGAGCTTTAAGTTTCTCTTCAAATAGCAAAGGCTGCAGTTTAAACCTCTCCCTGAGCACTGGGCAATGAGTGTCCCTGACAGACAAGGACACAGCATGTAAAAAACTTGCCTCACTGAAGTCACCAGGAGTTTATCCCTTCACTCCAATGAGGGGTTTTTCTGGCCATCTCCCATCTCTCTATTGCAAAGAAACAGAGAGATGTGGTCCCACACAGCATTATGCTGTCAGCAAATCCTCCTGTTGGGAGCAGTGAGTTTATGAATTTTCATGGTATCCATTAGGTAAGCAGAAGTTGCCTTGAGACAGACTTTTTGTTAATTAACCTTCTGAGCATGCACTTTTGTTTCTAACTGGTGAATGAATTTGGTGTTCAAAGTCTTTCTCACATGCCCAGCCTTTTGTCTTTTTCTCTTCCAGGTTAATGGCTTTATAATTCTTCATGGGTAGTAAAATAATTACCAAAAGGCGAGAGTGGTAATTACACAGAGCTGAATAAATGCACATGGTCAGAACCTCTCCTAGTATAAACAGATTTTGAGGGATCTGTTCCTCCTAGATGAGGGTGTTCAAAGCCTTTCCTGCCCTTCTTCCTCCCTGGAAGAGGAATTCAGCCCATAAATTCCCAGAGATGTGAAATCATACTGTGCAAGGATGTCAGCATCTTCAGGTTTACTTCTCAGCTTTGTAATTTTACGCTGTATAGCAAAAGCAGTCAGAGCACAAATGAAGTGCTCAGCTGTGCTAAATACTCTCAGCACAACTGCTTTGGTGATTGAAAACCAGAATCGGGACCTCTGAGCCTCTTGCGCTCCAGTGGGTCCAGGAAGCTGGATGGTGGCACAGGGGGCTGGGAGGTTTCCAGGAGCAATGCAGGAGAGGGCACAGCCCATCTCCAGCCAGTGGGTGAGTTCCTGAGCTGAGAGGGTCAGAGTGGTATCTGGGGGCTCTGCATGGGCACAGACTTGCTTCTGTGTCCAACCAGCACTTTTCCCTTCTGCCACAGCCTGGAGAGAGGCCCCAGGGCTGAGCTCTTGTTCTGCACCGCTCTGGATTTCCTATACCCAGAGGGACCAGCTGTAGCCCAGTTATACGATTATATTTATTCATAGCCAGTAGCAGAGAAGGTAATGTACAAAACTGGCTTCAGCTGGCATTCCTACAGAGCCTGACATCCCCATTTTTTTATTTGGAGTCAGTTTTATGCAAACTGCACAAACCAACCACCTCAGAGGAAGTAGCAGGGTGATGCTGGCTGAAGTATCAGGACCTGGTAATACTCTGTCAGAGAGTCTTAGCTGAAGACTGTATTTTGCTCAAGACTTTCCAAGCTGTCAGTTCTTCATTCAGCTATCTGAATGTTATTGTGATAATTTATGAGTATTGCAAACAATAAAGCAGATAAAGCATTCTACAAAAGGCAACTATCTTATGTCTATTTAGTAGCTGTTATCAACCAGGCCAGTAACTTAAGGAAAAGACAAAATCAAGTTCCTTTCACAAGACTTCTTCCCTGTAAATCATGTTGATCCCTTTATTGCTGACTTCTAGACCAGTATTTGATTACTTTGCCCAGAATGGCTAAGATGGCTGGCTTGGAATTACATACACTGCCCTGGTGATTTTTTAAAAATGATTTACCTAAAATGCAGCTTTCCACCAGTTCTCTATATCATTTGCAGTTCTCCAAGATTGAGTATGAGTGGGTCAGAGATCCCTTGAGCCGATTCATTTCAGTTGTGAGGTTGACAGTTGTCTGGACCAGTTAAGGTAATAATGTTTATCTCTAGTAATGCTGTTTAATGGCTTCCCTGGTTACTAATGGGATGGAAAGTGCATTGTCCTCCTGACAGTTGTGCATGATTCTTCTTGTTTCCAAATTCAGAACAGAAATATTTATTGAACACCTCAGTCCTTTTCACATCATCATCATCAATTTCACCATTTCCACCTCGTGATGCAAGTGTTTTTGAAGTGAGCAGCATCTTAAATGTAAACTAGAGCCAAATGCCAGCTTATTGCCCTGTCCTATTTAATGCACTTGTGACCGGTTTAGGACTTGATTGTTCCAGACTGCAGCAATATGAAAATCCCAGTGAAATCCTAGAGGATCTTCAGGGGTGAACTCAACCTCCCAGATGTTGATTATTGTTGCTATTGGCTGCTAAAATTACTTCAAAGATTAAAATGGGCAATGACTGACACAGCATACGGTCTTATTGATTTTGTTAAGGCTAAAAATGGCTGCAATTCAAGTTTTAAATTAGTCTGCAAGGCAGTATGGTACTTTTCTTAAGCCAATGGCATTCTTAAATTTATTTCCCAACAGCAGGCATCTTTCATATAATGTTTTTAAAAGCTGGTTTCTATGCACCATCCTCTCTAAGTGCTTCTGATGTAAAAAATTAACCAGCTGTGGCTCAGAGATGGAAGCAAATGGCTTAACTCTGATAGCACAGAACAGAAATGGCAGAGAGCTACAAAAGTGCACAGTAAGAAGTTCCCGATGTCCAGTGACACAATTGCTGCCACTGTTGACATCTACAGTCCATGACCTAACCTGTGACAAGGGCTGTGAAGGTACTGACACCCCTTCACGTGGGTTAGTTACGTCAGGTAGACTTTTCTCCTTCTGGGCACTCTTGAGCTCAAGCTTTGTGCTGCTCTGAGCGCTCCCCAGCCCCACTAGCACAAAACCTCTTCCATTCCCTGTGCATGGGGCTCTGTGGGCACTAGGAATGACACAGTCGCTCTTGTCCTCCAATTTTATTCCCCTTTACTATAAGGAAATATAAAATGTTTTAAAGGATAGCTGTTTGGGAGGTTTGGTTGGGTTTTGGGTATTTTGGGATTTTGGGTATTTTGGGGTTTTTTTTTTGTTTGGTTGGTTTGTTGGTTTGGAGGGAAGTTTTTTGCTTTAAAACAGGGAGTGCCATCTCTTTGAAAACTGCTGTACCCATTTCTGTTTGCAAAGGCAGATCTGTAGGGGCAAGGAAGCCTAAGCCATACCTCTGCATGATTTCCCATCCTGCAGGGTGGAACAAAGAAACCTGGCAAATAATTGGCCAGTGCTCTAGGCAGAGTTCAAAGTGCCTTCAAGTATTAACTGGAAATTTCAAAAGTCCTTTTGTGCCACCAGTACAGTATTGTATTGCTTATTTTCCTTCCTTCAAATACTTGCAAAAGACATTTGCATGGAGTTTGCTGAGCTCACTGTGAAAGGGCACAGCGAGCTCTCCATGGTTAACCTCAGCTCCTCTCCTTGTCCAGACGTGTCCCAAGCAATCAGCTTATGGGTGAACAACAGATCACAGGACCAGTCCAACTACACACTGGAGAATTTCCTATTCATCTTCTCCTTGTGCTAATGAGATGACTTGTTGTACGTGTGATCATTTTTCTGCTCAGCTATTACAAGTCCAACAAATAAAGAAATTATAAACCATGTCATCAATCTTAACTATATCACCAGCTCTCTTCCCTCTTCAGTTTATGGTCTTCATAGTTAAATTCTTATAAAGACATTATGCCCAGTTTACTTGGGGTCTTAAAGGGATCTGATTTACAACCTTGCCCAGTATATGTTATATTCTGTTAAATACTTATTTGTATTAGAGAAGATCAATGCATAGTACAAGAGTATTTAAGACAGTCCCCAATTCAATGTGCTTGCAGTCTACTTGGGAACCAAAGATGACAGACAAAGATTAAAGTGAGATAATTCTCATGTCCCACCTGCTGTTGCTGCCTCTGAATCTTGTACAAGGGGGACTGTCCTAAGCCTTTTTCTTGCTCTCCTTGCATTTTCTGTCACTCTTGTTTTTTCCTGACCATCCAGTCTCAACCACACCACTTGGAGAACCTCTGCATGGCATCTCTCTGCTGTGCTGGCTCCTCTGTTCTCCACTACGTGTTTGAGCTGATGCATATGCAGGACCAGGTACTGAGAAATGTCTCATGTAGAGTGGGGAAAATAACCCTCGGGAATGAATGAGAAATTAAGATAATATACAGTGCTAATGAATGTCTTTCTATTCAACATTTAACTCATGGTGAGTGGGTGGAAAGCTCTAGGATGTTTCTTCAAGATCCCACGAGAAGAAATTTGACCTGTAGTAGCCAGTGGCAAAAGCAAAATGAGGCTAGGCTTGACTGAGACAGGGATGTGCTGTGGGGAAGGCTGTGCCCACTGACGTGATGAAGAACCTATTCTGCATGTCCCAGGACAAAAAAGGGTCACTAAAATCCCTTAGTGAGATTTACTAGTATAATCCATTCTCATCCCTAAGTACTCAGCTGTTGGGCAGGTGTGACCAGCACTGACTGGTGTGGCAGTCCCTGTGTTTTCTTGGAGACACTGCTTGCTGGTGCTATCTCCCTCCTTTTCTCTCTGGAACCAGTGCCACGGAGGAGCAAAAGTCATTGAAAAAAAGAAGAAACCTGCATAGATCTGCTCTGCCTCAGGGAAAGGAGACACATCAATCCAAGCTGATGACTGGACCTTCCTCTGAGAGATTCTGTGCCCTCTGATACTTTACCTGGCCAGTGAGCTACCCCATGGTCCTTCTGCCTGCAGTGGCCAGATGCAGTCAGTTCAGAGTTGCTTCAGCTCTTCCTGCAGAAAATGCAGTTCAAAACCCTGAGCACTGAAGTTGATTATTAACAAAGGCAGTTGGATGGTGCCATTAGCTCCCAGCAAGCATCCATCCTGTAGGCAGAAATATTGAAAGGGCCCAGAATTCTATTCATCTCAAAAAAGTTGTGCAAGATAGTGAAACAGAGGTGAGAGGCATTCTGAGTGTCTTCTGGAAAATTTAAACACAGCAGCCTGTGTGTGTAGGAAGTGTACAGTTGCTTCATGCTTGGCAGATAACCAAAACTGTGGTACCCTCGTTTTTTCCTTCAGATGTCACCTAACCTTCCCCAATCAACTATCTCACCCACCCACAATTCATTTTGGGGGATTAATTTCACCAGCGTGGAAATTCCCTGGAACTTGAGACTTGTCAGGAGTGTTGCAATGATACCATGATCTGTACCCAGCTTACCTGAGAGCTTGTTTCAGTCACCATCACTCTGTTTGCCTGAGATGGATGGAGCTTCTACTTATAAAACCCTTGTGGTGAGAAGGACAGCCTCGAGCACGTATGTGCAGTCAGCAAACATGCATATTTTGCAGGGTTTTAAGATGATTTAATGAATGTGGACCACATGGGAGTTCATGCACCTGCTGACTAAAAAAGATTACTTTAAAGTATCCTGAAGCTTTTAAGAGTCAGCATGTAATGACTCCACTACCACATCTTGAAAATATTGCTCTGCTGGTCTCCTGCTTGTGGCTTTTATTCTCCTATGGCACTGCTAATCCAACTGTTTTCCCCAAAGAAATAAATGTTACTCTGATGAGTTCTCATAAAATGCCTGGCAAGCATATAAATCTCCAACTGATGGTTCGTATGCCATAAATTACTCAAGCTGTCCTTACAGTTGACCCCATTGAACAGGCTGGCTCCTCCTGAAACTGATGACCTTTCATCCATATTCATAACATTTTTCCACCAGCCTCAAGTAAAGAAAGAGCATCACTGAAGATCAACACAGTGGAGCACGGTTTTAACTTCACAGGGCAGAAAATACGTGAATCTCCAAGTGATTCAATAAATTATTCCCTGCAGGGCAGCAAATTATGAACCTTCTTTTCCTGTAAGACCTTTGCTGCTACACTGGATATTATTATAGACATAGTCTTCAATTTAAAGGGAACCATATTTTTTTTTTTACATGTACCTATTAAATATTTCATCAAGCTTTTCATCTTGCAGGCAAAAATGATAATGCAAGAAACCAAGAGGATAGTTTCAAGCAGAACTGACATTTTCATTAAACCAGAGTGGTGTGATCTAGTGTCAGCCAGCAGAGCAAACACTTGTCTACTGAGACAATAGTAATGATTGCTCTAGAGATGCAACTGTAGTGTAACCTAAAATCTTCTTTATTTGCCTTCTTTATTAAGGCCAACAAAGAAAATTTCTCAGTCTTGGATTTTCAGTAAAATGCATTAATTTGATCAAAACATACAGGAATGGCTTCTTTTCTACAAGTTCTTACTCACTCATTGCTGAGTCTGTAAGTCTTGTGTTAATAAGTCTCTTAGGCAACTTTATGCAGTTCATAAATCAGGGAGGTCCTGCTGGATGACAGTCTCAGTTTTCTTAAGTGTAAACTGATGTTTAATTTTGAACTAAGATTTTTATCTTCTTCATGAATATCAATTAAATGGCCCCAGTGAACTAAATATCAAGTAGATTTTCCTAGAAATATACAAAATTGATCCAACGGGAAAAGTTCTATAAAGCATCTTCTGACTAAGCCGACCCTTGGGATAGGGTAGCAGAGGATCACCTGCATGGAATAGAGTCTGCAGGGAATGTACTTCCAAAAAAAACTTTGGGCTGGGTCTGAAAATGTGCAAGTGCTTGAGGAGAAAGGAAGGAAAAGAAAAAGAGGTTGTTACTGGAACAAAACTGCTTAAGGAAATCCTGCATTTCTGGTATTCAACCAAATATTCCTGCCTTAGCATTATAATAACAACCACAGAGGAAGAGGAGAAAGAATTAGTTCATGGTTGGGAAGGCAAAGTACAGCCCTCTGGCCATGTGTGTTGTGTTGGGTCCTCCAGGCCATGTGAAATCATTTTTCTGTTTAAGTAGGCTTGCAACCTTTCCTGTAAGAAATACGCACACACATGAAAATTAATTGAATGAATAAGAGGAAAAAAACCCTGAAATAGAGACGATTTCAAGCTGCCTGTTGTGCCCATTCTCCCACACAGGAGGCCTCAAAACCCTGCTGCTTCTCTTATGAAACCAATCAACTTTCCCTGAGAAGCTATTTCTTTAAATGTGGTATCGAAATGGCTCCGACTTGCCATAAGGTGATTCCCTTTTAAGATGCCACACCATACAACTATGTATCATCTGACCTAATCTCATCAGACAGCACGACATCATCATTGCCGAGCTTTTACTAATTAAACCCCCCAAAACGAGATCACTTAAGCGTATGTTTTAATTCTTTCAGTGAAGTTTTATACCTCACAGATCCTAGATGAGACATTCTGACAACATTCACACTACACCAGCTCCACTCTTTTATTGCACTGATATTTCTTTCTGCCTCCCCCCTTCCAAGTTACGAGGGTCATAAATTAAAAATAGTTGTACAAATTCCTCTCCATAATAAAAATAAAATATTTTTTGTGGGGTATTTGGGGAATAAAAGAAGATACTGGAGAAGGCCATTCTGCACTTTCTGAAAAGAAGTGCTAATGTTTATAGGGTTTTATTTCAGTAAATTCCATAGTAGTAAAATTAAATTTCATGTTGGTACATAGAACTATGTTGTGGGTAAAAGAAAAAAATTCAAGAAAAATTCTCCATCTGGAATAAAACAAAGATGCCAAACTGAAGCCCTTTTGAGCAATGATACCACACTCCAGCTAATAATCTGTCCATATAGCTGGTTAATAGACAGGTTAAAACCACTAGATTGTAAAAAGCCACCTTGTAGAACCATCCAAACGACAGAGGCTTGTCCCAGTCAGACTGTGTCTGCAAACATTTATGCCAGGGAATAACCATGCACATGAATAGTGTTATTGTTTTCCAGTTGACTGGGCAGGGTTGGGGCCTGTTCCTGCCGTACAGGAGACGGGAATGTTGGCAACCAGCACAACAGAGGTACTGGGCAGAGCGAAAGGCTGGTGCTTAGACAGAGAGGAGGGGCAGATTGCTTTTGCTGGTCCAAACTCAGTTCAGCAAGGCTGCTACACTAGGCTAACTAAAATTAAGATAAACACCTATTTGAGAATAATTTAAATTATTTTTAATAATTTAAAAATCATCAATCAGCAAGAAACAAACAAAGAAAAAATGAAAAAAGAGAAAGATTTTCAAAATGGCACTTAAGAAGGGGATTATTTGCATTTTATGATGATCCAGCTCATGCTGATACGCAGAACCAATGATGAAAAGCTTTGGTCTCGGACTCCACGTGAAAGGGCTCAATTCTGCCCTCGTTGCTGGCAGCCAACAGTACCATTAGCTGTACCAAGGACACAGGTCCAGACCTGCAGCATTCTCTTGCAAAAGTCACAGATCTTTCCTGTGCACATTAAAAACCAAGGCAGAAATCCTGATCTGAAGTGAGAATGCTGGAGGCACACACCAGGAATGCACATCTCCCTGCAGCAGGGCCCAAAGAACTGGCCTGGGTCCAATTTTCCCTTTCTGGGAAAGAAAATCATCACAGAGAAGCTGAATCCATCCAAGTGAAGAAGTGGTTAAGAAGCCCAGCGTGACCTACTTGTGAACCTCTCCTGTTCCATCCCAAGGTAAATTAGCAAAGAGAAAATGAAATAATCTTGGGGAACAGTGCCTGACAACTATTTCTACAGCTCTTTGATGCAAAGCAGTCAGGAATTCAAGAGCTGCACACGTGCCTGTGAATGTACATACATGAAGCTGCACACACTGGATTTCATCCAGCCTGCGATGGGTTAATCAGGCCAAATTCACTTAGCAGTCCTGCACACTTTTACTCTTAAGCTACCCATCATGTCAATATCTAAGCAATAACTAGAATTATTTCTTTCCCTTAGCTCATGCACAGGGAAAACTGCCCTTCAGGGGGGAGGCGCACAGCATATCTGGATCAGGCTTTGATCAGCCTGGAACAGAATCCTCCTCTGCAGCAAAATGCAGTTCTCGTTTGGGAACTCTGTCAAAAATCTCCTTCACATCAGAGCCTGCCAGAATGAGCTTGATTTAGTTCAGCTCCTCTGGGGATGGTGGGATCTTTGTTTTGAAGCAGGGATCTAAAATGGTTCTGCTCCAAGCTGTGATAGCTGTGGGTTCAGGGTGTCAGACAGAAGGTATTTCAGTAGAGCAGATGACCTGATTCAATAGCTCTGGATACAGGTCGCCCTGTGACCTATTATTCTTCTGCCTGGATATTTTACCTCACCTTCAATCTCCTTGTTTACTGAGAATATGAGTGGTCTGGGACAGGGACTGCTCATTACTCTGCATCTGCACAATGTACTGAACAGTGAACCTCCTGCCACCTGGATCACGCAGGTTAATACAGCTGTGAGCATGTCCCTTGTGGTTGAAGGTGACAGTGCTGTAGACTAATGTAGAGAGATTTGGATGATAAACACCTTCTGCCCCAAATGTAGCATGAGCTGCGCTCTCCATGATGCTACACCCAATTTCTTGAGGTCTTTCCTGGGCCTTTCCTCCTCCCAGCAGGAAAAGGTGGTTTTAAGACACTTTTACAGTATTGTATTTCAAAGACAATTGTGTGCTTGGTCAGCCTGGAGGTTTGAGCAGCCCAGGGGTTGCACTGATTAACAAAAGGGCTTGTCCCTATAGAGAAAAAAGGTAAAACTCAAAGTACAGCAGTGCAACAGCTTGTCTTCCCCATGGACACATGCTCTGCCTGGGATTTAAAGATGATAGTGTAGCACCAGGACATGCTGCAGCCTCTGGTGCCCACATACTGTTTTTGGAGGGACAAGGGGTGAAGAGAGAGGAGAAGTAAGGATTCCACTTACTAACTTTTTTATTCCTTTTATACCACTGGATTAATATAAAGAGGCTGTAATGCAACATTCAGCCAGGCCCAGGGGATTGGCCTAAACTGCATCTTCAATCAGGTCAGAAGACACACGGTGGGAACAGGGACTACTTTTCTTCTCTATAAATGCTGGCATACTGACTGATTGCTCAGATAAATACACATGGATAAATGTATGGTAAAACTGGGCTTAAAGAGAGACTAAAGCAAACACTAACCCTTTTATAGTAACTTATAACAAAGATTTGCCTAGATGGCAGGCTTGTATAAAGAAGTAAATTATCCTACTTCCTTATAGCAATATAGAGAGGCTCTACAGATTGGTTCATAGGGAAGCAATCAGTTCATTTCCCCAGTACACAGATGTAGTTCAGAAAGAAGTAAATAATATTTATAAAATCTTAAGCTACCGGTCAGTTAAATCAGTAATAAAACATCACTCAGCAACAGGGTGAGCTGGAAAATATGGTGGAAGTCCATTTTTATTTATAAAGGATTTCTATTACTTCATGGCAGTGCTCAATGCAAAAACCTTCAAAGCGCCCTGGAAGTGGCAGCTGCTCTCTCCATCCTCCTGCCTGGTGTCTGAGGGACATGGCATGCTGCAAGGGTGTGGCGCTCCACTTCAAGGAGAGACCTAGAGCACTCCAATAAAACACAGATGCTGCAGCCTCAGCCAGCTTCGAAGACTTTGAAGATAATCATACCTTGAAATCACCTTGGGGCAGGAAGTATTTGCCAAGGAAGGAGTCAAATGCTGATTAAAGAAGGCAATAATACTATTAATAAAACAATAACAAAGTTCTCTTCAGGAAGAGGAGGTAAAGGAAGAAATGCTGTTTGCCTTCCCTCCTCACAGTCCTGCTGAGACTTGTTTTGCCCTCTCCGGCTCCTCAGCCTTGCAGCAAAGGTATAAAGGAGGAGTAAGCACACAGAGTGACGTGGCTGTAGGGCTGTCCCCAGCAAGTGGTGTGCTGGACTTGTGGTGTCTGTGCCATCATATTAAGATTACATCCTGAGCCAAAATTCTAAAGGACACCACTGAAGAAACCAAGACAAGTTATTGCAGATGACTGAGAAACACCACTCAAAACAAAATGCACAGTTTACAAATGCAAAGCTGCCTTCCCAACTGGAATATGAGCCTGGGGAAACATCACTATGAACTTGATGTCTTCCTGAAGTCTTTCCTTAGCAGCCTTTGTCAGCTGAAGGCAGAGAGCCCATGCAAAGCTGCTGCTGTTTGCAGCTCCACTGAGATCTGCAGGAGCTGGGGCTCTGTTGAAAACAGCAAATAGTCAGATCCATTGCCATAATACTCAATGTTCTTCGAAATGGGAAAAAGAAGTGGTTATTCCTCCCTGCACTTACTGCTCTTTGGAGTTTACTAGTTACCTACAACTGAAAAGAACCCATAAAATGGCATGTCCTTTCCCCCCACCCATTTCAGGCTTTTATTCCATGGTCAGATACTCAAGATTAACTCTGTCCTGCCAGCTGCATTTCGGTACTTCCCTGCAAGAGAACATGAGGAGTGTGTGTGGAGATGGACACCAACCTGCTCTCTGAAGCCCGGTGAAGAGTGAGAGAAACTGGTGCTGAGGGTCTCTTGGGTGGGCAAAGAGGCTGTGTTGGGACTTGGGTGGGAGAAGGGGCTGGTGTTGGGGCTCACTTGGATGGAAGAAGAGGCTGGTGTTGGGGATCACTTGAGTTGGAGAAGAGGCTGGTGTTGGGACTTGGATGGAAGAGGCTGGTGTTGGGACTTGGATGGAAGAAGAGGCTGGTGTTGGAGATCACTTGGGTGGAAGGAGAGGCTGGTGTTGGGGCTCACTTGGGTGGAAGAAGAGGCTGGTGTTGGGAATCACTTGGGTGGAAGCAGAGGGTGGTGTTGGGGCTCACTTGGATGGAAGCAGAGGGTGGTGTTGGGGATCACTTGGGTGGAAGCAGAGGCTGGTGTTGGGGCTCACCTGGATGGAAGAGGCTGCCATCGGGGCAGGCTCCAGTGGCAGGCAGAGGCAGCATCTCCAGTCCCATGGCCTCAGGCTTGTGTGCTGGGCCTTCCCAAGCCAGGGACAGCCGCATCCCAGCCAGAGAGGTGCCGGAGGCTCCGCTGGCATTCACCCAGCCCCTCTGCGAGCCTGAAACGAGGGATGCTGACCCGGGGCCCGGCCCTGGCAGGGTGTGACCAGCGAAGCCGAGGGTGCCCCATCCCTGGAGGCGCTGCAGGCCAGGCTGGATGGCGCTCTGAGCGCTCCTGCAGCACTGCCGTGCCCGCACCCTCCCAGACCCCCGGCTGGGCACGGCTATCCCCGCACAGGCGGCGGGGCCGGGCCGGGCCGGGCTTGGGGCCGCCTCCTGAC
>JAWWEW010000165.1:55511300-55555932 GCA_035583185.1 Anabacerthia variegaticeps
AGGGCGGGTGCGGGGCCGGCTCCGAGGGGCCCGGCGCTCCGAGGGGCCTGCCGCCCCCTCGCCGTG
This sequence comes from Anabacerthia variegaticeps, assembly GCA_035583185.1. NCBI lineage: Eukaryota > Metazoa > Chordata > Aves > Passeriformes > Furnariidae > Anabacerthia > Anabacerthia variegaticeps. The sequence goes on from JAWWEW010000165.1 coordinate 55,511,367, forward strand.
TCGGGGGCCGCGGGCGGGTCTGCCGGGGCGGCCCCGGGGGCGCCGCTCGTCCATCCCCACCTGCGCGGCGGCGGGGCCGGGAGCGCCCGCAGCCCGCGGGGAGGGGAGCGCTGCTGCCCCCGGTGCGCTCGGGAACGCGGCTCGGAGCCCGGGGGAACGGGGGAGTGCCGCTGGGTGTGCCCCCTTCGTGCCGGAGGAGGGGACGGGGTGTCGCGGGGGAGGCCGCGGGAGCCGCGGGGCCACAACAGGCAGGTGTGGCCGCTCCGGGCCGGCTGTGGGAGTCACAGCCCCGCTCCGGGCCGGCTGTGGGAGTCACAGCCCCGCTCCGGGCCGGCCGAGGGAATCGAATCACAGCCCTGCTCCGAGCCGGCCTGGCCGCGGGGTGCGGGTCTGGGCCGGTTCATGCGGCCGGGGGGCGAGCGAGGGAGGGGGGATGGATGGATGGAGGGAGGATGGATGGATGGAGGGATCTGTGGGCTCCCAACTTACATCAGCGTGGAAGTGGGATGAGCAATAGCGAGGCCGGTCTCCTCCCTCGCAGCGCCCCTGTAACACTCCTGGGAAAGGCTGGAGGAGCCGGGTTGTGTCACCTCCCCGATGTGCTGGTCCACATCCCTGGTGACTGTGGAAGCTCAGGCTGTCATCTGTGCACAGTGGTAGCGATGAGGAAATGTTCTGGAAGAGAGATCTTTGTTGGTTTTATATTTATTCCCCCCCACCATATTTCATCATGTCATTGATTGGATTCAGCTGGATGCTTAATTTTTTTAAACAGTCCGTTCTTCAGACCCTTAGTTTTACTTTGCTGCGGGAATATTCCCAGGGCTCCTACACATGGCACATGGGCAGCAGGTCCTGGCACACACTTCACAACTATTTGTTGTCACAGAAATCTAAGGCATGAACACAGAGTGCAAGAAGCAGCACTGGGTCCCGTGGCAGAGGGAAATGTGGGAACTGTGGCTACACACTGGTGTGCTTGCATGCTTTATTAATGGCTCACTGTGTGTTGTGTTTTTTGTGTTTAGGATGTATAAAGGTTAAGTGCCAAGCGCCAAAATGAGCGTGACTTCGTGGTTCTTGGTGAGCAGCACTGGCATTCGCCATCGGCTCCCTCGGGAGATGATATTTGTTGGCAGAGATGACTGTGAACTGATGCTCCAGGTAACATGGCTTTTTTTTAATTTCTCCTGAAGATGCAGTAGATATGAACATTATGCTAGAAATATGTAGAGATATTTCATGCTTTCCTCAAGTGGCATCTTTAGAAGGAACTTCCTTTTATTATCCTGAGTCTGTGCTTCCCATGAAGGCTTCATGTGTTTGTGACAGTACAAGTGAGGTTTCTTTCAAATTGCCGTGTCATCAGATGGATAGGATCTGTAGTGGTGGGAGATTAATCAAATAGATTAACTGTCTTGATGCTACTAGAAGCGGTAAACAAAGACATACATTCTGTCCTGATCCGTGATTATACTGCTGGTTTTTTTAGCCTTTAATAGTATGCTGTTTACATGTGATTTTCATGAGGACAGTGTTTTTTGTTTACCTATTCTGTTTACCTCCAAATTTTATTAAATTGTTAGTGCTTGTATCTTTCACTGAGCTGTTTTTATTATGGTAGAAAACATTGACGTTTAGCAGGTAAACTCATGTTGTTTTGGTGGAGTGAGTAGTGTAGTGGCCTCTTCCAGAAGTAATTGTGTTACTTGGGCAAACTTTCAGCTTCTGTTGGTGCTTTCCATACCAGCATGGGCCTCTGCTGGACCTAATCCAACGTTGTCTGAAGTGTTGACTGTGGTCTGGTGTTTGACAGCATCATGTAGTGGATGTCACTTCAAACAAACAGAGCTGGAATCTTGCAAAGAGCTTTTGACACAAGCAGTTTAGCTCAGGAATTTGTAGAAGCTCAGAATTAAATTAGTGCTTCTGCTAGGCCCGTGCACCAAGTCCTTAAATGCACAGAAAATGTTTCATTTCACCAGCTTGTCTGCTTTTTGCCCCTTTATGAAGGTAGCACATGTGTCTGTTGACAGCAAAATTGGGAAGCTGCCTGCACAGTGGGTACTCCCTCATAATTTCCACTGCTTACCTGGTCACAGATATGTCCTAAATGCTGTGCTGATGTTCTGCTGAGCAGGCTGTATTTGTAGTTTCTGCAGGCATTTTGTATGTTATATTAGCAGGAGGTCTGTTTAGGGAGGTAGAAGTTCTTGTACAAGGTGTACTTGGAAGGCAGGGTGCTGTGTAGTTGTAATAAAATGTTAGTGTCCGCAAAAGGAGAGCTTGCAGTGTTTGTGCTGTTCTGTGGGCTGGTAGTGAATGGCATGGCTGTGCTGCAGTGGTAGAGTCTGAAGCTCCTGTTCCACAGCAGATCATTTGTTTGGGTTCTCCCATGAATCACACTATCTTTTCTTTCATGTTTCTACATGTCTGAGTGGTGAGGCATGTAAAGGTGAGACATTAAAAATGTCCTGATATTTTCTGTAAGTCTGCATGTGGCTGCTCAGAAACCTGATTGCCATGTTCTCTCATGACTTGAAGGGAGAAAACACACAGTGGCCTTGGTTTCCAAAAATGGCCTGAGTTTTAGGCTGCCCATCTTGTCATCTTGTGAAGGTATTGAGTGTTGTTTTTTTTTTTACTGTCAGGTTTCAGTACTCTGACAGCCACATATCTCAAGGTGTGCACCCTAAAATAAAAGTACCCAAGTATCAGTTATGCTTAAAATGCTTTGCTTGTTTCTCTGGTTGTTTATGGGGTTAACTGGACGTGGTGGATTGTGAGCCACTCCATACCAACCAGAGTAGTTCATGCTTCTTTGCAAGTCTGAGCTGGCTTGTCAGTGTTGCTTGTGGACTAGCAACCTTGTGACACCCAGCATTTGCCATGTGCTCTTCTACCCAGGTAAATGAGTTGAGATTCCTGAAGGAGCCAGCAGTATCTGTGAAGCGGTTGTATTTGGGGGTTCATAGATGGTGGTGAGGGGTATAAAAAGAGGTTTCTTTTATTTCACATCAGAGTGAAGGCTCTGGATTGTCTATAAAAGCCAGCAGCTTGTGTTCACAGGATGAGCTACATGTGATTGTTTATAAACACACGAGTTTACTATCTCCAGTAATAAAGCTTTTTCTAGAATCACATGTAAGGTCTTATTTTGAACAGCACAGCACATTATTTTACTAGTCATTTGCTTATAAAGATGTTTTCCGGAGTTACCTGGGGCTCCAAATAAGATGGTTGTAGTAAGACTCAGTACAGAAGAGAGACTGTGAACAGAGACTTGATATCCAAGCAGAATTGTGTGTGAGCAGATGGAGGATGAGATCTAAAAATAGACTTTTCCCCTACTGTGACTGTCCGTGTCACAAAATCATTGTGCAGACTGGCACAATCATTTGTCTTGGGGAAAGCTTAAGAAGCAGGGCAGTTATCAGAGCAGATGGGCAGAGATCTTGTGACAGTTGTTTGCACCTTGTAGTATTGCTGTGGTACTGACCCTGAAACTGTATATTCACTGTAGAGTTATTTTGCATATGTATTTCAAGATACTGGCATTGAATCTTTTAAAAGTGCACAGCTGGGCGCAGACTGGCAGTGACTGATGACCTGGTTGGTGTTTTTTCATCTCCAAGACTGTGACTGCTTGGTGATTTCATACTGATATGGTTTGTGGGTCCCTGTTGAGACCATGTGTGTAACCCAGTGTGCAAACATACGACACAGAGATAATCCTTGTCCTGGAGACCTGCAGTCTTGGCTCTCTCATTTTACTGTTTTAGGAGTGTCTTGTATTTTGATATTTTCTTGGAACATGTCTCAAGCTATTGGATCCCTAAACAGCAAAAAATGATGGCTTTGTCACCAAACAATCAAGCTTTAGTTCTGCCCATTTTACCTATTTCATACAGGTGCTGGATTTGCTTTCTGATTTATAAAGAGGTGAAAAGAGTCCTTAAGCTTAAAATTAAGTAGGTCTGATAGCAGGGACACATAATCTACCTTGATATCTTCTGTACCTACTAAGAGGATTAGAAATATTTTAAATGCTTTTTTTTCAGCACTGTAAAGCTTCTTGTACAAGTAAATGTGAGATTTACATTTGGTTTGAATGTTAATGCATGGGTGAAAATGCCATGTAGCGTAGCTGTAGCTTGGCATGCAGTGTTGTTACCAGAGCCAAGGGCTCAATTCTGCCCCTTTTCTGAAGAACAGTGCTTGATTTCAAGTCTCACTGTTTCCTTCAGGTGACAGCCCCCAAACTGCAGGAGTGTGGAAATCTGGACCTTCAACTTGCACTAATGTGGTTTTTTAATGTGAAGCTTGGGGGTGGTAGGAAGTAATGCTCTGAAAAGGTTTGCTTTTTTTTTTTAAATCAAAAATAAAAGGATTTTTGGACTGTCTTGGAGAAGGTAATTCTCCCCTCCCCCAGACATCCTTCTTGGGAAATGTAGCTGCCATTTTTATCAGCTTTGATCACTTGCTTCATGTGATGGGTATTTACTCAGGGGACACACATTCTGCAAACTCAAAATTTTCACTTAACCATTGAAACACTCCCCTGTGCTCCTAAACAAAATATTTTTTTTGTTTGTTTGGGTTTTTCTTTTTGTTTTGTTTTTTTCCCTAAATGTAAATATTTAACAGAATGGAAAGCAGGGTCATGGTTTCCCTGTTTTTGTTTGAGAGTGGTGTTTACTGGAAAAACTGGGAAAGAAAAATGTTTAACCAATGCTCCCTTGAGCATTTCCTTCTATTTAGGGTGATGGTCTGGGCGTGCGATTTTCCTACACTGGGTGACTTTGTGCACAAGAGCGAGTTACAGCAGGAATAGGTGCAGACAGCATGATACTTTCTGTTATATGCCTTTGTCCTGTGTGCCTTTTGAGACAGCTTGACATTTCCTATCGGGAGACACTGTTTACAGTTGTTTCTAACTCTGCTAAACTTTGTGACTCTTTGGGATGAGAGTTTATTTTCCATATGTCTGTTTCAGACTTTTCCCCTAGTCTGTTCTGGATGTGATCATCTCCGGTCTTTGGTATTTGCTGTGAGCAGCTCTGAGAAAATTGCTGTTTTCTTCATGTGAATTATTTTAAAGTATATTTAACCTGTTCTTTGAAATTCTGTCAGTGTAGACCTGAGGTGGTGAAACTTTTCAAGACTGAATGCTTAGCTTGGAGCTTGTTGGTTTTTCGTTTGTTTTGTTGGGTTTTTTTCCCGCAGTTAATAGTCTAAGTGTATCTGATCAAGTTCCAAACCTTTGAAGAAAAGCTGTAGTTTGCATGTGGTCAGCAGGGACTTGTTTGATACTATTGTCTTTAGTCATTTCTTCTTGGAGTGAGGTTGGCAAGGGGATGGAGTGGAGAACTATTGTAGGTTGGGCAAAGTGGAACTGGGTGCAAGGATTCACAAGGCTGGGGTGTAGATGTAAGAGCAGCTGTACTAGATTAGGTCAAGGTGCATCTAGCCCAGTATTCTGAGTCAGACAGTGGTCTAAGCAGCTGCCGAGGAAAGTGTGAGGACAAGCCAAGAGTGTAATGATGCTTCCAGAGTGCTTGTTCAACCTCTTGACCTGTGTTTCAGGGAGCCAGAGGCCAGGTCTTTGGATCTAGTGGTTGGATTTCTATAAAACTTCACCAAGAGATTGAGAGTTGACTGAGTGAGGAAGCAGAACAAGGATTCTGTTGTTTGCACAGAGCAAGAGGAGTGACAGCAGGACCTGGAAAAGTGGAGGGTGGTGCAGATAGGGCAGAAACTGTTCAGTGTGGGCAAAGCAGGCACTACAGGACATGGCTCTTGAGCAGCACCACCCTTAGGCCTGAGATGGGTCAAGACTTTGTATTATTCTGGTGTCAGCAGATAGCTGTGAAAGCTACTAGCCAAGCATCTGTCTCTGGTCCAGATGGGACATCGCATGCTGCTTATGATATCAATTAGTTCTAGTGGTAGGGACTTGTGAACATACAAGTTCATTCTTCTTGTGAGTCAGATAAAAGGTAACAAGACTGCATTTTCCTCTTTGGAACTTGCTTTATTAAAAACCTAGGGAATTACAAGCGTTCTAGGCATGGGAGGAATACTGCTATTGCTGCTAAGTCAAATGTTTATAACTGCAGAGTAGTTACGACATTACTAGTGTGAAGGCTGCCTGTGTAATCCTGCTTCTGCCCCTGTGTACATAGGCATGAAGATGCAATCTGTTATTGTATCGTTACCGGGCATTTTTCCCCTCGGGATCTGTTCTGTGTTTGGTGTGCAGGGTGCACGGCACGCTCCGCAAATAACACGGTGTGAAGATGAACTCTGCGCGTGTGTGACATCTGGTCAAATTAAGGTTTTGTTGACCTGATGTATCCTGCCTTCCTTTGTCCATACTTGATAATATGATGTCTCTCCTATGTAGTTTACTAAGTGCATACATAAACAAGTGCGAGTAGGTGTGGTGCAGTTTGTCTACAGCGTTATGCTGGGAAGAAGCAAGTGATGTGAATTTGGTAGATTATCTTTTTCCTAGTGCTTCTTAGGAGGATTCAGTAGAGTGCAGAAGTAGTATCCCGCCATCGCTCATGAGTTTCCTGCATTGGGAGCTCCCAGAAGAAGCCATGGGGAATCTGTGCTGTTTTTTGTGTCCAGACATCCTTCCCCATGGAAGTGCAGAGTTGAAGTGGGGAGCTGTAGTTGGGACAGGGAGATGCCCCACTTGTGCTGTTTTGCTGCAGTTATCCAGAGGGTGTAAACAAGCACCTGAGTTAGTCCCTGTGAGTTGGGAATTGCTGAGAGTAATTTGTTAGGTGTTATAAATGAAGTAGGTGTTATACAGGCAAAAGGGAATGGATCTAGCCTTGGGAAGGTGCTTCTATTTGACAGGTAATGTTTCCAGGTGCTGGGGCAGCAGCTGTGGGAGGAAGGATGCACATCCTGTATTTCCAGGCCTAGAGTTGTTTTTTTGGCTCTTCCATCTCCCATTGTGTTCTGTTAATGTGCAGTTGACAGAGTATTAGGATGTTTGATGAAGTGTGGGTGTAAGAGGCTGGAGGCATGGGAGGATGGGCAAACCTGGGAGGGGAGTTCATTGCTGGAGGCAGGTTAAGGAGGGAGGTGATGGTGTCGCTGAAGGCAGGTGGTTATTAGGCTTGAGAGGGCTCCATGGGGCTGGCAGGGTGCTGGAAGCCTGTCTTGTGTAGGGAGGGTTTGTCCCTCTATGGAGTGAGCAGAGAAAAAGGGGGCCCCCTTCCTTGTATGAGATCCTGATGCAGGCACATGCACTCAGCTTGGCTTCACTATAAGAATTCAGGCTCCTGTTCCACCTAAAATGATGCTTTTCCATGCCTCCTGGGTGGCCATCTAAAACCAAGTGAAATCCAGCATGTCTGTGGGCAGCGTGTTCCCTGCCTGCGGTCAGTATCTGACCCTGGGTCACTTTGGGAATGGGGAACCAGCAAGCAAAAACCCATTTTACCCCAAAATAACGGGTTAAGTTTTTATAGGAACCATGCCAGCCTCCAAATCCCCTTGCCAAGCTGTGGGGATTACAGTTTCATTTTCCTGGGGGATTTCTCTCTTTTGTTCAGTGCCTTATTTTTTTGCATGAGTACTCAGGCCCCGGCCCTGCCACAGATCCGCAAAGCCCATGATCTTGGCTGCAGCAGAGCTGAAGGCAGGAGCCTCTGCAGCCTGGGAGCCATAAATCGAGCCCAGCCCCGGGATGAGGTGGCTGCACTTGCTGAAGAGGGCATTTGTCTGCTTAGGCAGAGTCATTAGAAGCTGGCAGCTCCTGCCCCTGGGAGCGATCAGGCTGCCTCTCGAGGGGGTGGCACATTTGCAACCAGCCTGGGGCAGGACAGAGCATTCACTGATATTCTGGAAAAGTACTGAAGCAGCTAATACACACAACGCTGTGCAAAACGTCGCGGTGGAAGAGGGAGACCCAGTGTTCACACCTGTCTTTAAATGTTACACAACTTCTTACTTTTGAGAAGCAAAATTCACATTTCAAGTCAGAATGCAAGGGCTTTTTTAAATTCTTTTTTCTTTTTAATATGGCTTAGTCTGTCTCCATTCTAAAGTGGGACACCAACAGAGGTTTGTATTTCCTTACTGGGACACTTGTGCAGAGCACAGTACTGGCAGAAATGTAACCTGTTCACTATGGAAAGTATTTGAGCAACTGTTTATTGCATGCTGCCACCAGAACGCCGCAGCTATTTTGTGCCAGACGTGCACAACAGACTGCAGTGAGGAATAGGGAAACTGCTCGCGTTTGTTTATTTTATCTCCAATACCACGATGCCTCGCGGCACCGGCAGGGCTGAGGTCCAAATCTCAACCCTGAGCAGGAGGTTTTCGCCCATGGTAATTCTCCTGAGAAAAAAGTAGCATCTGTATCTACGTAGACAGCTGAGCTGCGTCTGCTCCCTGGCCCTGTGGGGAAACGCAGGCTGTCTGTCTGTATTTCTCCTCCTGCCTTCCTAAGCTGGTCTTGTTTCCTTGTGGGTTTTGCTTGGCGTCTCTGCAGCTTGTGCTTTCATCCCGAGTGCCCTGTTCTGTGTATCAGATCCTTCACCAAACACGTGGGGTATCTGCAGCACACGTAGCCAGTGTGATCTGTGCCTCCGTGGAGACTCCTGCGTGCTTCTGAAGCCTCTTTTGCTGCTTCCATGCCAAGCAGGGGCTTTTGTTGATTTGATGTGTGCAGTTTTGAGAATCTGAAGCAGCTGCCTGGTTGCATGGCTGATTGGAGACTGGTGATCCAAGATGTTGGGACTGGTATGGGACTGGCAGACCCACAAGTGCCATTCCTATCTATGTTTTGGGCTATCTGCTTAATATGATCTTGGAAGAAAGAAGAGCTCTGTCCTCAGTTATATGTTGTGTGTGCATTTTGTCTGCTAGGTATTTAGAGCATGAAACACTGTAGATGGTATGAGGGAGAAGCGGCACAACCTTATATTAACAAGTGATTTGAATGTCTGGAAATGCCAGCCCTGGATGATCTTAGTGTAGTAACTAATCAGTGTCCATGTTTTCCCTGCAGAGAAGTGTAAATGTTCTCAATCAGGAAAGAACACGTGTTTTCCTGAGAGTTGTTTTCATTTGATAACAGGTCCAGTGTTAGGACATGGTGAGAATGCTGTGTCCTTTCTTCTTTCCCAGCCTCTTGGAGTATAGCCTTGTTTCTTGTCTGCAGATCACTGGTGTGTAGGAGAACACCTCCCTTCCTTGCCTTCTTTTCCCTTTCTCAATCTCATCTGAGGTGCTCCAGCTCTGGTTTGGTTGTTTGGATCCAAGCAGAATCTCAGTGATCCTTGCCCATAGCTCAGGAGTGCTTCTGACCCATCACGAGTGCTTTTCTGGTGAAACAGACTAGCTGCAAGGGTGTACTGGTTATTTGCTGCTTTTGATATTTGGATATAGGCAATTCAGGGGTTTTTAACACTTTATTGTAAATTCTGATTTTTTTTTTTTGCCTTTTTTTTTTGTTTTTGTTTTTTTTTTTTTGTTTTTCTCGGACCCTTATGTCCTCTCCTGACAGATGGATCAGTCTTGCCTTTTGCTGTGGAGGTTGTGGTTCATCATTAGGCAAGGCTCAGTATTTGGTGCAAGTGTGCATTTAGGCTAGCGAGTGCTCTTCTCTTTGTGATTCAGTCAACTTAATTGCAGTTTTTCAATTTATAGATGCCTAAACTCTTTTCACTGGAGTTGCAGAGGGTTGATATCTCTGTGCCCATGGACAGCTCTTCAGTGTGTTGACTCAGGCTTCTTAAATCACTTTCTGCGATTCAGTGGGTCGCTCATTAGAAACCACTGGCCTGCTGAGCTGAGGAGACTTCTGCAGACTGTTTTTGGGCTCTCAGCTAGTGAGTCTCTTCTTGGGAAGTGAGATTGAGACAGTCTGCTCCTCTCTGAGAACAAAAGCACCATCAGCTGCTGGGTTGCTGTTGTCACTGCACACAAGAGCAGTTTATGTTAAATGTGACTGATGTTGAAATAAACCACACCTCCGTTCTCAAGTAAGAGTGACCTTTGGCAAGTCTACATCAAAATAAATAAGGTGTGAATTTAGTTATTTTAAGTTGAGTTTCCTTGGAGACAGGCCCTTAGGAGCTCCTGCTGCCAGTTCCTATGATGTTTGGTGGTTTAACATACACAAAACTAAGAAAAGTCTCCACAAAAGCATGAAATTTCACAGAAGTGCAGTGTGGGTAACAGTTTGCTGTGTTCCTGATGTGCTCTTTAAAGAGATGCTGAGAGGTCATATGAACACTGTGGGTCAGATTTTGCATATTGTTTTGACTCCTTTTGCTATGGGCTTTCTTGAACACAGCTGAAACTTCCTTGGAAAACAGGAAGTTTTGGCATAAATTGGTTCCTTTGGTGATCGCTTCCTGCATTTATGCAGGAGAATTATCATGTTGCTGGAGTACATCTCTGCTCCCCTGAGATGACCCTCATCTGACTTGGGACCCCCGAGTGGCTGTAGTCAGCTGCTGTAAAACACAGCAGACCAAAGGCTGTACTGACCTACATCAGGGTCAGAGGCAGGGCAAACTGAATTTCTGGGAGACAGCTGGTTCCCAGAAATAAACCCTTTTTTAAATGACCTATGATTCATTTAAAATCAGATACCAAATGAAATCCACCCCAGTATTTTGTCTGGGTTAACTTTTTGGGGTGGAAGCCTTTCTGCCCTTGGAAGGAGTCTAGAGGGTTTTGCCTTTAAAGTCTGTTAATCTTTAAAAGAGTCTCTATGACATGACATGAGCTGTAAAAAGCTAAAGCAAACATTGCTGCACCAGTTAAACAATGTTCCCTCACATCTTGTTGGGAACAGTGATGCCCACAATTTTAGGTAGGAGAGCAATCAGGGAAGACCTTGTATTTGTGCTGTGCAGGCACAATCCCCTGTGCACAGCTGTCTTTGAGTCCAGCAGGATGAAGCATAGTACTGAAATGCCCACGGATGGGCAGAGGGGATGGGTTTTTTTGTAGGTAAGCTGTGGTGAGCCCTGTAGGAACCCCAACCCAGATGCAGTGTCATATTGTTGTGGGGACAGACCCTGGGCTCACATCCCCCCAAAGGGTGGGAGGGACCATGTGGCAGGTCAGGAACAATCCCAGCTGCTGTGATACCTGAGGCTGTGACTGGAGACATTCCTGTCCTTGTCCAGTATGCTGAGGTGCAGGGCCTGGGCAGCGTCCCTCAGCTGTCCTGACCTTACACTGCACACCCTTGCATAGCTGGTCGGGCAATTGCAAAGTGGGCTAAGGGGCTGCATCTGGTATGAGCAATAACAGAGAGAAATAGCAGCTTCACACTGCAAATGCTGAAGGCCTTGGGGTCGGGGTCAGACACCAAGCATGGGGATGGCATGGGGTGAGGGGTTTGCGTGTGCCCCTCCTGGGAGGATGTTGCTGTGTGCTGATTCCTATGTTTAGAGCTCAGCAAGGCAGGAGACACAGGTGGGATGTCACCAACCACATTGTCTGTGCCTGTGCCACCAGTTCGTGTCGGTGTCTTTGGGGGGTGATTGATGTCCGAGCAGCACCAGCTGGACAGCAAAGCATGAAGTGCTGCCTTCTAAGTTCAGCAGTCTATGGATAACTGTGTTAGTAAGGGAGCTGGAGGCATGGAGTCAACCTGTCCCTCTCCTTACTACCTCTGCTTGGGATGGCGTGTCATGTATGGTGTGAGGGACATTGCAAGGTGGAAGGGCAATCTTCTGTACAGGTATATGCTTGCTTTGTTTTGGTACTGCAGGGTTATCCCGGAGGTCATGCCTCTTGGGCTGATGTGTGCTCTGCAGGGGAAGGAGGTGCCATTTGTCAGCTGTTGCGATATTACCAATGTGCTTGACATTGGCAAGGCCAGAAGAAATTCCTGCAAATAGCAGCAGTTTGTCTGAAAAAAGCCTCTGTGTTTTCACCAAGAAATTCTCTGAAACGATTTTGCCTCTGCATGCTTGCAAGGAAGCAGATAATGGCCTGCTGAGAGCGGTGCTGTGGAAACCAGCATGTTTATACTTGGGAAAAGGGAAGGACTTTTCGCCAAGAACTTGTTGGTTGATGCCCAGGAAGATGAGGATTAGCTCACTTGGGGCCTGGCTCGTCTCCCTGCTGTGGTAGCATTCCCTCCCATCCCCTGGTGTGGGATACCAGGGAGGTCTCAGTGCTGCCTGTGCGTGCTGGTGGAGCAACCGGTTCCAGTGTCGGGCTGGGGTCAACTGCAGCAAGAATTCAAGTTACAAGAGGCAGTAGGTCTAAATACAGACAGTCTGGTGTCGTTATAGCTGCAACACACCATGTTTCAAAGTTATTCACAGATCTTGTTCTAACACTTCTTCCTCAGAAGTCTGACACGATTCTTGCTGAAGTGTCATGCTCTGTTTTGAAGATAAGGTGCTTTTGGTACTTGAGCATCGTGGTAAAATCAGTGGCACCAGATCACTGTCAGGTTCAGTGTTCTCAAACCTAGCTTAAAATTTGAATTTTCCTGGCATTGCTTTCTTTCTCATTCCAGGTTTACTAACCTCTCTTCAACTTGGAACACGCCCTAGAATTTAAATCAACTCCAGGACATAGTCCTGGGAACAGTATACATTGTTGGGAATAAGTTTGGTTTTAACTTAAGAAAATTATATTTTTCCCTATGAAAAATAGGAAGAAATGATCCCAAATAAGAACATCCCTAGTGATGAGGCCACTGGCTTCATCAGTTGAAAAATGCAACTCCTCTAGTTTGCACTGGCTGAGATCCTGCCCCCCAGGCTTTCAGTTTGACTGGTTTTGTTCAGTGTATATTGATATAATTTATTGAAATTATGGCATAGTCTTGACAGCCTTCAGCAATTTTGTTTTTCTAAAACTTTTTTCCTCCTCTCCATGCAAATAATGTATTGTCTTCAGTGAACTGTTTAAACAACCATGGAAACATTTACTGCTTACCCTTCAATTATTTGTAGTAGTAAATAATATTTAATCCTTCCTGCTTTTCCCCCCTCCCTCCCCCTACCCTGTATCGAGTTAGTTGAATGTCTAAATGTTGCTTTGATTAACTGTGTCTCTTATGCCTGACTGATCTCACGCTCACTGTGCTTCCATTGCCAGTCCCGCAGTGTCGATAAGCAGCACGCTGTGATCAACTATGACAAGGAGAAGGATGAGCACTGGGTGAAGGATCTCGGGAGCCTAAACGGCGTAAGTATCAAACCTCCTGGTTGGTGGAGGCGAACTCGGGGTGTGCTGAGTCTGCACTCACTGAATTCTGCTGTTAGGCCCTTTTGGGTCACTGCAGCTGCTGGCACGAGTTAAGCTAAAATACGTAATTATTTGCAAGGCCTGAGATGGAGGTCATGTAGCATCTCGTCTTGGTGAATATTGTATGTCTGTCTCCCTCGCTTCGGGTGTCCTTGCAGAGTGCTTTGGGGCTCACAGAATCATAAAGCACCTTGCAAAAGAGGAGAAAATAAATTCAGTTTCATGTTGGAAATGCTAACTTTAAACTGGTGAAGATTCTGGAGCAGCTGTTGTATGAGCAGGGTGACCTTCTGGCTGTTCACTTGTCAGTGCATGGAGTGATTTATGGGATGATGAGACATTTAATTTCTTTGGGGAGAAACTACTTAAAATCACCTTTTTTTTTTTTTTTTTAGTAATAATTAAGAAATTGCTCTTTTGCCTGCCTTGTGCCTGGTTTGGGTGAAGACCAAGGGGTAATGTGAGCTCAGAATAGGGAACTGAGCGTGCCTCAGTCTTAACCCTTGCTCTGGTCCTGACTCATGCAATGTTGTTAGGCAGCTCAGTGATGGCTTTGTCTGCCCACCTGAATTCTGTGATATTTAAATACACCATTGTAGTTTAAACTGTCCTAATGTCATAGCATGCCTCTATTTTGGCAGTTTTTTCCATACTGTTCCTCTGCTGGAGCAGGTCTGAGCTTGATCCACATAATTGTCTTCCCAGTGGGGGTTTTACTGCAGTCATTGTTTTGGACTTAGAAACAGAAGCCCTCCACCATCACAACCACAAAACCACAAGATGAGCCCAGAAACTTGTACAAAAACAGTGGCAAAAGCAGCCCTCAACTGTTCTGCCTCTTCTGGCATCTGAACACAGCTTGAATGAGTGTTAATCCTTCTCAGCCTAATAGCTGAAGGCACAGAGCCCTGCTGAAGTGGGAATATTTCCAGTAACTGGTCTGAGCTCTAGCTGGGCCCCTGGTTCAAAACCTGTGGTATTTAACTCATGGTGGCAAAATAGCAGCTGAAAATTCTGCTTGCAACAGAGGGAAGACTTGTACCACTAATTTTCTTCTATCTTCACATGCTAAAGCATATGAATTTACAACATGTTAATAATAGACTTGTGCTCAGAGGGGGAGTGAAGTAAAAGGAGTTACAGCAGTGTATGTCTTCTGCAGCTGATCAAACACACTTCTGTTGAAAAAGACTGTTGTGGCCACCCAAATTTATTTTACATAAAAGAAACATATTCTGCTTATTTGAAAATTGTCATAAAAACTTGTTCCCCCCCCCCCCCCGAAATTAAAGAAATCACTTTTGAGGTCCTTGATTTTTAAATCCATTTCCAGAATTTTATTTTATTTTGTATTTAATTTTGATTGTCAACCATGCATTATATGGCTTGCTGGATAATCTGGTTCATAGTAATTGTCAGAATGTTTTTGTTATAATGTTCAGGTGATTCTTCATTTCTCTTCAGAGCTTTTTGTTTTTGAAGGTAGCATTTCTATCTTCAATGAGCATTATCCTTGAGTTATTTTACCTGAAGTGACTATGGACAAATAGGTAACTATCAAAATAGGTTTTCTTGCAGACTTCCGTTTTGCAGAAAATTCAGCAAGTAAATTTTACTGTTCCAGATGTGACTATTGTGGGCTTTTTAGATATGAAAAACTTGCATGCAAATTGAAATTCTGTGCCTTTTAACTAGCTTCAGTGTTTTTATTCTGAAATTATAGGCCTGTTTCCCAGCTCTTCTGTAAATTGCCAGGAAGCTGGGGGCTGTCGTCTGCTGAGGTTCTAGTTTCCTGCTCGAGCATTTATTTTTCCTCTGTGGTTAATACTAGGTTTGATCATGCCTGTTTGGCTTGGCTGAGGGGAGAAGGCGGAAGGACAAGGGGAGAAGGCAGACTGTGCTTCAGTGATGAAAGCATGTAAATTCATTTTCTGGCATAATTTTGATCCTTTAGACCGTAGCTGCACTTGTACTGAGGGCACAAGGATCCAACAGTAGTTCCTGGTCTGAGGGGCTCCCAGTGTCTGTGACTGCCCTGGATCCAGCTGATCCTCCATCAGCACCTCTTTGGCTGAGTTTCTTATTTATTTTTATTTGGCCCAGGTTATCACAAAAGTACATGGGTTTATTAGTGAAATATCCCTGAGTGCTTGATTTGATCCGCTGTTGTTCTGGGAGAATTGCTTTATAGTGAGTCCACTCAGAAAGAGATACATCAGAGATGTTTGTTCACAAGTATGAAGTACATTCCTTACACCTTTATAAGGGTGTTAGTTTCTTTAGGCCTCAATTAACTGCCTGGAGCATGGAAAAAATGAGTATGTGAATTTTTAGCGTGAGGGGTCTGGTGTCTTGGACAGAGTGGCATCAGCTGTCATGGTGATGGTACTGCAAATTTTTTTCCCTGTTTTCTTGTGCATTTTCATTTCCCCTTCCTCTGTGACAGGCTTTTCTTGTTAAATTATCAAGCCTTGGGGCTGGCACCCCAGTCTTGTTTGACATCCAGGGGAAAGCTGATTCCCAGCTCAGTAATTAAGAGTGAGTTGCACCGTTTGCTCTTGCTGGTTCTGAAGAGTGTAGGAGAGCCAAGAGCATTTGAAGTTCCTAACTTGAGGCACCTCATTTACGTGTTCTAGTCGGGGACTGAAATTGCATTTGCAGTTGGTGGAAAGGTAAATCTCCCTAGAGGTCTCTTCACAACACCTTGCTTTGAAGCATAATTGGGGTGCTCTAACTTGCCCATGGGAGCTACTTGCTGGTGTTGGTTTTTCCAGGGAACTTAGCTCCTCGCCTGGCTGGCTTTGTGCTAGTGCACCCGAAATGTGTGCAGTGCCGTTGGCAGGTGGGCATGGGTGCCCTCCAGGAGCCACATCCCTCTGAGATCCATCACCTTGATACCCTCAGTCAAAACCCGTTCCTGTGCTTCTTTCCTGCAGACGTTCGTCAATGACGTGAGGATTCCCGACCAGAAGTACATCACCCTGAAACTGAATGATGTCATTCGATTTGGCTATGATATCCTTCCTGTCTGAAGAGGGAGTGGGACTCAAGTCTTTGTTTGGGTCTTGTGCTGTTTGCTATGTGAGGAGTTACCAGGCTAATCCGGACTATGGAGGAAGGGTGTGTGTTTTGCCTCCTAGAGCCTTTGGGTGGTTATAAGCTTGTGTTGCTCCACCATGAACCTGATTCAGAGCAGATTTGTGGTGCCTGCTACCGTCGTTGGACTTCCAATCAGTCCCTGCACTGGCAGCAGTGACTGTGCAGGTGCCTCTTCAGTCTCCTTCTAAGGAAGGGTTGCATTTTTTGATTTTTATTTGTGTGGCAATTGTAGCTGGTACCAGCCGGGAAGGAAACATAGTTTATATGTTTTTGTATGAAAATATTTCTCCTTTTTTATTTTTCATCCAGTTTGTGTGCATTTGTTAGTCATTTCACTCAGGTGCTTGTTTTCAGACAATTTTCAGGCCTTCAGCCTTAAACATTTAGCTGTGGGGCATGTGGTCAGACACTTGACTCCGTATTGATTAAAGTTTGCCCGTGCAAATTGCTTCTGCCACAAAATACAAGAGTAAATCTCTCCTTAGCAATAACAAGTTTCACCTCTATCAAGGGAAGCTAAGCTGCAGTTACTGCTTTGTTTACAGAGCCACAGATTCTGCTGTTGTCTGCTAAAACACCTTTGCCTTCATCCCTTTCCTTTTTTATCCTGACGTGACTGTACGACTGGCTATAAGCTTAGACACTGGAATGCCTTTCTTAGCCTGCAGAGCAGCAGTGATAAGTAGAGGCTCCTATTGCTGCTTTTTCATGTAATCTAATACTTTTTTCACTTTTTTTAGTTGGTTCTATCTGCCAAACTTTGCCCACTCAAGCTGAATTTAGAAGTAGCAAGTGTCTTCTCCAGGTTTCTTTTTTCTTTTCTGGGAAAATGTCAGTTAAAACAGTCCAGACATTTCTGAGAATAGAGGCAGAGACTAAGTTTTACCATTTGCTGTTGGGAAATCTTTGACTGGAAGACTCTTGTTCATCCTTGACCCCAAGGCCACATTTTTCTGCCTTTTGTTGACCCCATGATAGTCAGTTTGTGCTTGGCCGTGCTGTAGCCCTTGAAATACTCTGAGCCTTGCTGAAGCCCAGAGAGCTGAAGCAGCAAGGAGAGGCTGAGCCTCACTAAAGCCTGTTGCAATTTTATAAACAGCCTCAGTTGCAGCTTTTCTTGACTTTACAAATGTTTTTTTCATGTATCTGGTCATATATCTTCTGGTCTTTCTGTATGTGGGGAAGCTCATAGAAGACTTGCTGTGAACTCTAGTCCTGAGAAGGCATAAGCCAGTGCCTGTAGTGTGGGTGGGTTTTAGTGGCTGCAGTACAGGTTTAAACTTTTTATAGAAAGTAATTCTGAGCAGCTGAGTTGAAGTGTTTAATCCTGCAGCCCTTACAAGGGTATTCATGTAAAATGAGTGATTGCACTTAGGAATTGTAGAATTTATTGCCCTCAACAGGAAAACTTTGAAGAATGCAGTTTTTAGTCATCTTTCTCCTCCAGTGTAGTTGCTATGGCAGTTGCAATGTTTTCCTCTCCTTTGCTGCTTCAGTGCCACTCTCTTTAGCTGAGCTTCCTGTGCACGCTGCAGGCAGCTCAGTGTGGATGGCAGCACCTCCTGAGGTCTCCGAGTCAGCTGTGTTCTGTTGCACGAGAGCATTTCTCTTTTCCATTTACAGTTTCACTTACAGTCTGTGCAAAGTTTCCCTGCTAGGCCAGTATCACTTGGTTTATTTTTAGTCTAACATTTTCCATCTTTCCTTTTTCCTCCTCTTTGATTTCTACTGTGCTGATTCGGTTGTTCATGATGACATTCCAGATGCTTGCCTTTTTTATTTTTTTTTTTTTTCCTAATACAGTGTTGCTGAGGATTATTGCCTGGCTCAGCCATGTGAATGCCTCCCTTCCTAAGAGGTCACAGCAGCCCATGACCTGATTTACTTTTCATCTAGGAAATTGCAGTGGCTGAAAGGGCCTCGTCAGGGCAAGAGAGCACCACAGTCCCAGGCATCCAGGCAGGGAGCTGAACTCTACTGCTCCCTTACCCGTAGTGCATGAGATTGGCTCAACTTGGCCAGGATACCGTGGGGATAGAGTGGTCTGCCTGAAGCTGCCAGCCGGGGGGAGAGGAGTGGGGTGTGAGTTGAGTTGGGGCTCTTTTGCTCCCCTGGGTCCTGCACAGAGTTGCCAGTGCTCCCCAGGCTTCTCCTGCCCAGCTCCCCTTGTCTGCTGCCCCTCAGTTGGCATGGGTCTGGCCCGGAAACATGATTGTGCACTCTCTTGCAAACCATGCACAACAAAGACCATGGTGGGATGCAAGCACAGGCAATTCTTAGTACCCTGTGTATTCTAAGATTCTCTGGTTTTATGGTCCTGTTTTCTCTCTGTGCCTAAATGCTAAATTTCTCTGTCCGTGCAATTCCTTTGTCATGTCCTTAACGAGTTCTGTACATCCGAACATGTATGTCCTGGAACAAATTCAACACAAAGTCCCGGAAGAAGCATTGAAGGTAAGGGTGGCTGGGGGCAGGTGCATTTGTTACAAAAATGTTTTAAGTACTCTAGTGATGATCAAGCAGAGTGAAAAATCATAGTACTCTTGATGGCAGTGAAATGCTCCATAGTGTGAGGCTTTCCTTGGATTGGGACTTAACAAAACCCTCCTATGAGGAAAGATATTTTTCCCAGTTATCTCAGCTCTGATCTCTCTTATCCTGTTCTAACATGTAGATGAAGTTATGATTTCATGACTGCCAACAAAATAAAAGATTTCTAAAAGCTGTAACATATTAAGGAACAGTCAGCACGTGAGCTTGTGGGTGAAGCACAGCAGAACATATTCCCTCCCAGAAGTGCAGCGCAGATGTCTTTTTCTGAGCACAGTGACTTTGGCCAGCTCCATCACACTTCCTCCATCAGGCTGAAGTTTGCTTAATTTATTCATATGTATCATCTCATTTTTGCCTTCAAGCTCCCAATTTTTACTTACTCAGCAGTCAGTCCTCTTACGAGTGAGGTGATTTTTAAACACAGTTCAGTAGCAGGTAAGAAATATTCAAGCATCCTCTTAAGTCAGGAAAATAACCCCCTCTAGGCAAGAAAGCTGTCGTGTTCAGCTGTGGGACTGGGATATCAGTGCCACCCATCAGCTCTTGGCTAGCAAATATTGTCTTCTTAGCCCTGGTTCCATGTTTAGGACTTGGAAAGGATCAGAAATGTAACAGCTAGAATTGGGCAAATGATTCATTGAATTTACTCAGGGGTAATCTGGATGGGTACACCCTTTTATTAATTTACTTGTAAACTGACTCCTAAATAGCTCATTCACTGTGTTAATATGGAACCTATTTTAAGACAGAATCCCTTTCCTAGCTGGAGAGAGGGTTTGGAGAAAAATGATTAAAATAGATTCCAATTGCCTTTGCTGAGAAACTGAGATCATGCAGATAAACACCCTGAAATAAGTTATAATGTTCCTTTAATAACAAAAGAGATTTCAGGATTTGAATGGAAAGTGGCTTGAGTTCTGATTCTTCTCAGTTTATTCTTTAAAGGATTTCCTAATTAGTTGTTTTTCAAGGCTGTCACAATGACCTTCTCGTGGACTAGAATTCTCACTTAATGGCTTCTAAATGGGATATTTCTGCTGTTCTGTAGCTTCTATTTAGGTGTGCATGCTTTTTGTTGCAGAACAGAGCTTCACTATGTGTCTATGAGTGATCTGTTGGTGGGGATGAGGGGTTCACTGTTGTTCACTCTCTGCAGCATGAGAAGTACACCAGCCAACTCCAGATGAATTACAAAGGCACTGCGATGAAGAGGGCGGAGCAGCCCATGGAGCACGGTGTCTACACTGAGTCCCCACAAGCAAAGCTGGAGAAAGGAGAGAGGAAAGCAATTACAGGTACCTGCTCAGGAACCAGTTAATCAAGATTCTGAACAAAGTGCAGTTTGAGCCCTGCACTGGGTCATGATTCTGACAATAGAGTGTTGTGGCTTGCATCTGAGAGGAGTTCTGGAAGGGTCATCTTTCTAAACCCCTTGACTGTTCCAGACTCTTGGTTTTTGGAGATTTAGCCTCCAAAAAATACCAGCTGGTGTAATGGCTTATACATGCCTTGTTCATTGCGTGTGTTCTGGAGAGCTTGTGGGCTGAGCAGGTTTGGTAAGTTCTCTGGCACATGTCCGGTCTATTTTTAATTTCCTAATCGTGAGCTGGTGTTTGAACAGAGATGGTGACTCAGAGCAGAAAATGTATGGCTGCTGTGGCGTGATGCTGGCAGGCAGGCAAAGAAGCAACAAACCATTTCTCTCAAAAAGCCCTGTAGGGTCTCAAATGCCTGTATTTCCTAATGTGCCAGTATGTGGGATTGAAACTTGACTGCCAAACTGAGAGATGTTGGCTTCAGGTTCACTGCTCCCCAGCTGCAAACCTTTTCCATTTGAGAAATTCCTTCTGTTCTCCATTTTGTTACTAACTGCTGCCTTTAAAAACCCTTTGTCAAACTTCCTCCCTTCCTGTTCCCCGTCATGGTGTACCAGAACCTCCCCACCAGTCTTGTCTCACCTATCTCACCCAGCTTCCTCCCTGCTCTGTGTACTGCCCTGATGGGTCTCTCTCCAGTTCTGCTCAGTTATCAGTCAGTGGCCTTCTAGAGCTTGCTGATGCATGGGAGGAATAAATATGGTTTTAAAGTATACTGGTGACACATGACTGCCAATGGTGTTCTTGTGGCTCCGGGATGCCAGAGCAATTGGAAAGCTTTAGGGTTAGCAGAGAGACTTCCCACTAGGTCTGTTGGAGGAAGAATTAGGGAGGTGAATGGATGGAAGAGGAAGGGCAAGTAAAAGAGTGAGGTCAGCATCTTGGGGGAGGTTACCTAGAGATAGATATAGCAGCTTTCTAGAAAAGTGTACAGCTTTGGGTAAATCCATTAAGGCTTCTTGGTAACTAATTGGAGTGGGTTGGTTGTCCTTAATCTCCCATGTATTGTCTTTATGAAAATCCCTCTAAGCTGACAGCGTGTACTAAAGCAGCATAATGTTTCTTCCTGGTCTCCCTGTTGCTTCCAGCTGTGTGTGGAAGCACATGCATGTGCCACCTGTGTGCCCAACTCCCATTTTTTTGCACCAGAAAACCTTTCTTTGTGTTGCTCTAGCTGTGTCTGTGTTGTGTGACTGTGTTTGGGACTTTCTTTGCCAGACAAGTGTGCAGTTAAAGGGATGGAATTGGTGATGATTAACTGTGACATTGGAGAGGGTGAGAAGAGGTGAACCCCACTATGGGAAGAGCTCTACAGCAGCCTTTCAAGGGGCAGGAGGTTCTTGAAAAGCATGCCAGTAACTGGAACCAGTTTGTATTTGCTGCTCCCTGGTTCCATGAACGCTCTCATTTTTACTCTTGCCATCTTCCAAAATATGCTCTGATTGGTTTTAACCTACATAGCGTAAGCAGTTGATATTTGGAACACCTTCAAAGTCAGGACGTTAAGTGACTCTTCAGCAAGGTGACCCATTTCTCTAGCCTGTGATTTGCAGACCTGCATTGTGTTTCTGTCACCCTTAGTGGGCACAGACCGTAGGTCTAAGGCAAAAAGGGCTGTGAGTTCTTACTGGGGGGCAGCGGTGAAGTGTGTCACGTGCAGTGGGACTGATGGGCAGATCTAAAAAAATCCGTGAAGTACTGCTAACCCCACTGAATGATGGAGGAAATTAGGATTTTTTTGTTGGAAGTATTTTGATGGATTGGACTGAAGCCTGCAGAAGCAAGAGAGGGAGCCTGTGCATTAAATCAGTCCCTCGCTCTCAGAAAAGCATCTCTGTCATGTGAGCAGAATGATCAGTTGATGCCTTTTTCGTCTGCGATGTGACTAATTCACCTTGTCTTCAGATGCACACATGCAGGGTTTCTCCTTGGCTGCTCGGAGGAGTGGCAGCAATTTAAAATGATTAGTGGAAGGAAGAATGTAGTGTTCTTACCAGGAATGGGTTTGCTCGGTAGCAGCAGAAAGAGGCTTTAGGGAAAGAGCTGGTTTGCTAAGCCTGTAGGTATTTAGGAATTTGCATTGACTAATTAAAGCAAGGTCTGGAGTGACAAAAGCCTTTTGAAGGATCTCTTCCCAGGGCCCGGGTGGAAAAGAGGCAGAGGGAATGCAAGCTTTCAGGGAAGAGGTTTAACAAAACAATGTGAACAATTAGAGCTGCTTAGAAATGGGAGGAGGTGGGGGGACTAAGCATAAAGAGATCCAGGGGAGTGAATGGGAAACAGCCAATTTAGTCTTTATGCTGTTGAACTTGCAGCTTTTGGGTGTATGTTGCCACTAAGCAGAAAATCGTCGGTCTTTGTCCAATGTTTGAGGCAAGGAGCTAGGTAAATCCTATGGGTTGGATATGGATATGAATAGAAGTGTCCACAGTTTAGCTAGTTAACGCTAAAAATAGCCATCATCTCTCATGTTTAAAGCCTTAAGTAGTCAGGAAGCCAGGTAGAGCCTTGAACTGAACAGATTTCAAGACGGTCACAATCCCTATCCCCATCTGTTGCTACCTGAGTTGAGGTACTTGATGAGATAAGCTACTTTGTGGTTTTCTGTTCTCAACACATAGTTAATCCTCGGGTTGATCTTAAGTTTTTGTTTTTTTCCAAAGCCTTCACAGGCTGGTGGGACTAGGTAATCCTGAATCTTGTGACTAACCTCTGAATAACTGCTGCAGGCCTGAGTTTCCAGGGGTGGAGGCTGCTTGCAGCTGAAATGGGCATCCCAAGTTGCAAGAATAGGACTCGAGCTTCTCCCAGGATCTGTGAAATAGACTTGCTTACCAGGTTAGCGTCCATTTCATTAGTCCTCTCAACAGGGTGGACGACTTGAAAGTCTTGTTGATGTCCAGGGCTGAGGTCAGCAGGCAGTGTGGAAGGAGGCAGCGGGAGTTGTGCCTAGTTGTGAAGTGGTTTCCATGGTCTTTGGCAGCTTTTCCCATGAGATCATGGCAATAGCTATTTAGAATCACAGCACTGCCCTAGCCTTTAATTTAGGGGAGTAGTGGTGATGTATCTGCTTATTGCCTGAGCCACGGTGGTGGTAACTGCGGTATATTAAAGATTTGTCCATGCAATTGATACAAATAAATTTGTGATTATCAGCCTGATTTGAAAGCCCCTGGGATCTGTGTGTGTTCTCAGCAGGTACAAAAGGCTGGGGCTTAGATTAACCATGCACATGTGAAATAAATACTGCAGCAAAGAGTCAGAGAATTGCTTTATGGTTATTCCTACCAAGTCTGAATTCTCTAGTTTGAAGAGGAGTTAAAAAGCAGAGATGTAAGGAATTAATTTTAAAATGTTATAACTAGATCATCTCTTTTTTCCCCAAGGCCTCTGCTGTAAGAAGCCTTCTCTGCATCTTCTGAAGATGGACGTTATTGTTATTAATAATGAATCAAAAACAGTTTGACTTAAAGCAAGCTGGGTTTCTCATGCTTTTGTTATGACTTGCAATAGACAGCTTCAAAGCTGCTTGTGCTTCTGTGAGCAAAGAAGTTTGCTGTTGCTGGCTGTCTCTCTCTTGTGCTGGTGTGAAGATTTGTGGGGACCTGGGTGAAGCACAGCCCTCAATCCTGTCCTGACCACAGGGGACACCTTCAAGGGAAATCAGACCCCTCTGTAATGGGAGCTGCGTACTTGTCTTGTAATGTCTTCTGTCCACTCATGATGGAAAGCAGTATGAAAACAGTCTTTCTCCTTTCCCTTTCTTCACCTGGGCTGTATTTTTGGTCCTGCCCTTGTGTTGTGCTGTGTGATTCACTTTTCCATAAATACGTCCTTTGTATTAACGTGTCTCATTGTTGTGGTGCCTCTTCTTCAGGTGATCAATAGTTCTGTATTAATTTAACAGGCCCTGGTTTTGTCAGACTGTTAAACAAATGGGCCTCCTTTGTTCTTCTCTAAAACAGCCTTATTTTTTTTCTTCTGAGTGACTGTCCCGAAGACTGATATCTGGGAGCATAACATGTGTATGTCAATGGTCTTTCCTGTATTACAATGTCACTGGTAGCTCAGTGTTTATCTGGCTCAATGCTCGTGCTGACCTCAATTCAGTTATCTAAAAGGATGGGTTTCGGGCTGTCTGCCTGAATTGATGAGCCAAGAAATATGTCTAAATGAATTGGCACCATCTGGGCAGCCTGGCACAGAGTGGAGAGAGGTGGTAACGAGCTGCCATCAATTGGAGGAAGTCTCATGTCATCAAAATGACTGAGCAGTTTGTTTTCATTGGTGTTCCTAGTTTCACCCCAGCAGGGCCCGAGTCTCTCTGCTCTTGCAAGAGCATCCATCTTACACTTAAACAGAGCAGACAGGTGGTGGCTTCAGGGTGGTTTGTGTGTGTCAGGACACAGGCAATGTTGCTGCTCTGGATGCTGCAGGTCCAGGTTGAAGTTGCTACCCAAAATGCATCCCAGCTGGTGAAGAGCAAAGCCCCCTGGCACAACTGCATATGTAGCTGCTCCCTGGCCCACTTCTGTCACAGCCATCTGTTTTAGCTGTCTTCCTAACATGCTTTTTATTTTAACCCTTTCCCCTTTTTCTGCAGTATTGTTGTGTTAGAGATGGAGTGGGGAGAGGTGTCAGGTTGGTTGTGCTGGAAAATTAGAAGGGGTCAAAAGCTTCTGACATGACCAGGGCAGCAAAATCATGTAGCTCTTTGTGCTGATTTTGGCTGGGGTAGAGTTAATTTTCTTCCCAATGTGTAATATGGCTGTGTTTTGGATTTGTGCTGAACACAGGGTTGATAATATAGTGATGTTTTTGTTATTGCTGAGCAGGGTTACGCAGAGCCAAGGCCTTTTTTGCTTTTTGTACTGCCACACTGGCAAGGAAGTAGGGGCTGCATGGGAGGTTGGGAGGGAACACAGCTGGGACAGGTGACCCCAACTGACCAAAGGGATATTCCAGACCATATAACATCATCCTCAGTATATAAAGTGGGGGGAATAAGGCAGAAGGGGAGGGTATTTGGAGTGATTCTGTTTGTCTTCCCAAGTCACCATTACACATGATGGGGCCCTGATATCCTGGAGAGTGCTGAACACCTGCCTGCCCTTGGGAAGGAGTGAATTAATTCCTTATTTTGATTTGCTTTGTGTGCGTGGCTTGTAGTCTTCCTATCATACTGTCCTTATTTCAGACTGTGTGTTTTCTCCCTTTTACCCTTCCTATGCTCTCCCCAGTCCTGTTGCTGGGGCAGTGTGTAGGGCTTGGCTGCTGGCTGGGGTTAAACCACAACACTCTTCTCAAGTCAGGGAAATTTTACTCTGAGTCAGGATCTGGCCACTTTCAGCAGTAGCCAAGAATAATGGTGTCTGTGTCACTTGATAATGTTATTCAAAATGCAAATTAATATGAATGCTCAGTGGAAACATTAATTGCTCTTAAAATACTGAAACTGTCTCTGAATAGCAAGATACTGGCTCCTCGGCTTTCCATCTGTGCTTTTTGCAGCTTTAAGATGAAGTTCCAGTTTATTGTGGAGGCTGGGAGAGGAAAGGAATGAAACCACACACACAGAGAAATGTGCAGCTTTGTCACAGATGCTGTAACAGGCATTGCAGGTGGGGCCATTTGAGCTCTGTGTCCTGGGGCAGGAAGAGCCTTCTGCTGCCATGCAGTCAGTGCAGTGGAGGGTCTCTTGTGTCTCCCACCCCTGTGGACCCAGATCTGTGCACTCTGGCCAACCTGATGCATGCTTTTTAGATGCTCCTTGTTGTGCCTGGGGGTTTTGTCTTTGTGCTGGCTTTTGTCAGAGGGGAAGTTTGGGGAATTTCCAGACACCTATTAGGGCTCAGGGAAATTTGAGACCGCAGAGGAGCTGGCTCATTATTCTTTGTAAATCTTTTTTTTTTTTTTTCTTCAGTTTTCATTGCGATCTCAAAAATTCCCCATCAACAGAAAAGGTCTGACCGAAAGTCTGACCTTCTCCCCTGGCTGCCTTTTCCCTGTAGTAGAAAAGCTTCTGGGGTACAAAGGCAGTAACTCCTTCAGTGTTCAGTACACAGGTAGGACACAGATGTTGGAGCGGTTTCTCGGAAGATGTCTGCCCTTGGGAGAGATGCTGCTTGTGCAAGAGTCAAGTGCAGGTTGCCTTTGCATTTCATCTGTAGGGTAGTTGAGCCCTTTACTGTTGAACCCCATTGACCTTTAGGCACGAACTACCTCAGACATAACTGGCTGTTGTTAATGGATTTGTGTTAAAGTGTTGTTCTCATTCTCTTTGGCCATCAACACTAAGATCTGTACCGCAAGTCAGAGTGTGATAATCCATTCTGTGTCCGAAAGAAGTGCTTGATGTTGGTAGAGCAGATCCTGCATGGTTGGGGTGGGATCTAGTGGGCATACTATAACATGAAAAGGAGAGGGGGTAGGCTTCAGCTGGGCTGTGTTACAGAAGGTCTCAGTCTCACAGAAACCAAACCTTCCATTGAAGTACCTCTGTTCATTGACAAGATTGTGAATAGGATTTTTTTCTTTTTCTCTTTTTTTCTTTTTTTCCCCCCTCTCCCATGAGTGGTTTACCCATCCTCAGTTATGAAACATATTGCTTGGCAATTCCAATTTATCATGGTGAGAAATGCTTCCTCCTTTGATCTTTCAAAGGCCACCTACACAATAGGAACATGGTTTATCTTACACACCCTTTAGGCAGAGAGGAGAGTAATATCTTCAGCCTCTTGATCCTCAGTGTGAAGGGAGGCTGCATGGTTCATTTTGAAACATGAAGATGATCTGTTGAAAAGGACCTGTGGGCTGCATCTGTAAGGCAAAACTGTTACCTGTGGACTGTCACTGTATGAGCTTATGTATCTGGAATGATTCTGGAAAAAATATCTGAAGTAGTAGCCACTGGGTCTGTGTAGGTTTAGAAACAGCAGCATAAAATTAGGCTTCTTTTCTTTCTTTGACTTCCTCTCCTGACTTCCTTTATGCTAATGACTGCATTCTGCAATGTCCCTATTAAAGCAGGGAATGCAAAATTGCAGGACTGTCTGAGAGCTGCTTTACACAGAGCAGTGTGTGGTTTGAAAACCACAAGCCGAGCAGCAGCTGGCAGTAGAAGCCTGGCTATGGCTCTGGAGCTGGAGCCAGGCTTTAAGACGTGGCTGGTAAAGTGTGTGCTGAGGCAGAAGCAGCTAACAAAGATGGAGCTTAACCTCAGCCCCTGACCTGTCCTGGTGTTTCTATCACCTCTAGATGAAAGAACAAAAGCTACTTTATTTGCTTCTCTTAAACTATTAAAAAAACGTAGTATTAACTCTACCACAGGTAAATTGGGGTGTATTCTTTTTACTTGTTGCATAAGCAGCAGCAGCCCAAGGCACTACCAAAACGCAATCTTGTTTTGTGGGATACAAAATGAGAAGCAGTGGATCAGCTTCTTTAGGTACTGGTTGTTGCAGGGAAGCCCTGACCTTCCAGAGAATGCTCACTGAGCAAAGAAAATTATACAAGCCTGGCTCTTCTAGGGAAGCTTCTCCATGAGAAAAACCTCTGTCCTGCACTGATTGTGGAATCCACTTGGTTTACTTTAATCTTTAGAGCTCAAGAGTTTGCTACTTCTTTATGAATGTGTAGGGAGATGGTTTCACCATTTTTCCTAAATTTCATAATGCTTTGAGAATTTCCCATTGTGGAATGTGTATCACTTTGAGTGGGAGTGGCGAACAGTGAAGAAAATCCCTGGACTCGAAACACCAAAGGACCTGGTGGCACAAAAAAGGGCAGAGCTAAAGTCTTCCCAGTTAAGATGAGGAAAAAAGTCTGATTTTTCACCTGAATTGCTGGTGAGTTGCAGACAATTTTGTGGTTAGTGTTTTGTAGTCTGTCCTGCCAAAAATCTTCTACTTCCTGTGGATAATGAGGCTAGAAAGGGAGAAAAGCCAGTATTTGGGAAACACAGCTATGAAAGACAACGAAGGGAGGTGGAGTCAGCATCTTGCAGTAGAATGTAAAAAAGAAAAAATGGTGAAAAAAAAGAAAAGCCTGAACATATTATTGTGTATAATTTGCTGTTGTTAAAACTATAACATAGCAGGTTCATAGTCTCATCTGGCCCTGCTGTTTTTCCCTTTTTGGCATGTGGTTGATTTCTGTGAATCTGGTAAATTGGTATTTTCTGTGTCAAACTATCTTCTTGTCCTCTTCCTAGAAACAAATACTTACCGCACCCCTCTCTATGGCCAGCCCTCCTGGTGGGGGGAAGATGATGCAAATAACAAGGAGGACAGAAGGCAAGAGGAACATTACTCAGGTAACGGAAGTGATGTGGGGTGGGAGAAAATGGGGGACACAAAATTTCTCCACACCTTTGATATTCACTGTGTGAAGCCACCCTGTCTCAAGGCTTTTATTTTGTGCTTGTATTTTTACATTCCTTTGTAGGTTGCTGCTGATAAAACTGGGATAAGGGAGAATTAAAATGTTTTCCGTAAAATATTTGAACATTAGAACCAACACTTGTGGAATAATTCAGCGTGGGTGAAAAAGGCCTCAACTAAGGCTGTTTGAGACCTATATAGCAGTGCTGCATGTGTTTCTCACCTCATCATCCTTGGAAGCCATTCAGTCTTACAACTCCTGTTGTTGTGAATCTGTATGCGTGGAAGATGCATCTTTTTTCACTTGTGCAGTAAACCTGATGTTTCTATCAAGCATATGCTCTACTGCACAAAGAAGTGTTATATTTCAGTGCACATGCAGTGTATCTGTTCTCAAGCAGAGAGGGATTGTGATTAGTAGTCCTTTCAAGAGGTTAAAATAAGTTGAGCATCCTTCTAGCCAAGAAGTTTGACTAGTCCTGAATAAATGTGATTTTATTCTTTTGGATGTTAGAGATTTAGTTGTTGATCCAGCAGACTCTTACCTGTGACTAGCTTTGCACACTCAAGCTTTTCCTTTGACTAATGGAAGATTGAGTAGGCATGTTTGTGTTTAAGTGAATCCAGCAGAGTCAAATAGGATCTTTCATATCAGCCCAGGCATAGAGAAACCTTAAAATGCTGTCAATCACATAGGTTCTGTCAAAACATAGAACCATATATGTGTGTGTGTGTGTGCAAGTTCAGCTCTCTGTTTTGGGAGCAGTAGAAGAAAGAACAAAGTGAATGTAACAAATGTTGGTTGGATCACAAAGCACAGATTTCAGTGATGAGGCCAAAGCACCAAGGTATCAACAAGAGAATTTGTATTTTTTTACTTTTTTCTGTTTCTGCTAATGTTTGTGAATTTAAGGTTTTGTTGCCTTTTTTCCCTCTTTTGTAGAGAGATCCAAAGAGATAACCCAACATGAAGAGGAACTGAATGGGAATATTTCTACTTATAGAGATGCCCAAGAACAATCTGTGTTTGCCTTCCGGAGAGAGCCAAGTTATTTTGAGATTCCAACTAAAGAGTTTCAGCAGCCATCCAAATCTCCAGAAACACAAGTCCATGAGATCCCAACAAAGGATGTTGATGCTGTGGTAGCCCCTGTTGTACAGAGTCATGCCTCTTTCACCATTGAATTCGATGATGGTACCCCTGGTAAAATAAAGATAAAAGACCACGTAACTAAATTCTCACTCAGACAGAGAAGGCCGTATAGTAAGGAACCAGCTCATACAGAAGTGATGTCAGCAGAGAGCAAAGTGGCTGACTGGCTTGTCCAGAATGACCCAAGCTTGATGAGACGTCAGTCTGCAGGAGATGATGTTTACAGTACCAAGAGCGACCTGCCCGTTCATGTGAGGACACTTAAAGGTGAGTGAATGTCTTGTCATGTGGACGTAACTCTCTGTTGGCCGTGCAAATGCAGCATAATAAAAGAGGAGAACCCTTCTCCTTTGAAAGAGAATTGGACTTTTTTATCTCTGCTCCACATTTGCAAGATGAACAATATTACTTTAATGACTGTTAATGTTTTGAATCTGGCTAGCAGGCTCTTCACGTGGCCCTGAAGTCATGTGTGATGTTGGCCGGGGGACACTCTAATGTGACTCCTCTAATAATGACAGCTCAGCAGTAACTGGTTGAAAAAAGTGTTTTGATTTTTAAATGTCTAAAATAATTTCCATGTGATCAGGCAGGCTGATAAACACAGGTATTTCAGTGAATTTTGTTCTCTTGGTTTCTCCTGGCTGATGGAATTACTTTTTTTTAGCTGTAGTCCAGAAGAGACTTAAGTGTGATCATCCTGATGGCTGTAATGACCAGAGCGAGTTGGTTGTATGGGAAGAGGTCCTGACACAGAGAGTACTGATATAGTTGAGATATGCATGATCCCAAAAAGAGGAAATTGTTGTGCTTATAGGAAAAGGTTTCTTCTCTTAAAGTAAAGCTTCTCTGAAATCCTGCCCTGTTCAAAAACATTGGATTTTGTGGACCTGTGTATAGCTGTGTCACTGTGAGGAATTCTTTGGGGATTTTCAAAGATCTGAAGTGTGGTTTGGAGCCCAGTTCTTAGTGCAGCTTGTGGGACTCATGTTTATCATGCAACTTTGAATATATTTTACAAGATTTAGGTTTGCTTGGGTGTCTCTCTGGGACCATGCACTGAACAGCTTGGAGGAGGCCACTGATTCCTGCACTGTCACTGCCTTGCCTCTGGAAAAGCTGCTGTTTTGAATTGCAGCTTTAACTGATGAAGTCGTATTGATAAGGTTACCAGACCTACTTGTGCTCAAGGTCCTACTTAAACGAGAGCAATACCATGTATTCCTTTGAAGGAATATTTGTTTGGGCCTTGTTAGAAAAAACCCCAACTATTGTAATATGAAGAATTTTACGTATTACACCTCCAACTTGCTGGTTTGGGTACATATTTTTGAGAACCCTATATAGTCAGAAAGGTCTCATATTCAGCCACGGGGTTTGACACAACATGGAAGTGGAACAGTTTTGTTGCCATTGCTTGTTTCTAGTTCTTCCAAATAAGGGGCAGGGTTGAGATGCCCTGCTTGGTTATTTAGGCTCTTATTTTCAGTGTACTGTGACTGTGTGATAGAGGGGTTTGGGTTGGGGATTTTTTGCTATTGTCATATGGGATTTTGTTGACTTACTGGAGAACATTGTCAGGGACAGAAATGTGCTTCAGTAGTTTTGCTCTTTCCTCTTGGAGAAAACTAGAGAGTTGGGCAGCTGTTGCTTGTACTAGGATTTTCCTGAGCGATGCACAGGAACACTGGACTGGTGACACTTGCCTCTCTGCAGTCCATAAGGCATGGAAAGAAGCTGAAGTAATTTAATGCATAATTTACATATCAAGAAATCAACTCTTTGGACATTTGATTAAAACATACAGTGTTGGTGGCCTGAGGAGTCTGCTTTGGCAGAGGACAGGGTGTCATTTATCTGCGATAGTTGCGTAACGTGTTCTTCTGGCAGGGCTAATTTGGAAGACATCTTGGAGGCTGCCACTGGCTGCCTACCAGGTTTGAGTCTTCAGGACCAGAGATTCCCACTCTTGGGGCTCCTTAGTAGTATTTGTTCACTTCCAGGGGCAATGTGGTCAATGTAAAGCCTGGTATAAAGACTAGAGTTCAGATTGAGAGCATGTGCATGGTGTTCTGCTGGGGCATCTGTGTGCATGGTGGATGTTTTCCTTGTGTCCTCACTGTTTTGCATTCAGCTGAGTTCTTAGCCAAGACCTTTAATTTAAGAACTTTCCCTTCCAATGGTGAAGCTTATCAGCCCTCAGGGC
Source organism: Anabacerthia variegaticeps (assembly GCA_035583185.1). Classification (NCBI taxonomy): domain Eukaryota; kingdom Metazoa; phylum Chordata; class Aves; order Passeriformes; family Furnariidae; genus Anabacerthia; species Anabacerthia variegaticeps. The sequence continues at coordinate 55,543,392 of JAWWEW010000165.1, forward strand.
ACAATGCAAAGTTTGATGCCTTCCTTCATGAGGGTGTTAGGAAACTCTTCACAGAACTGACTCCTGGGTTGAATGGATCTTGCATTAAATTCTAATCTTTCACAGTTAACTCAATGTAATAAATGGTCTTCACCCATGAGTCTGGAGAACTTGCAAAGTAGGTTTGAGCAGTTTTCCTTTCAAACACGTGGTATTTTAGCCAGTATATCTTGCTGCATATTACAGTCTAGAGCGCAGAGACCTCTTTCCCCGTTCTCCCGATGACAGGTTCCTGGTCGTTGACTGAATCGTGTTGTGTGCCTTCACACCCGTTTCCTTCTCCAAAAAAAGGTTTGTTTTTTGTTTTACTTTTAATTTTTTATTTGAATTTTAAGTTTCTCTTTTACTTCAACTTACTTTCTGACAGACCTGAGCTAAGGTGCTGAGGGTCAGGCAGACACTGGTACGCAGAGATGGTTGTAAAGATGGTTGTTGCTAACATAAGTGAAAATAATTATAAACTTAGTTTAAGCTTAGTGAACTCCTAAGTAATGACTTAACCTTTGCTTGGCTGGTGATAGGGTGGTGTAAGTCATGGGAATGTCATAGTGTGATCCTTAAATCTCCAGGAAAAGTGAAGAATCCTGGAAATTTACTCTTCTGTTACCCTCTGGTATATTTCCCCTTTGCAGAAGAGGGTAACGTGAGTGCTCAGAGATATGTACTTGTAATGCACTGATCTGGTCTTTCATCGTGGGGATTTGGTTTGGTGGGATGCAGTGTGAGGGTTTTATTTACTGATGCAGCAGAGATATTTCTGCTCTGTAACAGAAAGAACGTAATGAGGTGACCTTGTACTGCAGTAATTGGGCAGAATAGCAAAATAATGTCATAATTTTTATTTAAATTGGAAAAAGAAAGAAGCAAACCTTATGTATCAAAACCAACCAGCGTTACAAACTCAGAAACCCATGAAGTTGAAATTACTTCTTGAATTGTTTTAAAATAAAAAAATAACCCGATAGCCAACCAGTGGTGAAAAGTGGGGTGAGGAGGGAGCTGCCTCCTCTTTTATTTCTTCTGATGGGATGTAATCCATGTACCACGCAGATGTCTCTGGAGTTGTTTAATCTGATAGCATGCTTTTCTTTCAACTGCAGTGATAAAATTGAACTGGGAGGTTATGAAAGGGCCTCAGCAACTGATAGTACAAAAGTCAAACCTGCATATCTTGTTTCCAGGCAACAGGCACGAGGACGGGACGCAGAGCGACTCCGAAGACCCCGTGGCGCCCAAGGCAGAGAAGGAGACGCCGGCAGGCGGCGACCGTCCGACAGAGCCAACCAGGCTGCAGCGCCAGATGAGGCGGGATCCCCACGAGATGCTGCACAACAAGCAGGCCTTCGTCATCGAGTTCTTCGAGGACACGCCACGGAAGAAGCGGTCGCAGTCCTTCACGCACAGCGCTCACTCCTCCCAGAGCGACACCGACACGGGGCTGAAGAACAAGGTTGAGAAGCGCAAGAACGCCGTGCCGGCAGAGAAGCTGGGAAATTCAGTGCCACCATCTCACCTCACAGCACAGGCGGGCAAACCTGGTAACAACTCCTGCGGGACCCAAAGAGCTAGCTCCTTCAAGAGGGAGAAGACGGAGGATCGGATCAACTCTTCCTCCTCCTCTGCTTCCAGAGCATCAGCCAAAACTTATGGGAGCGTTGGGAGGAAGTCTAAAATGGCTCAGGATTTTATGGCCGAGTACTTGCGTGAGACTGCTCAGTCTGGGAAGCCGAGTGCAGAGAAACCAGCCCCTCTGCCCATGCCAGTGGCTCCACATGTGGTTATATCATCAGAACCAGAGTCTGCCTCTGCTCCACCTCCAGAGGTGAAGTCTGCCCAGGGCAGGAGGAATGATGAGGAAGACAGTGTAAGCGAAACAGGCACATACACCATTGAGACGGAGTCGCAGGATAAAGAGGTGGAGGAAGCACGAAAAATGATAGATCAGGTAAATGCTCCTTTTCTGTGCTTGGCCAGTGAGCTGAGGGCTGAAGGCTTGGGCTTCTATGCATTGTGATGGGGGCCTAAATTAGATGTTGCCAGGAAGGGATGCAATTGGGTGCAGCAAGGGGTTATGGTTAGGGGTGGAAAATCATCTGAGTCACCTGTGTTAAGGATAGGCCTCAACTTTGAGGCTGGTCTTTAAAAAATCCCATCAAAACAAAAACCCACAGAGTAAAAGAAGGCAAGATAAGCCCACAGCAAAGAGCTATCTTGCTTAAAAAGTGGGATTTGGATGCACAAATGAAAGAATGGGTTTGCCATCTGTTTAGAGGCAAGGCAATACCTGAGTAAAGATCAGGCTGATCCTGCTGATAGCTGTGGCTGGGAGCAGTTCTGCTCTCTAGGACTGCTCCCAAGCCTCTGCCTTGATGTTGCATCACCTCTTGCCCGCTGTTAGGAAGATGGGAACTTCCCGTGGTAGGCCAAAGGAAATGCCAAGGGCTGGTGCTCTTCATCCTTCACAAGGCTTAGTGGTAGATGTTTCTGTACTTGGCTGTACCTGGTTAGAAGGGCAGTGCTTGTTGGCAGGGCAAGCAGGAACTAGCTGAGATAGCAAAGGGTGTGATCTGGGACAGAGGCAGTCCTAGATGGATCTGTACTTGTTTGGATTTCACAGAGTGAATGATAGCCTAAAAACAAAACCCCAGAGATGAGGGAGAAACTTAAAAAGAACCCACCCAACTAAGGAACTGCAGGGCAAACCAAAGCTTGGCTGGTTTTCAGGTTTAACTTTCATCTGTGGTCTATTATGAAAACAACTGGCAAGTTGCTATGAAGATTTAGTGAAATGTAGTCAGGAGGATGGTGAGGTTTAAAGGAAGCCTTAATTGAACCTGATCTTAGGGCTTTGTATACAGTGTTCTCTGAGCCTGGATCTAGCTTCCTTCTTTTGTTTATTTATTACATTTGTTCCTTACGTCTTGTTTGAAATGTGATCAGAAGTTTTCAGGTCAGGGTATTTAAAACCACAGCAAGGTCCTAGTCCTGGCATTAGATGACTAATTGGTTCTGGTGGGGAAACATGAGGGGGAAAATGCTACAAAAGTACAAATATTTCTGAGGACTAGTCTTGACAGCCATGTGACTTGGGCAGGCAAACTGGCCAAATTATTGTCCTGACTGTGCCATAGGCTTGATGCAGTGCCACTTGGGAAACAGTTGACAGCTGAACCTTAGAGTTTCTTTCCAGGAAGAGAAAAAATAGGAGTTCTGGACTTGCTTAGGTTCTGAGGTGCCTCTGCTTTTCATTCCCCCACCATTACCCACATTTTTTAACAAAAGTGAGTGGAGATCTTCATGGCTATCTCTGCCCAGCGAAGGCACCCTCCATGGTGGTATCTTCCTCTGGACTTCATGTAGTCAGGGAAGAGAAGCAAGCCCTTCTGATCATAGGTTGTGTTCACCCCCCTTAGGAGGGCCTGTTTTTCTCCAGAGGCGAATCTGTCCAGCTAGCTCAAACACTCATCTCACAGGTGCATCCTTTCCAGGTCCTCATGAGGCAGTGCAAGGCTGCTTTGCTCAGCCCATGAAAGACCAGGGGGGTGGAGCTTTCCCTTTTTTTTTTCCCTTTCTAATTCTCCACAAATGAGCCGGTAAATAGCTTTCCTGACACTCATCCCAAATTTCTCAGGGATGAAAAGGGACTCCTTCTCAGTGAAAGTTACTATGGTTAAAGGCAACACACCTAAATAATGAGGGAGAGAGGAAAGGTGGGTGTGAGTGGAATTCTATGCATAAGGGTATTTAAAGCTGCTGCTGTAGAGTACAGAAGAAAAAGATTTACATAATTTATATGGAATCGTTGGCAAGTGTTTCTGGCCCTTTGGGATCATAGTTTGTATGTGACTGTTTCATGGATTTGGACTTTGGGCTGATGTTTTTCTGTCTTCTTGGGGTTTAATCTTTCCCATACAAATACCTTTTCAGGTTTTTGGCGTCCTTGAGTCACCTGAATTTTCCAGAATCTCTTCAGCCTTTAGACCAATAATTAAAGGTGAAAAAGATGACTCCAGCTCTCATCAGCATATGATCAGTGAAAATGGCACTAGTCAGAAGTCACCCTTGCTGCAGGCACTTTCCTCAAAAGCTGTGAGTGGGTCTCAGGCTGAAGCGCAGGTACGGGCAGTCCAGGTGGATTTGCTGGGATGGTGGTGGTGTAGGTGGGTTTTCTGTCTGGATGTAAATGTGATGTGTAGCTTGATTTCCATTTTGAGCAGACCAAGTGATGTGTGCATGAGAGGAGAGATTTTGTGGCTAGGATTTTGTTTACCAACCCTCTTTCTGACATCATCTTCCCCACCTTGTTGCAGATGTCTGCAGCATCTCAAGGGAGTCAGAAGTGGGTGTCTAGGTGGGCAAGCCTTGCGGACAGTTACTCTGAGCCTGGATCTGCCCCTGGGCAGGGTGATGGAGGTGCAGGTAAGTCTCATCCCACATTGCTGTTTGAAGGTAGCTGAATCTAAGCCAGGATGATACAAAAAGCAGAAATTAGGGCTTCTGTGCATCTGGCTGTGGCTTATCTTCTGTTTTAGCTAGTGCAGTTGGGGATGGGAAGGATGGAGTGAATTGTTCCCAGTGGATTGAAGATGGAGAGAGCCTCTGGTTTGCATTTCGGAGTCATCCAAGAGGTTCTTAAACATTAGGTTTGATGTGACTAAAGGGCGCCTGGGAAGGAGAAAGATTGTAAGGACTTTGGGTGTTAACTAGCCCTGAGATGTGATTCTTGGAGTGTCATATGATTCCAGATGAAAACCCTTTGCAAGTTCCCTTGGACTTAGTTGCTGACATGTGATTTTATATTTTTTTATTGTGTGCTTTGCCTGTGTCTGGCTGTGCTGAGAATTTAGTCTGTTCTGGGGTTTGCTGTTGAGTGGCAAGTTTGAAGTGTGAGATCAGCATAGAAAAGTTTGTACGGAGGAGAGACGGAGGAGAGAAGGGGAGTGGGAGGAGATCAGACTCGCATCGTAACTGGGAGGACAGCTAACACATGCTGTGGTCCTCTTGGTGTGTGAGGAGAAAAGCACTTTGTTGGCTTTTGGAAATGTTTTCAGTTTTCTTTATTTAGAAATACTTTCATTACCTTCTTGCCATCTGCAGCTATAAATAGATCTAATAAAGATTAGAAGAAACTATTGTTTCAGAGGTCATTGCTACTGTTTTCACACCATGTGAGAACCTGACTCCTGGAGTGTTTGAAATATTACCATAACCAAATAACCAGTTATCCTGGTATTTAAAGGTGGTATCAGATATGGAGTCCTGGCCAGCGGCATGGGAGAAATAGGAGCACTCTTTCTATGAAGTGTGTCCCTGCTGATAAGCCCACCCACACCATGGCAGTGAGCTCTAATTCAGAGCCTCTTGAATGTTACAGGGTCTTTCTCCTGGGAATTTTCTGTGGGATATGATTGTAGGAGAACTTGTCCTGTGAAAAACACTGCCTGTTTAGTCAAATGGGTGATGTTGTGTAGAATGGTGCTTAAAACACTGCATCACTGGTGTCTAATGGTCTGATGGCTTTTCATGCCCATGGCCTCAGTGATGGTAGATAGATGCCAGGTACGCAGTTAGCCTCTAAAGTAAGTGCTTGTATGGAGAGGTGTATTATGGGAGAATGAATCTGAAACCTGACCTTGATAGAGGGAAGGTGTTGAGTAGTGTGATTCAGCAAAAGGAATTAAGTGTAATGTCTGTATTGATAAACCCAAGGGAGCAAGGACCAGCCAGGCCCTGCTGACATTCATGTTACCTAAAAGCTTAATTCTTAGTGCATCTTGGGAGTGTTTTTGTGGCCTTGGACTTTGCAGGATCAAGATCTTTCTAAACAAGTAAGTAAATAAGTGACACAGTTGTACAATAGTTGATTGTTGTCCACTTAACTCTCTTCAGAAAGCGGTGTAGCCCCAAAATCTGGGGAACCAGAAAACTCTGTGCCCTCGAGAACAAGGCGCCTTCTTCCCCAGCTCCCACCAAGTGATAAATCAGACAGCCCCACACCCACGGTCCTGGTTTGCCAGGAGTCCTATTCTGAGGTTTCCAAGAGAACCATCGTGAAGGACCACTGCGTGGAAGCCTATGGTGATCCCAGCAGCCGCCTCTTCATCCAGGAAGACTTGGATCCGGATAGCCTCAGTGATGCCAGCAGATCTGACGATGGCTTCAGCACAGAAAAAGGCAAGAAATATAAAGAGAATAATAATAAAATGCTAGAGCAGATGGGGGAAGACAATAGATCAGAGAGCCGTCAGGCAGGAGCCTCCCGGATCTCACACGTGAGAGCTGTAAGTGAGCCAGTTTCTACTTCGTTCTACATTGGCGATGACAGCAATGATGTGGGAGTTCCCTCCAAGCTCTCCCTGAGTATGTCTCATGCTCGAGCAGACAAAGACATCAAGGATCAGGAGTTTTCCTTCAAGTGTGCTGGCACACCAGTTCCTGGAAAGCCACCGGTCAAAGATGTTAGCGCTTATATAAATGCGTCTGGGAAAGTTGTTATTTCCCTTCATCAGAGTCTTCCTCAAGATCAAGAAAACATGTCAGGAAAGGAAACAGCATCTTTTGTTAGACAGGAAAGTTTTACCAAAGATAAATCAAGCAGTGGTGTTCCTCAAAATAAACTCCCACATATTTCAAGTCACCCTCTGCTTAAAGATTTAGAGGCTGTTCGGTCAACTCGTATGGACTTTAGTCAGGAGACTCATCTTCTCCTTAAGGACACTGAAACTGCCTTGGCAGCATTGGAAGCCAAATTACTTAGTCAAAGCCAACAGTTGGAGCCCTCGGAAGCTGCTGGTCAGCTGGAGGACTCCTTGTCAGGGGACTCGGATGTAGACACTGCCAGCACGGTCAGCTTGGTGAGCGGCAAAAACGTCCCAACGAGCGCCCCGAAACGCAAAGCAGTCGCAGGCTTGCAGAAGGAGAAATCTTCCTCCACACCTTCCATCCAGGACCAGTGCGGGCAGCCCAGCGCTCGGGACAGGCTGACGGAGAAGCGGAAAACCCAAGCACCAGAGGCATCAAACCGTGCGGAGGCCACCAAACGCTTCCAGATGAAGCGGAGCGCTGGGACGCGAGGGTCACTCGACTTCACAGATGATGAGAGAAGTTCGAGCTTACCCTACTCGCCGGTCCCTGATGCGGTCGTGTCTGACCACGAGCACTCAGTAACCCGGCCAGTTCCCAGAAGGAAACCTTATCCTCAGGCCAGCAAGGAGGACCAGAGCAAAACGACCTCGAATGTGCAGAAAATCCAGCAGGTTCTCACCCGCTCCAACAGTTTATCCACCCCACGACCCACAAGGGCTTCGAAGCTGCGCCGTGCGCGGCTGGGAGATGCGTCAGACAATGAATGTGTCGATGCTGATAAAACAGCCTCCAACCCTGAAGCCACCACTCAGGGCCCCAAGCAGCCCACGGAGACGAAGAAGCTCTCCCGGCTGGACATCCTCGCCATGCCAAGGAAACGGGCAGGTTCATTCACAGTGCCCAGTGACTCGGAGACGGCGCAGTCGAGGACAGGGTTTTCGGGCCGCAGTGCGGAGTCCTATCGGAAGACGGGCATTTCGGAGGTTAGAGCCGCGGCGAGGAAAACAGCAGCTGCTGCCTCTGCCAAGCAGCCCTTCAGCAGGACCCGCTCAAGCAGTGTCAAGTATTCCTCCTCATCCAGTAAGTGTTCTTGCTTTATACTTCTCCCATAGTCCCCTCTTTCTGACTTGCAGGCTGCACGTGGTTGCCAGGCATCGGTATCTCAGTAGTACAGGTGCTGCACTGGTGAGTACAAAAGTCTGCATTAATGAAAGGCATGAATGTTGAGATTTCCTGTGGGTTTGGAGACAGCAGAGCATCTCTCATACCCAGTGAGATGATACCGTGGTGGTGTCTGAGAGGATATTACAAATAGCTACTTTTGTGACTTTGTTTTTTGAACAAGCAGTTACCATTTGACAGGAGCATGTTGGCCAATTTTCTGTTAAAAAGATAGAATTTAATGCCTTTCCGGTGCTAGAAGGAATTCTGTTACGTTTTTCTTTGACTTCTGAGTTTCAAAGTTTGCTTCCAGATAGGTTATAATGGTGTTGGTGACAGCTGATGTCAAAGGTGACAGGTTTGAAGGCATCTAAAATAGGAGAACAAGAAATAAATGTCCCTGTGTTGTGAAAGCTGTTCCCTTGTTCTCCCTGTAAATGCAAGTACAGAGCTGGACACTGCATGTTGATTACCCCAAGAAATTCTCACTCCTGTCTGTTTTCACGCATTTTTGCCTTAGGTAAAGCAGGTGTGGAGTCATGTTCCCCATAGGGTGGAGTTTTGGGGCCTACCTTGCCCTATAGCTGAGCAATATGAACATTTGTTGTATTGAAATCAGCCTTTGATTAAGAGGTGGGCACAATTCAGATGGCAACTCCAGAATGGTAATTGTTAATGGGAGATTGTCCCTGACACCTTTGGTCTAAGTTCCAGGACTATGCCCGTAGTCTTTGACCTATCATGGATATGGCAAAGCAGATCTGTTTGCTTAGGGTTTTAGGAATGATGGGTAGACCAAGGGACAGAAAGAACCCCTTTGGCTGGATTTCTGAGTCCTGTTGAGAGGGATGCTATTTTTAGCAGTTCTGTGATTTTGTAAGGGGTCTTGGAGTTCTGGATGTGTCCTTTAATATCTTTTCATACAGCTGAAGTAATTATCCTTCTTGCATTATTCATTTTTATTGCATGCTAAAAATGTTATTTGCTGCTTGTTTTGATTGGGATTGTTTTAGTGCACCCAGCTTCCCCTTTAATTGTAATGATTTTTTTTCTTACACATTTGTATATGCATGTAAATCAGAATGTAATTAAGCTAAAAGAGTATGTGCAGTCTCTTCTCTTGCCTTTTTTGAGATGATGCTGTTATTAACTTCTTGTTAAACAATAACAAATTTAAAGCAAAATAATGTGGTCAGAGTTTTCCGAACAGGAGGCACTCTTTGCACTCCCTCTGCCTTTGGACCACAGACTTCACATCATTTGGAGAAAAATGATAAGTGTTGGCCAGTTCTTTATCTAAATGAATTGGTTTTTGATTTCCAGAGCTCTGTAGTAGCATGCTAATACCTTTCCTTGTCTGTAGTTGCAGCAGATGATGCTAATCTTCCTCTGAATTAGTTGCTCTTAAAATACTAACCTCCTAATTCCTTGATAGGATTGTGGACCTTGTGCAAGCTCCGAGTTCACACTAGTGTTTTTCATGCTTTACTGTGCTTACTGTCATGTGATACATGTTCCCTGTACTAATGCTCTTGTAGATGTAGTGAATCAACACTTAGAACTTGCTTCCTGGAACACAAGTGAAATGTTGATAAACTGGACTATTGCACTGTGCCATCAAGACATTTTTTAGCATGGTACAACAACCCTTGAAAGCCCTGAGTGTTGAGCCTTGAGGATAAGAAGGCAGATGTGGCTCATTTATTCCAGGAGTTCTTTAAGTGTTTAGCTAACCACAGTAGTTCCCAATTCTCCCAGTGGGAGAAAGTTAATCTTGCTAGCAGAGTAACTGCATGAACTGTCAAGCCATGAGACAAGAAATGCCAGTATATTGTTGGGCCATCTGAAGTAGCTTTCTGTGAAACACACAGATAACATCAGAGTAATCCAAGTTACCAATTCTGAAAGCCGAGGGCCTGTCTCCCCTGCTCCTCTGTGTAAATGATTTGTTTACTCAGTGTAATTTAAATGGTACTGAGGGAGCTGATTCTGGTTTCCCTTGGCATACAGGGATGGAAAATCAGTGTCTTAATTTTAAAATTGCTGTTCAATGACAGGGTGACCCCTTGATTCTAGAACTGTGTTTGAAAAAAAACAGAAAAAAGATACAAGTCTACTAATAGAAGATGAGCAAAATTATTTTTATGTGTATATATATTAATTTTAAGCCAAGGCATTTTTATAGCTTTAGGTGAGATAGCAATGTCGAGGAATACTTCTTTCACTATACAGCAATTCTCTGTAGTTTCTACCTGCATCTTGTATGCCAAATTTATTGATTTTGTTTGTATGATCTATAATGCTGGCTTAATTCACTTGCACTGTTTCAGTGTTATGATAGTCTTAATAACACAGTGAAGCTTTTAGATGTTGTAAATTTAAATAGCTCTGCTGGTTCTGTGTTTGGTGGGTCTTCATTCTCCAGGGAAGGATAGAAGGGAATGAAGTGGTATCCGTAGAGAGTGTAGTGAGGCAGCAAACACTGGGAGCCCAGTTTTCAAATAAGGACACCTTGATGACTTCCCATGCCAGGAGGACCTGGGTGTCTACAGATCTGCAGAACCGGTTAGGATAAGTGGGCAGCTTCCACTTGGCTCCAGGGATTGGAGCCAGTCCTGACTGTGTGAACACTTTTTCTTGCCAAGTGTCATTAATTGCAAAATATGAGGCAGGAGATGAACATGGGGGTGTAGACTCTTACAAATAACACCAAGCACCATAGTCTACTCTTCACTCAAAAACTTCTCCTGCTTTTACTTGCAGCTAATTGGAAAGGTGTCTGCAGGCTTGAAAATTGGGCTTTCTTCAGACAAGGACTTCTGTGGGACTATGAGGAGTCTGAAATGTGTGCTACTTATACATAGAGCTTCTGTGCATTGAAAGTCAAGTCTGTAGTAATCATTTACTACATTGCTGTCGTTAATGCCGTCATTTTGGTTTTCCATTGGAATTTCCTACTCCAAATTTCTATAGTGAATGGGAGCCATAAAGGGGCTCAACTTTGAAATAAGCTCTGACAATGTGCCATTTAAACTTAAAATCTGCACAGAAACTCTCCTTTCCTTGTGCTCTTGGGCTAGTTTTGTGTTACCTTTTTGCCCTTTTGTAGTTACTCTTTACTACTGTCCTCAGTCTGAAACCAATTCATTTTTTATAAGCATCAAGGCGGAGACCTCAGGGTTCAGATTACACTTCTACTTCGGAGGAGGAATATGGCTCAAATCACAGCTCCCCTAAACACAAACGCTCCCATACTTCAACAGCCACACAAACACCGAGGATACGTGGCTCTGGGCTGGGCAAGCAGAAGCACAACGGCAGAGAAACAGATGATGATGAAGATTTTGATGACCACCCTGACCCCTACAACTTCATGGCGCAAACAGCAGAGATAGCAGAAATAGCCAGGTGAGGTGGGGCTTTAAGTGTTGGCCCGTGTATTGAAAATGGGTTGAGTTTTTCTCGGTGTTCAAATCAAACCCAGGTGTGAAGGTAGAAGGAGAGGCTCTCTCCTGTTTGTGTCCCCCCTTCTGCTTTATATCTGAACATCAGCTTGTTCAGGCTTGGAAGGTTTCCATAAACCTTTGCAGCCTGGGCTAGGATGTGTTGGTTGTACCTTCTCTCTAGTAAATACCAAGGTGCCGGGTCTTGTATCTTGGTTTGTTTCTTGTTCAAGCTGTGGGAAGTTTGTCAAAAGACCTAGCTGTTTGTACCTGCTTATCTCTGCTTTCTGTTGGAAGTCACAATGTGGTTGGTGTGAACTGTCCTACTTCTCTGCAGAGGAAGTCAAATGGGTTAGCAAAGAGTGAATATGTAAACTGTTGTAGCTGCTTTGCCTGAAGCTGGTGAGGGAGCAGTAAGCAATCGCTGCAGGGCAGAAACCTCTTTGCTTAGCACAACTGAATCCAAATCTGTCTAGACCTTGTATATAAATGAATCGTTGCTTAGCTTGATGTCCCTGGATACAGGACTTACTGTGTACTGGTGGTCTGACAGTTGCCTGGAGGACCTCAGCAGGAAAGCAAATAGATTCTTTTTTTAAACAGTGGCATTTGAGGTTTGACATGTCTAATATGCAACTGTGTTATGCCAACTTTCCAGAAATACTGGTCTTCCATTGTACTGGCCATACTTGAAATACTTTTGACTGAGGAAGCTGTCTTCTGTCTGCTCTTGGCCAGCATCTCCACATCCCCCTCAGCGCTGCTGCACTGACCTCAAAAGGGCTTTTCTTGCCTGAATGTTGCTGTCAAGCTGCTAGAAAGTGTGTCAGCCTTCAAACCAGGCTGCATTACCTGTGCTGCACGAGGCGTGTGTGTGGGAGATGCCGGCTTCCCTCCCAGCAGCATTCCCAGTGCCGAGAGCTCCGGCTCAGAGCAGCTATAAATAAATGGTTGCGTCAGACTTGTCTGGCGCTGCACGTTGCAGGGCTCGGTCACAGAGTCTGCTTGGTAATTGCAGTTCTGATTTCCCTTGCTGCTCCTGAATTAACTGGGAGGGGTTAGGAGGAGTCAGAGAGAGTTAAAAGGGAAAATGCCACTTGTTTACAGTAAGTGAATCATACAATGGAAGTATTCTGTGACAGCTCTACCCAAACCAGCACAGAGAGGGGGTACCTTGGGCAGGAAGCTCAAACTGGTTTTTATTAGTTCAGTTATGCATTTTCTTTACGAGGAAATGTTTCAATGAACTGACAGTTTTATCACATTGCTTGTTTTCCTAGTGGGCCCCCTTCCCACTCAGAATATTCTGTGAT
>JAWWEW010000165.1:55556032-55601306 GCA_035583185.1 Anabacerthia variegaticeps
ATTCTGTGATAAGGCTTTTTTTTTTCATTTAAAGAAGTGTCTCTTTCAGATGAAGCTGACTAGCTGAAAGATTATTTTTTCTCTTGAAAGTTTTCCTTTAAAATTATCACAACAGCTGCCTCTGGTCTGAAGGGTTTTTTTAAAGCTCTGTTATCAGTAATGCAGAGACTTGGAAACTGTTTTTGAGATCTAGAGCAGGTAGAGCGAAGCGCTGCCATCACTGAGTGTTAACTGGACACCTGTCAAGGGGCTTGAAGTTTCAAGACTTGGTTTCTGAAAACCAGGTCCCTCTAAGGTATGCTGTGCTTACCCTGGTAATCCCTCAGCTCTTCTGGAGAATGTGGAAGCATGTTGTGATTTTCAGTGTATAAACCACAAGGAAGAAGGAAAGAGAATTTGAGCTTTTATTCTCTAAGTAAGAAAGAAAGCAAGCTTTTTTCTACTGTGTGGACTTTTTAATGGAAAACTAAGAAGTCTCAAGAAGAAAAATTAACTGTATTGTATTAAAAAAAAAATGGCAAGAAAAATGAAGGCAGTAGAATGGAGGGGTGGGAGAGCAATAACATAAAAGTTCTTTATGGATGGTCTCCAATACTTTCTGGTAGTGTGTAGTTACTAGAATTTGCTTTATATCAAATCTCCTGTGAAGCTGGGTTCAGGAGAAGAGTGGATTTATTTTGTATACAGCCAGAGCGTTCCTCAGCACCCTGCCAAGGCACCCCAAAACCCTGTGCTTTCCCTAGCCTTTGCAGAGGTTATAGTTCCTACAAGCCTTTTGTGGCTCCTCTTTTTATATTTACTAATATGAGGCGTGTTCTATCATGTGCCCTAATGGTTCTGCTTCATTGCCTATGCTTTAGGCTCAGCCAAACCCTGGTGAAGGATGTGGCCATCCTTGCTCGAGAGATTCATGATGTTGCTGGAGATGGGGACTCACAGAGCTCATCAGGGACAGGACCAAGCACCTCCCTCAGCTCTGTGCCCAACACTCCTGCTTCCACCATATCAGCGAGAGAAGAGGTAAGATCCCGAATGACAGAAATCTCTGCCTCTGAATGCTAGTAAGTACATGGGATGTGGTTGTGATGGAAGATCAGGGCGGGATCCCCAGTTGCTGCAGCATTGAGAAACACTCATCCCTTGTCCTCTTGTAAAACACCAGAAAGATTGCAGCCTATTTAAGGTGCTCTTTATTTTGTCCTCTGTGCCATAGCCTGCCTTACAAGAGTGGGAATCATATGACTCCTAAGGCTCTCAAAGCTTCTAGTGGGACTTTGGTCCCTGAAATTTGCATCTGAGGAACATGATGGAGGGGATGTGTTGTGTTGCTGTGCCAGGGAGCCAGAGCCTTCCTCTTTGTTTCCAATAAGGCACTGACCACGTACTCTGGCTGCACAGCTGTGTGTTTTGCACCTCTGCTGTGTCCTTTCTGCCAGGACTGTTGAAATACTGTGCAGGTGTTGTTCAGATCCCTTCCCTCCGTGTATTGGTGGGTGAGGTCAGGAACTCTCCAGCCAAGGGAGTTGGGCAGGGAGGCAGGCCCGTAGCTTGGAAGTGCTGTCCACAAGCTCTCCAGTGGAGCTGTGCCTTCCTCCCAAACTGTGTAGTACAGTTTGTCTGCACCGGGTTGAGGAGGAGAGAGGCAATCTCTTAATTTGGTTCACCAATGCCACAGCGCAGGGACCAGCTTGGCTCAAATTTGGCTGCAAGGTCACCAAGAAAGTTCCAGCTGCTAAAGCAAAATTGCCTTTGCTGCTGTTTAAATCCAGATTCCCTCCTGCCTACCACCAGTGTGGGCTTAAGTCATACACATCTCTCTGCTGTTCAGACAGTCCTCTGGGCCCTCTGTTGTCTTTGACTGTTGTGAGGTTTGCAGACCCATCTTAATCAGAGTTCAAAGCTGAAGACCAAACCTGTTACTCTGGCAAGAGAGTCCTTGAAGGCTCTGTGACCCTTCTGTGATCATCACTGAAGGTTCAAAGCAGAAATTTAGGGAGATACCCCGATCAGGCGAGTGTGGCTGTGGTTGTGCTAAGCCAAGGTCAGCTGCAGCCTGCTCAGGGAGGGATTTTTCCTGGGGCCTTTTGGAGCCGCAGTGCACAAATGTTTTGCAATAACTTCAGGCTCTGAGATAAAGTGTTTTATGACTTTGTTTCCTTGAAAGTGCCACGCCTGCAAAACTGCCTTTTGTATTATTCTTTTTGAGCAGTAAAGGTGACAAATCTACCGCACTTCTAACTTGCAAATGAAACATTTTGTTCAGCACCCACTTTTGTCCCGGAAAAGCAGGGAAGGAAAAGCAGTGTAACTACTTTTTTGGTCGAGTGCTGCTGAAGGGTGCAACCATAAGTCAGCTCAGGCAGAGGGATGTGTCCCCAGCTGCTAGAGGAAGACACCTGAAAAGCACAGTGTTTCTGCTTTGTGCAGAGTGATGGGCTACAAAGTGTATGGCTGTGATTCTGAATGGCAGAATCACAAATCCAGGATTGCTTGGATCTGGGTGAATTGAGGTTTCCCAAGTGGCTTTGTAGTGCTGCTGTATGGGATGTGCCAGTCAGTCCCTCACAATAGTCAGGAGAGCAGAGGTAGGACTGTGTTGTGCTGTAGGGAATGCTCTTAGCAGTAACCACTGCTATAGCAGTTTTTGAGATCTTACAGTGGTGTAAAGGACAAAAGCACTGGTGGGATCCTTTGAAAACAGTTTGGGAACCATAATCTTTGGTGTGTTCAGGGAATGGTGGCTAAAAACACTTCAAAGGCTTCTAATGAGGCTCACTCTAAATACGATTCGGTTGCCCTGTGATTTCAGCAGGACCAGCAGCTGGGAGGCCATTGGAGTGACACCCAAAATGCCACAGTGCATCACTGTCGCTTCCTTATGTTGGTGATAGCCAGGAACAGGTTAAATCAGCAGGACTTTCTGCTGGCAGCACTGAGATGTGGAACTGGATTCCTGAATAGCTTGGGATCCTGAGTGGTGCAGCTTGGGGGTCATGTTATGAATGGGAGCAATATAAACTGATGTGGGTTTAATAAACAGACTTCTCATCTTTGGAACTAGACCAAAATCAGCAGACCTGCTTCCCACATTCGAAGTGCTGCTGAATCTTTGCTAAAATAATTATTTTGGCTTAATGCAGGGAAGTTGTTAGGAAATGTCTCAGGATCAGTGTGTGTGATGCTAAGTACAGTGAATTTTGTGAGTGTTTCTTAAACAACTTTATATTAAATATTCTAGGAAAGGGCATAGTGATGAGAAATAGCTACTATGGTTTTAGTAGTAATGTATTGAAATATTTGATAAAAGGAGGTATAAGAAAAGTTTGCTCTGTATGACCATCTCTTTTGCTGCTCTGGCTCATGCAGTGTTATATGCCATTCTGCTAGCTCTTGATTTTCTACTACTCGCTAATTATAGCTATTCCAGTAAAGAGGGGGAAAAATGCAGGAGAATTAAGTACTGATGCTGGAATCACTTTTGAGTGTTTAATGCTGTACCAGAAACTTTGCTTCAGACCAGTGTGTGGCACAGCATTTTTCAGCCTCAAATGAGCTGCTTTTTAAATTGCTTTAGTTAAGAAACTTGGTTAAAGATTAAAATCCTCTTAAAATTTAAGGTGGAGCCTTAGGTTTAAACTTTATTCTTCATGTTCTGTCTTTTCAGGTCCAGTATTGACTTGGATGTTTGCCAGGGAGGTTTTTGGTTTCCTCAGTGCATGTTTCGGGTGTTTTTGTTTGTTTCTGCAGCCTCAACTGTATAGTTTATAACAATTTAGATTGTTGGTGTACATAGCTGAATACTACTATAAAAATTAAGCAAAAAAAAAAAAAGCCAAAACCAAACAGACTAGAAAAAAAAAAAGAGTTCAGCAAGGCTGAAACCTTAGTGATTCCTGTTTACCAAAGCCATGGATTGTTTGGGATGCCTTGGCTTGTGGGTGTGTAGGTTTTACAGGACCCAGCTTTCTGCAGAGCTGAGCCATCAAACTGAAAGCTCAGCTGCTGCAAATGTAGTCAAGTTGCATCATCCCAAATCACCCACCACTTCTGCAAATTTTAGCCCTTTGTGTAATTCTTTTGGTAGGTTTTTTTAAAGTTGATAATGATACAGCAAAAACTGAAGAGCCCAATTACATTTGTTAAGTTGTTGTTTAACATACTTGGTGTGAATGTTGGTATGACAAGAGGAAGCGCTTAAAGGTGTGACAGAACAGAAAGCATGAGAAGAGACCAGGCCGTGTACAAAAATCTGGGGATGGTGGAGCAGGTGCTGTCCTTACCATGTTTTCAGATGGTTGTGCTGAGAACTGTTGACTGTAGAAATCTCATTCCCCTCTGATGCTGTTTCACTGCTACAAGCAGCCTAACTTCTTGTTTCTGCTTAGAAAACATAAGCTTATTAGCTAAACATTTTGGCTGTTGTGCCCCTGCACCATAATATCTCACACCTTCTGCCTGTGTATAACCCGAGTGCTACTGTGTAGAGTGTGGGGGACCTGGACCTTGGATGGCACATGGTTTCCTCACTAGAGCTGTGCGCTCTGCCAACCACAAGAGCCTCCTGGGCTGTATGTTTGGCCCTTTCTCTGTGCTCAGGGTGCTCTGGATTCACTCAGCACAATCTGTTTTGACATAATTGGGGGGCTGCCCGAGACCACCTCTGCAGTACTGGTTGGTGACCAGGACTTCCTTGGGCTTCAGTGCATGATGGGGGTGGGCACCGAGGGCTGGTCCTCAGGAATGTGCTTTTGAGAATGTCAACCCAAAATAACCCAAACCACGTGTTCTCTTTGATACTTGCTGTCACAGTCATTCACTAGCATTGATCTCTTTGTTTCTGTTTTAACACAGATTGCTCGTAGATCTTTTCGGCTGGCATATCCATCTCAGGTGCACTTTCCATCCCATTATTTTTGTATCTCTGTCTTGTCACTGTTATTTCCTTCCCTTTGTTTTAGACTTTTTGTCAGTAAAGCAAACAGGAGTAGCTGTCTTGTCTTTTCTGTTCTTCCTGTTAATTATTTGCATTATAAGTGGCTTTGTATTGCTTTTCCATCTCTTTCATGTGTTACTAAGTGGTTTCTGATTAATTTTAGTGTGTCTTTAATGTTACATTGAGATATTAAAATATAAGATATGGGGAAACAGGGCCTTTTTGAATTTTACCTAAATTCAAAAAAGACTAAGATGTACTTCTCAAATATGTGCTCAAGACTCAAAATTATAAAGCAGAACAGCCCTGCAGAGTTTTGTGGTATGATTCCAGTGGGTAGACACTTGGAGGATTGGGGTCTAGTAATTTGCTTACGAGCCCATACCTGTCTGAACAAGACTTAAATGACTCAGTGTTCCTCTCGGGCTTGCCTGAAAATCTGCAATACCTGCAGTGAGTGCCTGTGAGCCTCCTTTCCCTACTAATTTTTAATGACTCATTACTCATTATTTCCAAGTTGGTGCAGCACATTCCAGAAGCAAGTCTGAACTACCAGAAAGTGCCTCCGGGATCAGTGGAACTGAAGGAATTTGACCAAAATATGAATGATAATAGAGAAGAGGATCCTTCAAGAAAAACGAGGACAAGAAACCGTGAGGAGGCAAGACATCTTTTTCTTTACTTTGTATATGACATTTCTTTAAGCTGCACTATGTATACTTGTTCTTTCTGCCAAAGGAGGCTACTAAAAGAAAACCCCATAGTTCTCAAGAGCCCTGACTTGTGAGTCAAGAAACAGTATTTAAAAAAGAAAAAAAAAAAAAAGAGGAACAGAATCACCACTCTTGGAAGTTTCCTCTCTTGTGTAAAATGCCACTAAAACCCGAGGCTTGGTCACTTGTTGTTTGGGAGGAGGCGTTTGGTGCCAGAGCCTGCTTAGGCTATTTCACTGCTATTTTAAAGAGAAACACAAACATCTCAACTTTGAAATCTGCAGCACTGATAGTTTAGTGATACCTTACTGTTCTGCAACTGGCAACCTGGTTAGAGCTGCCCATGGAGCAGCAGTGGCAGATCTGGACCTTAGGAGGGGTTTCTGCAGCTGGGCTCGAGTGCTGGGGCACAGCTGCCTTGCTGTGCCCTGCAGACAGCGAGCCACTTGCTCTGTGTTGCCCCCTCCAACATATGCCATTTGATGCAATTCTTTTGGGCTGAGAGAACAGGTTGACTTGGAAATCACCAGGCTGATGCTAAAGAGTGAGGAAACGTGGCCTGAACTTGAGGCTGGGGATGGTGTTGGTGTGAGGGGTGTAGTGAGGTGATGGTGCCAGAGAGAGAGGAGGGGCAAGCTGCTGGTGCAACACTCACCTGTCTCTTCTGCTTGCTTTCTCTGCTGAGCCACCAGACTTGAATATTTAGGGTTTGGTGGGGGTGTTTTTTGTTTTATTAAAGCAGATTGTAACATGGTGGGATACCTGGCTGTGAAGGTGGTTTGAACTCATGTAAATCACATTAGACAGTTTCAGTGAGACTGTTTGGCTGCTTGTGTTACAATTTGGCTTTTGGGGTTTTTTTTGGGAGGGGAGGTATCTGTGAGGCTTGGAACATCTTAAGTGTTTTCTTTCAGAAATGCTTAAATAGTTATGTTACTGCAGAGAACTGTCTCTCTGTCCCTAGAAAACAGTCTGAATGAGTTAGTATTAATCTTTTTGCCAAAATGCTGCAACAAAGCTGCACATCATCTTAATCTCCCTTGAACTTCAAGTATCATCCACGCAGATGATGATGTTACAGTAGAGATCATTTACTGTATAAAAACATTCCTGTTCTGTAATATCCCACTTTTGCTAAAAGTTCTCTGATTTGTCCTCACATTTTAGGTAATCTTCGACAATCTTATGTTGAACCCAGTGTCCCAGTTATCACATACAATACGTGAAAATACAGAAAACCTAGCTGAAAAAATGAAGTAAGTAACTTTTTGTCCCTGGCCTGGAATGTTGACTCGCTGGTGAGTTTGTTGATTTGCTACTTGTGAAAGATATTGCTTTGTTGTCTTGGAAAGTTTTGTTATCAAGATGCAGAGAATCTAGATGTTGGAAACTGTGTGTGTGTGTAATGAACCAGGGGTAATATGCTATCTCTTTTCCTCATACATTTGGCCTTTGGAATTTTAATGCTGGATTTGTAATGCCTGTTGATGCTTTAACTTTGAAATGTTGCTGATGCAAAGATAGAGCAGAAAATTGGTGGATTGTTTCCTCTTTCCTTCTCTGTACCAAGGCTTTTGTAAAAACCTGCAGGTCCCCAAGCTTGTGAAATCTCTTCAGAGTTTGTTGTTGCTCTAGAAGACATCAGTTAGGGAAGGACTTTGGATTGTTCCTAAATCAGCTGGAAGGCGCTTTGTCTGGTTGTTAATCCACTAATCTCCTTTGTTGACACATCTTGTGATAATTAAGTCTTTTAAACAAGGAGCTTTTGGATGGCAGTTTTAAGACCTGCTCTACTTTTTATGTTACAGAATTCTGTTTCAAAACTCAGAAAGGACCTGGGAGGAAATGGAGGCCAAAATCAATTCAGAGAATGAAGTGCCAATTCTGAAGACTTCAAACAAGGTAAGACCATGCAAAAAAGTGAAATACTAAAGACTTTCATCCGTGAAAGATCTGTAAGAAACCAAAACATAATCTCTGACCCTTCTGAAGTCTATTTATGAAATTTGTCATCTGTTTTCCTGTGTTGAACTGCTGGTTTTTGTTACTGTTTGAAGTGTGACAAAATGAATTCCTTCAGCTGTTGTGTCTCACCAGACTGTTTCCCTCTCTCTTTGAGATTCATCTTCAAAGACTCAGTTCCTTAACAGATGTTGAAGTTTGGGGTCATGAGGCCTCATTTAAACATTTACCAGAGGATTTCTTACCATGTGGTTGCCACAGCTTCAGACAGGTGTTTCTTGTGAATGTTTGTTTTCTTCACCTGTAACAGTTTGATATTAGGGCAGTAAAAATTTATCTCAGGCTGAATTCACTCAGGTGATTCAGCCTCAGGGTGGTGTTTATGCTCTCATGACCTTTAATTGTCCTTGATGGAGATTGTCAGAAAGGATTTAAGTACAGTAGTGGACCCAGAAAATATGATTAATACTAAGCAACATTGTGCTTGGTGCTACTGCAGTGTAAATGTGGCCAAATGATTTGTCTGATCTAGGAGTTGAGTTTACAAATATCTTTGTGTATTTAATATTAAGGAGGGGCCTTTGTA
Source organism: Anabacerthia variegaticeps (assembly GCA_035583185.1). Taxonomy (NCBI): domain Eukaryota; kingdom Metazoa; phylum Chordata; class Aves; order Passeriformes; family Furnariidae; genus Anabacerthia; species Anabacerthia variegaticeps. The sequence continues at coordinate 55,564,227 of JAWWEW010000165.1, forward strand.
CAGTTAACCTGGCTAGCATTTCATATCTAAAAACCACTGTGGCTGTGAACTGGGTAGTGGTGTAGCACTTGGCGACATGATGCAGAGCAGGGTTCCCTGTGCACTGACACCTTGGTACAGCTTTGTCTTTTCTCTTAAACAAGGAAGGCTGGGGCTGACTTTGAATCTCCTTAATCAGATAAGGCAGAAGGAGCAAGACTTAAATTCCTGTGTCGGTTGAGTACTTTGTTGCTTAATTTTCCATTCTGATGCTTTTGTTTCTAGGAAATCAGTTCTATCCTGAAGGAGCTCAGGCGAGTCCAAAAACAGCTTGAAGGTTGGTCATCTGAAATGTTCCTTTTGTCTCTCAAATGCCAGTAGAGTTGCACAGAATAAAATAATGGGTCCTGATTTTCCAGCTGAGAAAGGATGCAGAAGTTTAGTTTGTTAGCACAGTGATCCCTGATGAGTGCATATGAAATGAACAGTAGATTTATCTTGTGCTGCCAATTTTTAAGAAAATTGTTGACTTTTGAAATGTGGGCGTTGTTGCTGCAGAAATGCTTTTTTTGTGATAATTAGCATATTCCCATAAGATAGACTGACACAGGTCTGCTCTGATGAAATAATATTTAGCAGCTCTTTAATAAAGCCAGTAAACTGTGCTATACTTTTTGGACTTGAATTTTGCACATAGAGTTCTGCAATAGGAAAAGCAAGACAAGCTCTTGCATCATCTAAAAGCTTAATAAAGGCATCTAAAAACATCATTTCTGATGATGCAGGCATCATTTTGGTCTCCTACTAAAGGCTTGTCATTTGGCTGCTCTAGTTTGTCTTTTCCAATTTGACCAGAAAGTTGAGTGTCCACATAGCTTCAGTTTGGGAGAGGTTTTCTTGTTAAAGCTGTTCAGGCTTGAAGGTAATAATGAGGAAAATACCGTGATTAAATGAAGAAAAGTACTACTTAAAGTTCTCCTGCCTTCAAAATGAACACAGCAACCTTTTGTTTTGAAACTTTTCTGAGTGCTGCTAACATGCCTGTGTATGTCTCCTTTTTTTTTTCCTTTTTTTTCCCCAGTCATAAACGCCATCGTTGACCCTACTGGAAACTTGGATATAGTTGCCAGTAACAAAGCATCTGCTGCTGCTAAACAATCTACAGCCACTAAAGTCAGGACTGCTAACAATTCTGGGTCCACACTGGAGACTTTGTCCCCAGCACAGATGAGAAACTACACTCAGAAATCGAACTGTGGGTCTTCTAGCTTACAAGATTCAAATTTCATTCCAGATGGAGAGAAATATGTGATCTGATACAATATTTTGTATTGCTATCATATTGTAATCTACTGTCGCATTAGTATTGTGTATGAGTGGTTTGTGGACAATTTGTGTGGAGCAGTTGTTTAGATTGCTAACACGTTGCACAAAGAAGAAAAATCTATGCTGTGAGGGTGAATGGAAAGTCTGTGTATGCCTTTTAAACAAGACTAGCACTGTGGAGCAGCACATATTCAGCATAGAGGCAAACTGATTTTTACAAAATTACTCACTCTTCCAATGTGCCATAAGAAAACAGGCTTTGCATATTTTCCATTCAATACTGCCGAGGCTAAAGTGTTCTTGCATTGGCCTGTTAATAATTATTCAGTTGTAATGAGGCGCAATTTAAAAAAAAGACACCATTTTTTGGTACTATATTTGTTTGGGTTTTATTTGCTTGAAGGTTTTTTTAAGTGTACAAGCGAAGCATTACAGTTCTGTTGGAATCAATGTGCAAATCCAACAGAGCGATTGTGCAATAAATACTGTGAGTTTCTGAGAGAAACTCTTACTGCAGTTGTGTATGAATTCCTTTCCAGCAGTCATAAAAAGGCAACAACACTGAAGTTGTGCATCCCTTTTTTCATCCAGAAACCAAAACAAGACAGAATGAACCCTTCGTTTTTATCTTGGGAAAGGGTAAAAATTAATAATGGTATGCATGTAAAATCTACCAATACAGTTACTAATTTTGATTATATTTCAGACTCAAAGTTTGGGGTAGGTACAAAGAGTTACAGTTTAGCTTGCCAAATTTTATTTATTTTGGTACAAATGTTGTCTTTAAGCTGCCTTTTTTTTCTTTAAAGTATACAGTTTTTTACAATGAGCTACAAATACTCTTGGCTGGGCCAAAGACTAAGATGTTTGCAATTAGCTAATTGCAAAGAAAAACATCTGTTCCAATGGCTCATGGAATAAACTTAATTGCAGAGTTGCTGTGAACTAGTGTGTTCATTTGACAGCACTGAAAAAATAATGGCTTCAATGTAGCTCCATCTTTATGGCTAGTTCTGTTATGATTTTTTTTTTCAATGCAAAAGTGCTTGAAAAAGCCACTGTTCTGTGGTGTTCCTCAGAAACTATTCAGCAGTGTCAAGCACTTGGTACGTTTGGGATTTTTGTCTGGATTTAATTTTTGGTCTGTTATAATCCTAGAAACACTAAGGATTGTGCGCAGTTGCACAGAGCAATTTCTTATTTAAAAAAAAAAAGGTTGGGATTTGTATTCTGTCTTTGTATTTAACTGCAAAACACTAAGCAATTTTTGTTGTTCTAAGAACAAAAGTTTTGTTTTTGAGGGGATCTCTTCCACATGTGTTTGCTCCCAGTTTTTTCTGTCTTGTATTGATTCCTTTTTCATTCTTCCAGATCAATAAACAGTAATGGGGTAAGGAGATTCTTTTGTAGCTGTGGAGGATAAATTTACAGGGAAAGGTGAGCAGATGAGTTCCACTTTGCCCTCATACAGTATGTAGTTTAACCAGTGAAAATGGTTTCCCAAGCTTGACTGCGTCTTGTGTGCTGACGTTATATTTTGGGGTGAGTAGTGGATTCCTTAGTTAGCTTCAGTAGTTACCTGAGCTTTTCTGCTAGAATGTTGTAACAGTGGGAACCTGTTAAAATAATTTAAGTAGGGATGCTCACAAAGTCTTTAACCTTAGTGAAGACCGTGATTGCTTTCCTGGTGAATCCAGTGGGAGCTTGCCATCGATTTCAGCAGAGACAGGCTTGGTCCCAAAAGTGGGAGTATGCCAACAGGCTGTTAGTTTCTTTTTGAGCATGCAAGATGCAGGCTGGTAAATAATAGGTGCAAATATCCTTCCGAGGTCTCCAGTAGGTTATAAGACTCATCTGCTTGTGTGGAGATGCTCTTCCATGAGGAAATCTGCTGGATTTCTCATAGATGAATGCAGAATAAAAAAAGAATTTGCCCTTGATGTTGTTCTGCCTGTAATATATGCACTATCTGAATGTGTTAATTCAGTTGTTTATTCTGATCTGTCTTTTCTTGAAATACCTGACTGTGTCCTTGGTGAATATCATAAGTGGTGGTATCATTCCTGACATATGAGAAACAATTTTTCAAGCCCTTCTTAGTAGGGTTTGAACTGACCAGGTGCTACCCCAACTCACTAGGAGTTGAAGGACCTTCACAGATAAGGTGTTGCTGTTAGTTTCAGTTTTGCTGTAGAGACAAGTGAATTACTAAGACATCTATCATTATTTGTTATTTCTACATCTTCATGCTGATGTGCTGGTGGATTCCGTTTCTCTACAATGTGCCCTTGATGGGACTTCTGTTTACTTTCACTTGAAAATTGTTTGATTCTTCTTTGATTTGTGAACACATCAGGGAGGGTTTTTCTTCCTTGGTTGCTCTGTTCTGAGCTTGAGAGCAAGCCCACAGACACCTTGCATCAATTAAATCCACCTGCAAAATATGGTACCTCTTCACTGAGTAATAAGGATGCAACAATCAGTGTCTGTTGATAATTTGGAAATGTGTGTGTGAAGGCAGGGAGGATGCACAGCTTGATTTGTTTTATTTGTGACTCAGCCAGACTATGAAATGCTTCTGTGTCCTGACACAATGTTCATCCTTGGTTCTTTGCATTTAAAACGGTTTTGCTCGTCAAGGATGAAATGCAACATACTTTCTCTTGTATTCACTGCTTCTGAAGTACTCTTGTTGCACTTGTCTGCTCCAGATAAGCCAAAGAGCTATCCACCCCTCTGCTGATTGTTCATTCTTACAAGCAGTACTGTATGCAACCATGGAAACATGCCTGTGTGACTCCAGTGTGAACCTAACTGATGTGTAGTGGTGTATCTGGGTGGCCCAGGATCAGTGCTCGAGATTCCTGTTGGCTTCCATGAGCTACGGATGGGCCTTGCAATGAGCTTGGCAGGGGTGATGCTGATCTGTAGGTCACTCTCATACCATATTGCTTTCATGTCTTTTGTGTCTGACTAAAGAAATGTAATGGAGGGTGGGATTTTCAAAGTCTTGGGGAAGCAAGTGCTCGGGTTCTTCTGGGTTTCCATATGCTTTGGGTGCCTGATGCCCCGAGCACCTTTCAAAATCCCAGCCCTCAGCTCTTCCACTATACTTGAAAACCATGTTCTCAGTTTGATGCTTTCAAATGTAAAATCCTGTTACTCTGTTCTGATGGCGTGAATGTAAATTCCTGCAAGGATGTGTACGAGCTTTGTGAGCGAGGACATAGCTGTATCTGCAGTGATGTCATGTCGTAGCTGTGCTCTGGGAGAAAAGAACGACTGCATCATCTTTGAATATTTTAGTAAAGGTACAACTAGTGGAATGTTTACATACAGCCTACTGACAAAAAAGGAGACAGAAAAAAAAGAGAAAAGAAAGTGTAAAGTATTTAAGTGCAAGACTCTACTAGTTTTTTGTTTTGCAGATCACACTAGCTATTTTTGAAGTTGGTAAATGTGTATAACTTTTGCAAAGACCAGACAGAACTACCTGTTCACTTTCTATGTGCCCCGTGCTGAATTGTGCCTATTTCACTCTCTGCTGTTGTTATGCTGCTGATTCTGCTGTTCTGAACTGTTCACTGGATCATTCCATTTGCATGCAACACAAATGCAAGCTGAGCTGTCTGAGAGTAAAGCTGAAACACGTTTGTACAACTTGAATCGATTAATGACTTTCTCTTTTCCACACCCTCTTGAAATGCTGTGTATAATTTTGATTTGTTTCTCCTGCCCTGATTTCTTTCTGCTTTTGGTTTGGTTTTTTTTTTGGTTGTTTTTTTTTTTTTTTTTGTTTTGTTTTGAATGGTAATTTATTTTTGTTTGGATTATAGGCAGTATCTGTACATTTTGTTTCAAGGTGATATTGTGGATGTCTTTAAAAAACAAATTGTTATTTTATATAATTTTATCATAAAGTTGCTCTAATAAATCATTCTTTTATCATGTGATAAAACAGATTTCGTGTGTTAATTTGGAGGGGAGTATGTGTTTGGTGGACTAACTTTTCCAGCTGCCTGTTTACACTGGTGGTAATTGTGGTGCAGTGAGAGAATTGTCAGGAACTGAAGACTTGCAGCGCCACTGGATCAGTCCTGGTGACACCTATGGCTGGGACAGATCCCTCTGCAAAAAGCAGGAGACCCCTTTCTCCTCCCTGTAGTTACAGGTTGAAGTCCCTAAGTCTCCTTCACCCGGGGTGGTATATCTGAGTATGATATGTGATGCTTGATTTAATTTTTAGTACTATTTTTTTTCATTGCTGTGATTAACAGTGGTGGTTGAATCCAGCCTGGATATGATCATTCCCCAGGAGGTATGTGATTTCAGGAAAACATTATTAGACTTTTTTGCTCTCACCTTACACACACACACATGTGTGTGTGTATATATATGTGCTGGAGTTTGTGTCTGTGAAATATTTTTTCCCTTCATCTGCAAGTGTCCTCCTTCCCTCCTGCAGTTCTGTCTGAGCTTTACATCCTTCCTGGCACTTTTGTAATAATGTTAATTCCTCCTTCTCTGCACAACCTCCGACCTCCCCCACCCTGCATGGGACTCATTAGCACAGCTCCTGTAGGAAGCAGAACACATGCAGCTGATAAAAACATGGCGTTGTTTGCCAGCAATAACTAAAACAGAAAGGGGAAGAAAGTATTAGTCTGTAACTAGAATCAGTGGGAGACTTTCCATCCCCTAGTGACCTTTCCATTAGATACTTGAAGGTGAGACCTTTTGTATTTAAAAATTTTAGAGAGGGATTTTTTGTTTTAAAAAAAAAAAAATCTGCCTCTCCTAAAAAGCTTTCTGAAGATTAGTTTGGATGTGCTGTGTCTGCAGAGAAGGTTTTCTGTGTTCTCTACAATACAGGGCTGGGTTACACACGATAGTGCCTCTCCGCAGGCCTCCCTGGCAGTCCAGAGTGGTGGTTGAGTCAGGATGCTGTGCAAAGTGCCCTTTTGAAATCAATAGTGCACCCACTTCATTAATTTTTAACAGTCTGACTGAATAAACAGAAGAGGCAGCAGAACTGTGGCCAAAACTATTTGCAGCATAATGAAAGCTGCTATCTGGCAGAATTTAAAAATACATGATAGATGGGAAAAGTAATGATCTCCTCTGTGCATCTTCCTGCTGAGCCTTCAGCTGCAAGCCTGCCTGGCTCTTCAACATCCTCATTTGCTTTGGGAAATAGAGCCTGGTTTTCCACACGTGCATAGCAGGGAACTGCAAAAAGGCTTTGCCTTGAGTAGGGTTTGCAGGATCCTTCCTTAGAGCAAAACCTTTAAGTCATTGGAGGGAACAGGTTCTTCTTTTTTGATGTGACGATGTAGCAGGAGACCCTCATCTGTTGGATCCTGCCCATGAGATGGTGGGAGAGGACTCTGCTTTTTTTGGTAGGGACATCTGTGGGCTGTTGAAGAGTAAAGCCCTGCTGGTCTCAGCTTTTTCTGGTGAGAACCAGGTTAGTGTGGGGTTGCAGTGGGCAGCTTGCCTGGGAGATGTGTTGTTTTTCGAAATGGGGTACAACCATTTGGATTCAACCCTGCAAAGACTGGGAGCACAGAACCACACCTATGCAGTTGTCTAGAAAAAGTGTGTTAATTTAGTGGAAAGGCTGCTTAGGTGTCTGACTGAGAAAAATGAACATAATAGTGCTCACTAGGACTCTACTCTGATTAAGCCTTTTCTCCTCCTCCAAACAGAAATTACTGAAAACACTGTCTATGCCAAAAGAGTTGGTGCCAGGAATGGTTTGTTCAACACTAACACTTCTGTCAGCATTCAACTCGCAGGAACCATGAGAAGGAAAACAAAATACAAACACAAAAGACTACAAACACAAAACGTGGCATCCACTTGGCAGCTGGAGACACTTCATAGACAAGAAAGGATCCAGAGACCTGGGTGAAATTCAGTTTCAATAAAAGGACCCATGGCTTTAGCAAGAGCAGTAACCACAGAGAGCAGGTCACTCCTTTGGGTGTTGTTTCTCCCAGGGAATGGATCTCCCTTCCAGCTGCTGACACCCATGCAGGCTCGAACAGGATGGATTATAACACAGAGGATGGATTATACTAGAATTATAACCTTCACCTCAGGGAAAGCAACCACGCTGTAAGTAAAAAAATGTATTTAGGAGGACAATGAGGAGTGTGACTGCTGTGGGTCAGCGGTGTCCTGAGTTGACAGGTACTTTATAAGTCAAAGAGAAGGAGTATAATTCTTGTAATACAAAGCCAGATACATTCAAGACAGCACACACTGAAGCTTTTTCCTAGGTGTCACTAGAGGCTGAGTGACAACACTGAGACAGCAAAGGACTCTGCAATCCCTTGAGCTATGTGAATCACTGATTTTATTTTTTTTTTTTCAATTGAAATATTCTTCCAATCAAAACATGCCTGGCAAGCATTAAGTATATAGTTTTAGGTTGAGTAAAATGATTTAAAATAAGTTAAATATTTAAAGTTAAATTTTTCAAGTCCATGTAAGATATTTTAGTGAATTTACTGAGGTTTTTTTAAAGTGTAAATTGAGTAAATCTTTAAAAATGTTTCCACACAAATCACAATATTTTTTAGACGTTGAAATTTTCTCTAGGCTTGTCAGCTGAATCACTTCACAATTCTTGACCTGAAATTACTTCTTTTGGGTTCTCCCCCTTCTTCCCCGAGCCCATTTGAGTATATACAATCTTTTGACACAAAGTATAAATAGAGAATTTTTCTTTTCAAGTGTTAGGACTGGCTGTTTCTGCCTCCCATCCTTCTGTTGACTGTTGGTGTTTGGAGCCCAGTCTTGTTCTCATGCAACAGAAAGTGTAGTTTTGTAGTAATGTCTGCAGTGGCAGTGACGTTTTTTTCTATAATTAGCTCTCAGAGATAAGAATGTGTTAAACTGGCAGTTTCTTCTTAGCAAATCTCCCACATAGGCAGAAAAAGCTCTTTCACTGTATGTTTTAATGCACCCTTCTGATAAACTGGAATCCCTTTTTTTAGAGTGAGTACATCAACCACAGTGTACCATCCAAGTGTACAGTGAGAGAGGTGTTTACTCTGTGTGTGGGATGGTGGCAAGTCAGCCAGAGCAACTGGTAGAAGGAGCCTTGTCTGAGATGGGCAAGAAGAAGAACAAAGAAGATTGTTTGTTTGCCCAGAAACTTGCCACTCTTTTTTTCCTTCCTGCAATTGCATGAGTTGGTCAAATAGAATCATATTCTCCCCTCCCTGTATTCCACACCTAACCTTTCAAAACTACAATGCTGCTAGTAAGATCAGGAATGTACAATTGTTGGGCTGGTATGTGAGATCAGGTGAGCAGACGGAAAGCAGGATTTTGGAAGCTGGAGAGAATGAGGGTGGAATTTATCAGTGCTGCAAGTGGTTAGAGAGCTGCCAAGAAGGAGAAATACAGGTCATTTTTCTGGAAGCTGTGCTTCCCCTGATATAACCCAGCCTCTCCCAGTTTGACCTAAACCGGTGATACTGGAGCAATAAATGGTAAGTCCTGAACTTCATACAAAGGTGCTGCTGACTGTGTAGTATGATCCTGAGCTCAGTGGGAGCTTTTGTGATTTATGTAGGCATAGTTCATGCCAGGATTTGAGTCCTGCACATAAGCAGGTACTTAGCTGAAATAGTTTGGATGCTCAGTCTCTGAAGTCAGCAGAGGGACAGGGACACTTCCTGGGGGCAATTTGGACCCTTAGGGTGGTGGCTTGCTGGAGCGGTCTCTTTTCCTTGGCTGCAGATCCTGCCTCCAGCTTGCTGGTAACCCAAGTCTATAGGGACAGCTGCAGCCTTTGCCTTGTTTGTAACCCCTCTTTTAATAGAAATTTGGGATGCCTGCAGTGACAAGTGATCTGTGCACAGCAATAAATTCAGGAGAGAGCTGGCTTATCAGACAGGTGTCCTATCTACTCCACCATCTTTTCTCCAGCTTTTGGCCATCTTTGAGTTAATGCTTGTGTTTCGGTCTCAGGGGAAGCAGAGGATTCATGACCCTTTCAGCTTCCCAGGGAAAGGCCTCTTTCTGCCATACCTGACCCGTCCTCTGGCTCCTCTTTGCTTTTCCATCTTCAGCAGCTTAATACAACTTATGATAAAGCCTTGTTTTCCAAACTGTCTCTCCATTGATTCCTCACTGTGTCCTTCCTCTGGAACTGAACTAGGGAACTGCATCCTTGGGTTCAGTAGGAATGAGGGGCTGCCTGAAGAACAACACCAGCACTGCCAGAGTGAGTTGTGTTAGCAGAGGTGCAGCCTTTGGATTTTTACAGAAACACAACTTCTTAGAAACTGCCCCAAATTCAATGTCACGTGTAACCTTGCCACTCCACTACATCACTGCAAATTCCAAATGCCATGTGTTTAAGACAGCCATATTATTTCAAAGAAGCTAGTTTGCTTCCTTACCTTTGTCCAAGGATGATTGAGCAGGAGAGTGCTTGCAAGAAAAACTGAGTAGAGGTGATTTTGAAGGATTTGTTTGTCTGTTTAAAATGAAGTTTCTGGTTAAGAGTGATGCAGTGAGAATACTGCTGTGTCTGGGATGCAAACAGCACCAAAGCTGAGCAGTCCTTCCAACCACGTCTTCTGGTGCTGACCTAGACTGACTTTACACCACCGTGTGGGAACTTGGCCATCCAGCAGAGTGTAAACATTACAAAAGCTTATGCTCAACAGGTGAAGATCATGACTTGGAGTCTAACAACGGGGTCACAACAACCAAATGATAACTTGGGACTCTGTCAGTGCATGTTGTGAAACTCAGTATTTAAAAGGAAGTGATCTACAGAAGGAGGGGGGAAAAAACAGAAGAGGCCAAAACAAATCTGCTGATGAAAAGCATGCGTGCTGACCCTCGTACATAGAGGTGGGAGTAACAGCAGAGTACAGCAGGACATTCACACAGGAGGGGATCTTCCAGCATGGTAAGTACATCTATCTTGAGATTATCTTGAGAGAGCTGGGGTTGGCCATGGAAAAATGCACCTTGTTTATCCTGGGGAGCTTCAAACAGCTCCTGGGGAGGATTTTATATAGTAAAAAAGTGCATCCTTGTGTTTAAAATCCAAAATTGGGGGACGGGAGAAGGCAGCCTTAGTGTTATAAACAGCAATCTCCTGTGTATACTCAGCAGACTGGTATTAGCTGGTGTTCCAGCCTGTGAAACAATGCTAACTAGCACTTGTATTTATTACTCTTGGATGAACTTCAGTCATTGAAATTGGCAGCTGGTAAAGCCCTGAAAGCTTCAAGGGAGCCATAGTTAATTCCTGACCAGCTACAGTATTAAGAATTCTGGCTGAGTCTCTGATGTTTCCCTTCTTGAAAATTAGGCTGCCTATTTAAGTGCAGTTCTCGTGACTTTTGTACAGCAGGTGGGACTCAAGCCCATCAGCAAAGATATCACGAAGGATTTTGTTTGAACCAAATGATAGGTGATTCTATTGCAGCCCATATAAGATCTCTTCACTTCTGTATTTTAAGAAGAACTCTGCTTTTTAAAACCATTTTGTAACTGTTGCTGAAAAAGGGAACTGAAACAAGTAGTTTCTGGTGAGACCATCACATGGCTGTAAGTGGGCTGACAGCTGCGGTTCCTTACCAAGACACTGTCTTGGTCACCAAATGTGACTCTGGGGCCAGAGGGACAAGGTGCCACCTCTCAGCTCTGGCTCTGTGCTGAGAAGCACACGCAGTAGCTGGTTGTTCCTGGCCAGCCCAGCTGACTGGGGCAGCTGTGCCAAAGCCAGGAGCTGTGCTGTGTGACCTGCAGCCTCAGTGTGCTCTTCTGGCTCAGGCTGAAGGGCAGCTGCTGCTCTTTGTCAGCTGCCTTTCTTCACCTTCTTTAAAATCCTCAGTTTCCTAATAGTCAACTATTTAGCATATTCTCTCTTGCTGTTTCCTTTCTTCCTACTGAGATTTCTGGGTTGGCGTGTGACCACTGTCTCGCAGGGTGGGGAACAGTGTGTGTTGCTGTGACACAGCTTTCTCTGCATGGTGTGTTATATCCCCCCAGTGTACATGGGTTGTCAGCGATCTGGGGTAAGACATCAGGTCTTTATATGGTGCTTAAAACATGAACTGGGATTTCAGGGGCATGGGGACCTGACACTCACCAGGGAATGGCCAGCTGTCCTTCACTGCTGGCAGCCACTCCATTTCTCCAGGGCTGGGAGAAGGGATGTTTGCCTGAGAACATTTATAACTATTTCTAGTGTAAAAGCTTGCAGCTGAGCCTGGGGGCAGCAAAAAGAAGTGACAGTAAAAAGTGTGAGTAAAACTGCCTTGGAAAGGAGGCACTGCTATAGTGATTACAGCTGATAGCAACAAGCAGGCCCTGAAATGAAAACATAGCTTTCCTCTCAGCAGCTCTAGCATGCTTTTAAGCATGAGCATTTGTACCTTTTCTTCCCTCTCCACCTTTTCCACCTTTGTCATTTTTTCTTGTCTGCTCATTTCACATCCCTCCCTGCATTCCCCAAGTCACTGTTTCAGATTTACCTACCTCCCTTGTTTTCCAGACATCCTCCACCTTTTTGGTTCAGCTCTGCCAGTTCTTGTGAGGTGTGTCCCACAAGAAGCCTTTGGGGCTGTGTCCATGCTGTGTCCAACTCCTGCCTGTTCCATGCAGTTAGAGCATCCGTACAGAAAGATGGACTGGGCAGGAATTGTGGGCAGCAAGGATGTGTATGGCCATGCTGCCTTACTGGTGGGTGAGGGCTGACACCATAACCCCATCCGGTTCAGGTGACAATAGCTGTGAACATATGGCAAGATGGATGGGATGAGTCTGGCAGGATTCTTTCTACCTAAAACTTGAGTGTGGCCACCCACAGAGCAACTGTGTCTCTGATACCATTGCAGCGTGTTCATCCTCCAGGATACAAACACCCAGTGGCTCAGGAAGCGGTAATTTGGGGACTGGGCAGGTGGTGATATCATCTGGTAGCACTTTCTGAAATCTACCACACCCCAGCATGTGCTTCTTGCTTCTGAGCACGAAAAATGACAGCTGACTCCTGTGGGGTAAATTCACCTCCGCCAATGCAGGGATGATTCACGACCTGCTGGGCATCTGTCAGGGTTTTGAGAAGACAAAATAGGTGAGTGCCAACTCCCCTTGCCTGACCATCTGCCATGAGTTTTGGTGTATTTTGGTAGTTGCTCTTATGGTTGCCCCTCCTGGTGGTAACACAAGATTGGAGCAATATGGTCTGAGGAGGAAAAGAATATAACTAATTTTCTGGTCGTGGCTGCAACAGGGGAGAAGGGGAATTTTTATTTTGACCTCATCCCTGTGCTCTTAACAGGGTCCCTTGTGGAGGAGGCACTGGCATTGATGACAGCTCCCAGTCACAGGAAGAGAGCAGGAGCCTGAGTCACACAGAGGATGACACTGATGCTCTACACTATCACCCACAGCTTCTGCACTTTAATTACTGCTTGTTGGCAAATATATTCACTTACAACAGGACAAAAGTGGGTGTTGAAGGATGGCTGGAAGAAGCAGTGATGCAGTTATTTACACATTAATTACTACAGGGATTTTTGTGTGGAGACAGCACTGGGGAAAAACTGCAGGGACCTGTCTCTCTCTCTCTCTCTCTCCCTTTGGAATCTGTTAATGTCACTCAAGACCTGTATAGTACAGGGAGGATGTTGCACAGATCTGTACTTAAATCTCAGAGCACTATATAGAGTAATGGCAGTAACCTGCAATCTTTTGTCTGTAACTGGTGGTACACAAGTGTTGTCATAAAGCTTTATTTTTCCCCTTGCATACATTTCTGTTTTTCAGATTGTGAAAAAAGCACTAAAAACATCCCTGAGGTTTAATGAGTCCTCCAACATGAAATTAGGCGTGAACAATCAAAAAGACGTCAAAACGGTAATTACGGGGACACACTACATTTGCTTACAAGAGCTGAGATTACACTGACATCTCTGAAAAGAAATAACAGATTAAGAAGAATTATTTTATTGCCCATTTTAGAAATCCGTGTAGGTTTCAATCCTATTTGTAAACAAGTGAGTGACAAAACCCTCATTGATTTATCCAGTAGACTGCTCAAACCTTGCCGAGAGGGAGTAATGTGGAGCTAAATCCTGCAGCTCTGTCTGGCTCAGGACAGTAAACCATGCTCATACAAAGAGCTTCACTTCCATCATTAACACAGCATTTATTCATGTATTCATTTATTCATTTATTCAACATGCCTAGAGCACCTGGACATCACAGTGCATAGCATGGTGACAGCCAGGATGTGACTTCAAAATAGATTTCTTACCTTAGAAATGTCTTCTAAAACCTGAGCAATGTTTAAGTCTTGTCAATGTGTTCATGGGATGAAATGCAGAACTGTTAAAAGTTGGTGGGATTTTTTTTTGCCCTTGATGAGATGGAGAACAAGACAGAGGGCAAAAGTTTAAGTAGACAGTTTAAAAATGCTTTTCTCAATCAAGTCACTGCCTGAAATCAATGGCAGCACTGTAGATTTTGAGGAAAGCAGAGAAAATTAAAAGTAAGAAGATTTATCAGCAAAGAAACTGAAATAGAAACTTTCATAGGCAACTGGCTTCTGTGTGGTTTTCCCATGTGCCCTTCTGGGAGCTCAGATTTATGGCTACAGCCTCACAACCACCCCTAGACTTGGTTCTCCTGCCTAGAAGTTCAAAAGCTCAGCTCTGAAGTGCATGTTTCTTATCACAGGCTGGTGGATGGTCTCAGCTCCCAAGAATTGCCACAGGGAGCCAGACAAGATAATTGTTGGGGGGAAACGGATCTGCACTGCTGGTTGCCTTTTCCTCCTCAGTATAGGGCAGCATTTAGAGCCTGGTACTATACTTTTCAGCAAGTGAGTGGCTGGACTCCAGATCTGGATCTACAATGCAGCCAGGCTATTTTTATTTCTTTTTTCATCTGCATTCAGGAAAAAAACCCTCAATGTACAGCAAAAGGGAAACAAAGCTAACTCACCACACTAGAATGACAAGGGAATACTGTTCGCATGGATAAATGAGGTTTCTGTAGTTTCACTTAAGTGAGCTTAAGTTAGAAGACAAAAGCAGAACATGTTCAGGAACCACAAAACTTCTTTCTGCTTCTGACCTGATTTTTCTTCCCTGACTTCACAAACTTTCTCTTTATGGTAGTGCTGGGCTCGATCCTGCAGACAATCTTGTATTAGGGATTTCCTTGTTTTTATTTTGGTAGACATTTAGTTAAACATCCATTTGTCTTGTGCTAAAATAAAGCTAATCAATATCAAATTAATAATAAGTGGGGGGGAAAAAAAGGGGGTTGATATGTTCGCACAGAAAAAATTAAACCAAAACTAACCAACCCCTATTTAGTTTGCGGTCATAGAATAGTTTGAGTTGGAAGGTACCTTCTAAAGGGCATCCAGTCCAACTCCCTGCAATGAGCAGGGGCATCTTCAACTAGATCAGGTTGCTCAGAGCCCTATCCAAGCTGGCCTTGAACAAGTGGTCCTTCCTCTCAGTGGTGCATCTAAGAACACTGTCTGCCAGTAGCTGAAAGCAGAACTACTACTCAAAGACTGATTTATTCACCTGCAGAGGTAGTAAGCCATTAGCTGGTGTATCAATGACTTGGTGATCACTTAAATCTTCTCCTGTGTGGGTTCTGTTCTAGTTTCAAATCTTAGGGGCAATTTTGATGCTTGGTGGTGTTGTCCTGATGGCTGTTTGCTTAATGAGAATGGACAGCACAGTTGATCCTAATGGAGAAGTAACAGTTGTCAGCATTTATGAAGAGCTGGAGGAGGAAGAAGAACTCTATGGAGATCTCCCACGAACCACAATAACTGAGGAGGACACCATTAAATCAAATGACTCCTGCAGGTGAGTCAGGTTTGATGGCATGTGGAGAAGCAATCACCAGGTGGAGAACTAGTTACAATACTGATAATTTCAGTGTGGATTTTGTTCTCTTCCCATTGTATTATAAGTTGATGAAGTAACACTAATTTCGAAAGAGTGGGGCTGTTGTTTAGGCACTGGGTAATCAGTAATTGCCTGCTATGAGGGGCAGTAGGGGCAGTATCAGAGCTCCACTCCCAGTCCTGTGCTTGTATGTTCAGCACAGCTCTGTTGTTCTTTTGCCACATCCAGCCACCCTCCTTCCCTTTGTAACAGTGGTGGGAGGCAGCAGAGTGGACAGAAGGCAAAGCAACCTCTTCTGTGCTCACTTCCTGTCACAGGCTGGAATGGCAGGAGCTGTCTGTCCTGGGAGAGGGTGGAGAGGGTATTCAAGTGATAGACAGCCCCATGGTGTTACATTCCTCCTCACCTTAAGAGTGGTAGAATAAAAAGCTCAAAACAGATACTGAGAAGCCATTCTGCTGGATTTGGGAGGACAATGTACAATCTAAGCCTGGCTATAAAAACTAAGGATAGAGTGTACTCCCAGCTTGTTTATCCTGCTTAGCTTATTTGATTTTGTGGTTGACATCCGAAATGGCCAATTGTATGGCCTGACAGGTGTTTGGTGTCCTGCTTGCATCACTATCTCTTACTTCACAATGTACAATTGCCATTTCAGCTTTGACCTTGTGGAAAATGTTCCTTATGACTTACCCTTTGAGATAAATAGCACTGCAGCCAAACCCTTGTACCAAGCCTGGAAGAGACTGCTTGATCTAGCCCAGGAAAAAGTTCACGTGGCTTCCTACTACTGGTCTCTTACTGGGAAGGATATCAGTGTCAATGACTCATCCTCCAAGCAGGTAGGATAAAATCAAGCACATCTGTGGTTGTATGTCTCGTGTACGTGTGTCAGATGGCAGATTGGCTGTGTGGTCTGTCTCTTGGGGACATTGCTTGACTCTTCCTGCAAACACAGAAAAGTTTTCCATGCCAGTCTGAAGCAACACTCCAGCTTCCCCCTCCAGTCAAGTCAGACTCCATCTGGGCTCTGTCCATGGCTCTGAATGCTTTTAGGCTGTGTTTTAAGACCAAGGAGGGGTCAGCCTCAAACCACACTTGCTTACCCTGTGTATGGTTGACGTGTGTTAGGTGCAGCCAGTGGCAGAGCTGAGGAGCCTAAAGGATCCCCATACTCCACTGAATGTGCCAGTTCTCACTGGTTGGTTGGAAGGGTCAGGGAGCAAAGTCTGCTGGACCTTTGACTGCTTCAGAGGCTGCTTCTCCCATGTGTGCAGACGCTGCACCTGCATCCACCCACTGTGAGGCTACCCCTGACCCATTGGACAGCACTAAGGAGGGTCATTATCCTTTGCAGAGCTGTCCTCCTGGGCTCCCTGAGTGGCCCAGCTTCCTGTGGGGCCTCTCTGGCTCTACCACAAAAATAAATTATAGATGTCATGGCACAGGCTCACCTTGCAACTGTCCATCATGTTTAATTGTCCCTTAGCTCCACTTTGGCCAGTGGCAGCTGGCAATCTCCCAGACAATCCTGGCCAGGGCCTGGGGGACTGTTCTGAAAAACAGAAGGGACAAGACCACTCTGTTTCAGACAGGTATGGAGACTAGTTGTGTTGGGAATTGTGCTGTTTGTTGATGGACCAGATGCTGGCCTGGTTATTGCTGTGGGTTCAGCCTCTGCCTCCATCCTGGAACACCTTCCTTACTGTCCACATGGACTCTCTGGAACTGCCCTTCTTGTCTTTCTGCCCAGGTGTTTCTGGTGGTATGAGTCATTAACTCCACATGAGAAGAAGTAAAAGTGACGGACCTAAGGCTCAGTCCTGTCTCTGCTAAGGGACAGCTCAGTGTAGGACAGTCTGTCACCTTTATCCTTAGGGAAAGATGACCCCACATATCTGCTGAGCATCAGGATCCAGCAGCTGATCTGCACTGGGACATTCACCTTTGAAATCTGGGATGTTTGTGGCCATACTTTTAAACCTTATATGTAATAGCATTAAATGACAGAAAATACTTTGATTTGTATGTTGGACCAGAGTATCTGTTCCCTTTTTTCTCTCCTTGAAACACTCCTGAAACAGGTGAAACTTCTGACCTCGCTTGCATTGGGGTTGTTCAAAGGAAGCACCCATCAGTAACGCTGTACTTGCATATATCTTACTAAATGTTTTATAACAAAATATAAAAAATAACAATGTACCACACAGGGTGAAGATATTCTGAAGAGGTTTGAGAGATTACTGGCAGAGAATGTCTCTGTGTATGTTGCAGCAAGTGTGCCAACTTTGGCTACAAAATCAACAGACCTTGAGCTTTTAGCGGAAAAAGGTAATTAACTCCCTTTACACAGGGATACAGTCAGAGCTTCAGTATTGCAAAAAAGGCATCTGAGGGAAATCAGTTTCCAGGGCCTGTTCTGGCATGGTGCTTACACAGGTTCACAGGATAAGCACTATCTGCTCACTAGTCCATGGTTTCTGTGTATGTCGTCACACCCTTAAGGATTTTTCTGAAAGTTCACATTTTGCATATCTTTTTCAAGTTACTGTGTTACCAGGAAGAGAGCCTGTGAATTTTGGTAATTATTACTGGTTGCAGGAGTTAGACATGCAGATATGTTCTGGCTGTTGAGGAGTCATCTCCATACTTCATCTGAACTCTTTTCCCCTTCCAATCTTTATGCAGGGGCTCATGTGAAAAAGATTGATTTTGGATATTTGACAGGAGGAGTGTTGCATAGCAAATTCTGGATAGTAGACATGAAGCACATATATATTGGTAGTGCAAACATGGACTGGAGGTCTTTATCTCAGGTAAGCTCTGCTGCTGCATACTCAAAAATCTGGTGCAGGATTTGTATTCTATCCATAACAGAGAAAAATCATAATGATATAAAATATTGACTGAGTGGAAGAAAGAGCAAAGAAACCCCTGGAAGTGGCTCCTCCAGGGGCTGTGACACAGCTTGGTCTCTTTGCAGGTGAAGGAGTTTGGTGCTGTGATATACAACTGCAGCTGCTTGGCCAAAGACCTCTGGAAAACATTTAGTACGTACTGGGATCTTGGATATGCTAATGCTACCATCCCATTCCCTTGGCCTCTTAATTATTCTACCCACATTAACAACCGCCAGCCTTTAGAAGCAGAATTTAATGGAATCTTGACAAAAGCCTATTTTTCTGTAAGTATGTTTGAAAATAACATAGTAGATTGTAAAATATGTTTAAGGATTGGCCAGAAACATTTCTTCAGCAGTCCTCAGTTACTTGTGTTCCAGTTAGATAATAATTTTTTTCATGGGGTTTCTCTGGACCTACTCAAAGAATAAGGATTGACCCAGCACTGGCTGTCAGGCAGCATGGCAGGAACAGTGTGCAGGTCTCTTTTAACCCCCCATGGGCTCAATATATCAAAAAGTATCTGACCTATCAGGCCATGGAAGTCATGAGAAATGATAGTGGTCTACCTCAAGTGCTTTATGTTATTTTAAAAAAAGCAACTGGACAGATCTGAGTATAAATGAGTCACACTCTGACAAAAAAAAACCAAAAACCAAAACAACCAACCAACCAAACAAAAAACAAAAAAACCCCAACCAACCAACCAAAAACTCCAACAAACAAACAAACCCCCACAAACGTAAACAACTGATTTGTGTGTTTTCTTCTTTACAGGCTTCTCCTCCAGCATTTTGTCCAGCAGGTCGTACCCATGACCTCTATGCTATAATCAGTATTATCAATCAGGCACAGAAGTTCGTGTATGTTTCTGTTATGGAATACTTCCCTACCAGCCGTTTTGTTCATCCAAGAAGGTACAATTTTAATCCTGAGCAAATCAGTTGACTTGCACTATTTAAAGGGAAAATACACTATTACCCCCTTTCTGTGATGAAAATATTCAGAGTTGAGGGAACTGAGGCTTTGCTCTGCACTTACAGCCATCCCATGGACTGTGCCTTCCAGATACCAAGTGACATGATGAGGGGAAGTGGCCTCAGGTTGTGCCAGGGAGTTTTAGACTAGATATTAAGGGAAAAAAAAAAATCCACAGAAAAGGTTGTCAAGCATTGGAACAGACTGCCCAGGGAAGTGGTGGATTCACCATCCCTGGAAGTATTCAAAATATGTGTGGATATGGCACCTGAGTACATGGTTTAGTGGTGAATATGTGGTGCTACTGGGTCAACAGTTGGACTTGATGATCCTAAAGGTCTTTTCCAACCTTAGTGATTCTAGGATTTGCTGATTCTAATATTAATGCTACAGGAAGGATGGTATCCAATACTGCCCACATGCTTTGCTAGTGTTTTAAAGCAGCCTCCCGTGCTCTTCACACAGCAAGAAAACTGAGGTGCCAGACTAGGGACAGTCAGGTACAGCTCCCTTCAAAGTTCAACAGAGCAGCTTTATGACTAGAGAGAGGAAAGGGAACATGAGAAATCTGTCTGACATCAGACTTTTCAGAGAAAATATTGCTTTGCTCTCCTTTTCTACTGCTGTTTTTTCTTTCTTTCTGTCCTGTGCTTGTGAAGAGTCTTGATTTGCAGCTCTGCTGCCTGTTTGAGGTACTTGACCCACAGTTTAGAGGATGGTTTCTAACTGTCCTACTGTCCTTGTTGACCTTTACAATGAGAGCTGAAACAGTCTCTAAAAGAAAACCCTGTGCCTTTTTTTTTTTTTTTCTTTTCAATAATTCCATCTAAGGACATTCAAGTTTCTGAAGTGTGGTGGATTTGCACAGCAGCAGCAGTGGT
Organism: Anabacerthia variegaticeps; assembly: GCA_035583185.1. Taxonomy (NCBI): domain Eukaryota; kingdom Metazoa; phylum Chordata; class Aves; order Passeriformes; family Furnariidae; genus Anabacerthia; species Anabacerthia variegaticeps. The sequence goes on from JAWWEW010000165.1 coordinate 55,584,210, forward strand.
GGTCTGGAGTAATCATAGAGTCATAGAAAGGTTTGGATTAAAGATCATCTAGTTCCCACCCCGCCTGCCATGGGCAGGAACACTCCACTAGACCAGGTTGCTAACCTGGCCTTGAGCCTGTGTGTGGTGAACCACTGCCATGATCCCAGTGGGCTGCCCAAGGTCGCAGCAGAATTATGCAGACTCTGCACATCAACTCAAATCTGAGTAACACACAAAGTTAGTCAGTCATGGGGCAACACTAAGACGCCAAATCCTCTTAGTCATGCTTGAATTAGGACATTTACGTGCAATGAAATACTCTGAATTATCTGCTTATAACATTTCTGAGTTTTCCAACCATCTAAATACTCTGATAAAGAAGTTCAAGAGAAATAATTATGTACAATGTGGCTTGCAAAGAATAGGGTGAGCTCTAGGTTGCCACTAAGCCAGAATGATACCATGCATTATGTCCTGTGTCGTGACTGTGTAAAGACTCTGTTGTTCAGCTGGGGCATGTGTGTGTTAGCTGGGAGATTTTAGGATAATAGATAGACACAGATAATACCATGTTTCTTGAAACAAAATCTGAAGACTAGCTTCCACTTGGAGGATATTTTTAATAAGCCAAACACCTTAGAACATTTTCAGTTTCCATGCCATACAGTTGAGTCTCTGGATTTCTCATCGCCAGATTTTAGCCAAGAATAGGTTCACAGAAAGTCTCTTTTCCCCCTCAGGATTGAGTGTGTTAATACTCCTTATTCTTCATCTGAAGGCTTAATCCACTGTTTGTGACATCCAGGGCTGATCAGATGCAAACAGGACTTTGAAAGGCCCAGGGAAAGCGGTGCAGGGCCTCGGGCTATCTCCACAGCAACCAACTATAGTGCCATGAATTGAGGCTGATTAGTTCAGGTTAGGTTCCTCCAGCAGCTGAGGCAGAGGGAACAAATCTGCTGTCTAACGCCTGGATGTTAATCAACTACAAACTGGTATATTAAAAAAATTAAAACTGTTCAAAAATAGCATTTCAAATAGCATGTTTTTCCAAATTTTTCAGGATCTGTAAGTGAGCCTGAGAGCACATGGCCAGTCCACTGATTACAATAGGACGATGCACAAGGGAGGATTAGAGAATTCAGGCCTCTGTACATAAGACCAAAGGGATTAAGTTAGGCAAATTAATTCATCATTGCTCTTGGGACTGTGAGCGAGTGCTGGACCTCTCTCTGTATCAGCCCTCCAATCTCTACTAAAGATGCTTGTCTTCCTCTGTGCAGCACTTGTTAGGATCCACAGAATGAAAATGCTGCACGGGTGTTTGGAGTTACTAGCCCTGGGATGCACATCGTCCAGCTCTCAGTCTTGTGTGGCTGGGTGAAGGAAATTTTCCCCAAGCTACTGCCAACACAAGTGTCAGGCAAATGGATTTTCCCATGTTCAGGAGAGCACATCTGTGTCTGTCGCCTTGGGGGCACATGGCATACTAAAGAGGGAAAGGAGGGGTGGGAGGGATAGAACCTGCCCACGCTGGCTGATGGCACAGGACCACTGTGGATGCTGGAAACAGTCTCCAGGAACCTGAGGAGGCCATATTCTGCAAAACAGCTTTTAGACTTTCCTCTGGGCTCTGCACTGTCCTCTTTACTCTCTGCTGTGTGATCAGGCTTCACACTGGAGTTGCTGTTGTTATTTTTAGTTTCCTAAGGAAATGGCCCCGATGGCACCATACTTTGTGTGTATCTGTGTACCTGCACTTTACTAAGGCTTAAACTTTTTGATCCTTTTCAGCTTTGGCAGAGTTTGGAGGTCTCAAAACACACTATGAGAAGAACTGACTTGGTAGAAGGCAGAAATCTTGTTTATATCTCCAGGAAAGGCACAAGAGCTCCTCTTACTAAGAGATCCCATCTGTGCACAGCATCACTTGTAGTGTCTGTTTATTGCCACAGCTTTCTACTGAACAGTTTAAAAAATATCCCTTTTTCTACACACCTCCTTTTCTGCAGATACTGGCCAGCCATTGACAATGCTCTGAGACGTGCAGCTTTCAACCACAGAGTGCAAGTCCGGCTGCTGGCCAGCTGCTGGACATACTCTGACCCAGCCATGCTCAACTATCTGAGGTCCTTGCGTGCTCTCAACAACCCACATGCCCACATGAGTGTCGACGTGGTATGATAAGACACTTGATTTCGGAAAGACAGTTTGAGGATATGGCCCCACACTGATTTTTGAACCTGTGCTGCTGTTTGTGTGTGCAAGGATTAGCTTTTAGAGAGCAGGTTGTCTGCTTTTGCAGTGACTGTTTCACATCCTTGTGAAAATAAGTCCCAGGATATAATCTTGGAGGAAGAAGCTATTGCAAGGCACTAATGAGATGAGGAATGTTCCTGGCTATGGCACTTGAGACATCATTCAGGGAGTTGCTTTTGCTGAGCATCATCTGACAGTTTATATGATAGCTTAGTGCTCCTTTCAGAGACCTTTTCCTGCATGATTTTAAATGGGTCTAATTGCTACCAGTTTTTTACAATTGAGGGATATGCTATATCTGTACAAATAGACCTATTTTTGAACACTAAATATTACACACAGGCCATAGGCTCTAGGCTGGAATGCATCCAACAGAAAGGTGTTCCAGAAAAAAAAAGATTTTGGTAATAGTTAACACAAAAAGTTAGGCATTACTGTTTCCTGCAGTACCCCTCATGTCTGTGATCAGCCCATTTTAGCACAAAATAAGAGCAGCAATCAGTGGTAAATGCAGATCTATTAAACAGCTGTCTAAAACTGCATTTAATTGTCTGCCCTGTAATGATAATAGCTGTGCCACTAATGGAACATTGTGAGGCAAACATTATCTGTATCTGATCTCAATTGCTTATCCAATTTTATGTATAGTGGAAGTACTGTTTGTTAGTTTCCTTGGATAAGAGTAAAATCTCTTTTATCGTGTATTTAATCACAGAGTGTGGAATGTTCTGTTCTCCCCAGACTATTCTATTCTTTGAAACTATGGAAAATGCGCACTGTCCAGTTATAAAGTCTGTTCCTCACTCTAGTTTATATTTTTAATTTCTCTCCCTCCAGAAACTCTTCATTGTTCCAGTTCTGAATCACACAAACATTCCTCATGGGAGAGTGAATCACAACAAATATATGGTCACTGATAAAGTAGCCTACATTGGTATGTATTCCATTATTCCAAATACTTACAGTATCTCCAGATCTACTGGACTGAGACTGGAATAGGATGGGCTGCAGTATCAAAAAATACCTCATTTTGCCATATAAAGCATTCTGTCCTGGGTGAAGAAGTACAGATGTGAAGGGGAGACAATAATGTAGGTCAAGTTCAGTAAGAGATTATTTCATATGACTGTGAACCATCAGGAACAGAGCATGACAAGGCTGAGTGCACAGCCTGTGACAAGCACAGTGGGAATTCCACAGCCTGTGTGCTCAGAACGATGCAGTGATAGCTGGTGCTCTAGTATGTAACATTATCGTGCTTTAATAACAAGAAATTGCTGGGAGGAATTAATTCCACGCACTGTTTGTTGAACAGAACTCTAGGAAAGGAAATGAGAAAACAGTAATGTCAATTGCTGCTCAGTTCCTGAAAGTCAGGCTGGTGTTTACGCTTCACTCTTTTATTAGGAACTCTCAAAAAAGAGACTGTGAGAAGGCTCTGTCATTTCAAGCAGCTCATTCTTCAAGCAATGCACACCCCAGTCTTCCAAATGGCTGAGGGTTTGGAGCTCTATTTGCCTTTAATGCTTTAATAACTTGTTTCATACTGAGTTGTCAATTGAAGGCAGATATGCAGATAATTCATTTTCATGTCTAAGCACCTTCTGGAATTGACAGTAGATTTTTCTGACTAAGGCAATCATGAGGGGAAGTGCTAAGTGATAAAATGGGTGTTTTTTCACAGTGTTTGATTTTCTGAATTGAGGTGACTTTGGAGAGAGACTAGGCAATGCCTGCAGCTGGATTCCCAGCTATGCCTGGTTTAGAAGCCAGCATTGCATGCTGAGTTCAGAACAACTCCTGAGAGTTTATTGATCGAGGGTCTAGTTTCTCCTTTTGTTTTCTTTTAACAAGTAAAGAGAATTAAGTCCATTAAGGACACTTTTCTTTAAACACAGAAACCCATGTCAAACCCTTGCTTTTATCCCTCTTAATACTCGTCTTGCACTCTATTCCCATATTTATAATGAGTAGATTGGTGCATTCTGTCACAGGTTGTAAGGAATGAGAAGGTTATGAACCTTCAGGGTTGCAGTTAATAGTGAGTTTCAGAAACCTGAGGTCTAGCATAAGAAGGAGGTGACCTGATTTTTGCTGCCTCGTTGGTCCTAATGAGATTTGCAGTCAAAGAGCAAATCAACAAAGCCTGGAGATCAAACAGTACACTGGGAAATGAATGTTTTCTAATCAACTACTTTTCCATTGCATAGGGACTTCCAATTGGTCAGAAGATTACTTCACTAATACAGCTGGCGTGGGACTAATTATCAAACAGAATTCGACCAACCCGCAAAAAAGGCAACTGCCTGTCCAGGAACAGTTGAAAAACCTTTTTGAGCGAGACTGGAATTCCAAATACGCAGTGAGTCTGGAAGATGTGCAGGGACAGAAAGACTGTAACTGGAGTGGCAGACTCTGAGTGAATCAAAATGTACATTTAAAATAGAAACAAAAAAATACATTTGAATATTGATCCCGTGCAAACCAAGGAACATTCTTCTTTTTGTCTTTGTCAGAGAAATCACTTCCTCATGGTGTCTACACTGATGACATGAAAATTTCTGATAGTTACTTAGTTAATTCTTACAGACTCTACCTGCAAAACTATTAGTCAGCGTGTGATGTTTAATTTTTTTCTGTGATTACCTTACCCCACAGTCAATGAAATGCTTACAGTGTTGTATGACAAGCTGTCTGATATTAACGTAAACATGGAAGATCTTAATACATCAGAGACACAGATTGCTATTGCTGTGCTATTTTATTTTAGGAAATTGTATATTTCAACCTAAATGTTCCATTAACAGTGTTTGTATACATGTGTTTAAACATATTTTTAATAAACTCCTGGCCACTTTAAGATTTGACCCATATATACGATCACCAACAATAGTGAGGACAGATTTTTATAACATTTAGGGATTTGGGAACTAGGGAAATATGCATTTCTAAGTGTTGAGGCTACTTGCTAGAGACAAATGCCTGGGATTTAAATCTTGGGGTCAGCCTCCAGCTCAGCTGCCCTGGAGCGCTGAGTGCCTGGGGATGTTTGGAGGTCTGTGTGTTGGTCTTTGCAGCAAACAGGATGGGGGTGGCAGGGCAAAGCTGCTGCATGGGCGCTGTTGTGGCAGAGGCATTCCCCCTGCACTGTGGGCAGTGCTTGGAGAGCCTCCTCGCTCCTTTTGGTCTGCCCTGATGTTTGCCCTGACTGGTGTTGTATCTCTGGGCTGCCTTTTCTTCTGCAGTCACACGGGGACCGCAACCCTGAGCCATCTGGTGCCTTGTATCCATACCCACCCACTGTGTGGCAGCTCTGCCCTGGGTGACTCTCTGAAGTGACGGGAAAGGAGAGCAGTACATGAGGTCCAGCTGTGGAGTGGTGTGAGCAACACTCAGCTGGGCCTCTGTGAACTTTGCCAGGGCTGTGAACCTCTGCCTGACACTGGGAGTGGAGTCACAAAGTGATCTTTTCACTTGGAGACTGATGCACAGCAGAGGCGAGAGAGCCTGAGGTCCAGAGCAGGGTTCCCCACAAGGACAGGGGTAAACCCTGTCCTGATCCTGACACTCCATCTCTGAGCTCTGAAAGCACAGCCAATCTTTCCATCCCTGAAAGGTGTGTGGCAGTGCGTGGCTTCACTCTTGTCCTGGCACTTGCATTTTGGCTCTGAGGCCCCCTCTCTTGCCACAGACTGGGCAGGGGGAGTACAGGCTTCCCCATCATAGTGCAATCTCCCTATCCTCCAGAGGAAGAGTTTTTGTGCTTTTGAATCCCTGCCCTGTGCTGAGAATGACAAAGGGACCCGTTGTGATCCTCTGTACGTGGACTGATTTATACCTCTGTGAATACACACAAATCCCCATACAAACAAGGACTTTCAGAAGTGATCCCAGTCAATTTTTCATGTTTTGGTATTCAGGCTGCTCCTTAGCTATCTCTTTCAGATGCCTCCAAGATTCCTTGGATTATTTTATCCATTATTACAAATCAATACATCTTGTTACTAAGACAGATTTTTTTTGACATGTAGTTACATTTACAGATATCACTTAAATTTTTGTGAATATTCACATGCATTCAAAAAATGTTGAGGAATATGCAGGTGCTTCTAGTTTTCTCATCCCCAATTTCCTTACTAGAGTCAGCTCAAAAATCTTTGTGAGAAGTTACATCTTTAACTAACAAAACAGTTTTCTGTAAAGGAGAGCACTCCTCTAGATGGCACTCGAAGCTGTGTTTTTGCTGTTTTGGAGAGGATAGATACTGCAGGCATAAGAAGAAAACTTCCTTCTCCTCTACTTGTGATCTCAAATCTGACAGTACTGGATTGGTTGCTCAGTGAGACAGTTTCTGGACAAACTGGCAGAATTGTCTTATGCCCATATGAGACTCGTGTGGGTTGAAGTTCAGCTTATAGGGGGAAAATTGATGCTTCTGAGGGTGCTCTTTTATATTCTCTGAAAAAAAATCACTGTTTTTCCTCTACATATGAAGGGTATTTTTACAATAAAGACAATGAAATAGATCTAAGGGGAACTTGAGTTTATTTCACTGGTTTCTTGTGAGACTTTTTAGGCCCCTTCATAGCTTGATTCTTATTTACTTGCTCTCTATTAAATAGGTAGAATAACATATAAATTATAACCAGACTTTGAGTCTCAATTCTTTTCCATTTACGAAACAAGGTTCATAATAGTCCTTATCCATGCATCTCTTTTTTGTCTCTTTCATTTAGATTGTGACTTCTTCAATCTAAGGACTGTACCAAATGTAAGCTGGAGCCTCCAGTGGTATTCATTAGCATCTATTTATTATCCTTTGATGGATTGGATACTAGGAAAAAGTTCTTCACCCCGAGGGATGCTGGGGACTGGAACAGGCTCCTCAGAGAAGTTGTCATAGTACCAAGCCTGATAGAGTTCACAAAGCATTTGGACTACACCCTTGGACACATGGCATGATTCTTAGGACGTCCTGTGTAGAGCCAGGACTTGGACCTTGCAGGTCTCTTCCAGCTCAGGATGTTCTATGATTTTCTAGTTCAATTGCAAGTTTCTCAGATTTTTGCCAGTATTGGTTTAGTTATGTCTACAAAGAGTTGCTGGTTTGGATTTTGGGCAAGCTCTTCTTTGACCAGCTCATCTCATGCACCTGTGTTACGAGTGAGTACAATGTGGGTGAGCCAGCCCTGCTTTATCTGAGTGGCTTTCACCTGGAGCAGCTGCACGGCTCTCCCAGCAGGTTCCTTTCTGAGAGCCCTTGGTTTTGTGCAGTGCCTTGTGGCTACAGCACTGCTGACAGCAATGCAGATGACAGCAAGACAGAACCTAACTGGTTCCATGGGTTATGAGTACTGACAGGGCTACAGAGTCATCTGACTTCATGTTAGGCACCTGCTTGTTCCAAAAGCTTTACTATTATCTATTTTCACTTTATTGTGCCATTACCCATGATTTTTCTTTCCCAATTGTTCCAGATAAAACATACCTTTGTTGTTTTCATACAGGTACTAAGAAAATATTTCATCTACTGTTTCAGCTGTATGAAGGTACACTTAATTTCTTGACAGTCATAAATATGTCCCTAATCCCTAGAAGATAGCTCCTGGGTCATCATTGACAGGCCCCTGGTCTTTGCAGCTTTCCAAGGAGAAGAAGAAGAGAGGAAGGTGCTGATCCCTTCTTCCTGGAATCCAGTGATAGGACATGTAGGAATGGTTCAAAGCTGCATCAGGGAAGGTTCAGACTTGACATTAGGAAACATTTCCTTACCAAGAGGGTTGTCAAACACTAAAACAGACATGTCTCAAGAGATGTTTGATGCCTTAAGCCTGTTAGTGTGTTCAAGAGGCATTTGGACAATGCCCTTAATAACCTTAATGTTGTGTCTGTGTTTTGGTCATCTCTGAAATGGTTAGGCAATTGAACTGAATGATCATTGTAGGTCCCTTTTAACTATTCTGTTCTGTTCTATTCTAAATGGCTTTAAACTGAAGGATAGTAGTTTAGATTAGATATTAGGAAAAAAATCCTTTACTGTGAGGGTGGTGGGGCAATGGCACAGGTTGCCCAGAGAAGCTGAGGATGGCCCATTTCTTCAAATGTTCAAGTCAGGCTGTATGGGGCCCTGAGCAACCTGGTCTAGTGGAAGGTGTCACTACCCATGGCAGAGGGGTTGAAACTGAATGGTCTTTAAGGTCACTTCAAACCCAAACAGTTATTCTATTCTATTCTATTCTATTCTATTCTATTCTATTCTATTCTATTCTATTCTATTCTATCCTATTCCCTATTCTATTCCCTATTCTATTCTATTCCCTATTCTATTCTATTCCCTATTCCCCATTCCCCATTCTATCTCCATTCCACTCTATTCTGCTCTGTGCTTCTTCATACATATTATCTTGTTCAGAATTAATTTTGACTGTCTTGCTTTTGGGATATATGAGAGGTCCTGCTTCAAACAGAAAAACAAATAACCAACCAACAGGGATGTACCCACGTCTTATCAATGGAAAAAATTGCCAGAATGAGACTGTCTTTTTAGTGCATGTACATTGGTTTTTTGCTTGTCAAATCACAGCTTTTAGCTGGGGACTGAACAAAGATGTTTAACTGAACAGCCCTCTTTATCAGATGTTAAAAAATAAGTAGCAGTAATCAAGGAAACCTAGCACAGTTAAAAGGATGACCTGAGCATCTCAAATGAAGTGTGCAGCAGCCAGCTGACAAAATGTCTATGTGCTGCACGTTTGTGTCTGTGCTTGTACTCTTGAGCTCTGTTCTTAACTGTTCCTGTAGTCAGACTCTTGTTAACCTCATTCTTGTTTTGCTACCCTTCACCTTTTCCAAAGCTGACAGTAGCCTTCATGGAGGAAGGTTTTATTGCTGTTTCCTTTCTCTAGTGCTCTTCCCTTAACTATTTCATTCATCCTTTAAAAACATGCCAGTGATTATTGCTCTTTGGCCATTGCTATCTCAGAGTTCAGTTTTAATTTACTTGATTTTGTCACCTTCTGTCACACTGGTGGCCAGTGCTGTCCAGTTGGATTCCTATTTGTGGGCCCATGTGGACATTACCTGAGAAATGTTTTATGTGTAGGCTACTTTGCAGGCAGATATGAGCTGCTGTTAAAATGGACTGTCCTTTATTACATACATCACCTCTGTTTGGACTCAACTTTTCTATCTTAATCATGGGGGTTTTTTTTGATCCTGGGATATGCTGTTGCTGCCTGGTATGGTAACTTTAGGTCTATTCAACATGTTGTGTATACTTAGTGAAACTTCAGGGAAATCCTATATGATCCAAATAAATAATACATGCCTAAATCTTCTGAGACACTTATGAGTATCTTCAGAGATAATCAGAGTTTTTTTCAGAATAACTGCCTGCAGTTCTCTTTAGAAATTTAAGCCTACCTCAAAATTGAGAGGTGGGGTGATGCAAACCTCATGAAGTTTAACAAAGTGAAATGCAAGGTCCTACACCCGGGTCATGGCAATCCCAGACACTCCTACAGGTTGGGCAGAAAAATGATTGAGTGTAGCCTTGAAGAGAAAGACTTGAGGGTGATGGTTGATGAAAAACTCACCATGAGCCAGCAGTGTGCACTTGCAGACCAGAAAGCTGAATGAATCTTGGGTCACATCAACAGGAGTGTGGCCAGCAGGTCTAGGAAGGTGATTCTGCCCCTCTACTCTGCTCTTGTGAGACCCCACTTGGAGTGCTGTGTATAGTTCTGGTGTCCCCAGGATAAGGAAATGTTGGAGCAAGTCCTGAGGAGGGTAAGAGGACTGGAGAACCTTCCCTACAAAGACAGGCTGCGAAAGTTGGAGTTGTGCAGTCTGGAAAAGAGAAGGTTGTGTGGAGACCTCATAGCAACCTTCCAGTATCTGCAGGGAGCCAGCAGAAAAGCTGGAGAGGGACTCTTTTTCAGGAACTATAGTTTTCAGAATCAGAAATGTCAGTAACTCATGCTACTCCAGTTATTATTCATATGGTGAGTTTATTGTGATTTAAGAATACAGACAGTGTTTTAATGGTACATGTGAAGGCTGTCACATATGCACTCTGGTTTCTGTGTGCGCTTGAGAGAAGCACTGATATAAACAAAGAAGCAAATAATTATATACACCTCCTTTCCCAGAAAATCTTTGAAGCAATTCCACCAGTATGGCAGATCATTCTAAGCATTTAACTATCCCATAAATATATACATTAAAATTTATTTATCCACATTTCAATAATTATTCTTTGTAAGCATGATTTATTCTGGTATCTTAAAAATGTGAATTAATTACATGTTTTTGGTGTTGAAATTATTCTGTTGGTTTTTGCTTTGGTATTTTTAAAACTTTTTAAGGCTAAGTATGACCCACCACAATAATAAAAAAATGAGAAGAGAGGAAGAGGTAAAGCATTAGTCTCTCTACACTAGTATTTAATTTTTATCTTATATTTTAAAATGTTTGTGGAATATACATACTACTTCAGCTGAAATAAAGAAAAACATTTTAATAAGAAAGCAAAAGTAGGTCAGAAAGGTCCAAAATCTAAACAGATAAATATAGTTCTTATAGTACTAGTTAATAACCCATTCTGGAGATAGTCTGTAATCTACACATAATTAGATTGTGTGTTTTGAGAAGCCTCTTTAAAAAGCCTTTTGCTATCATTAAGCTTTCCAATGGTTTACTTTCAAGATTCAGGTATATTTTTTCAGACTTTGCTCAAACTATGGGTTCCTACTTGTCATGATTGTTGCCTCTGGAGCAGATTTGAAGAAATCTTCATTAGTGCACAATATAGTACATCTATGTACTTGAAAATTTACATGTGGTAAATTCTGTTCAACTGTTTTCATGAATACCAGCCTTGGGTTTTAACTTTCAGTTACTAGCAAATTAAGAAAACATTCTTTTCTGTACATGTAGATGATTTTGGTTTCATTGAAGACTGAGAAAATACAACCTTCATTTGGTTGTATCTCCATCAATATTAGATTTACTATCTTTTGCTTCCTCCAACAAGATTAGTTCAGTTCTTGCTGAAGATGTCACAATAGATGAAGCCCCATCAATTTCAACTTTTTCACTCCCTATTGTTTCTCTAGGTGATAAGCTTTCTTGTGCATCAAAAAATACATCAGGTTTATCTGACGGACTATCTTCATCTGAGATTCTTCCCTCTTTATGATCCATCTCTTCTTTGTCAACAGACTTAGCCTTTTTGGAAGGAGATGTGAAACCAAGCTTGGGGAATTTAAACCATCCACTTTTTTCAGTTTGCTTAGAGGAATCGTCTGATGTGTCAGCAGGTTTCATATCTTCTGGAACTGATTTTTTTACTTCTGTTTTTGCATCTGTGCTTGTTTCATCACCAGAAGATGAAAAGCCAATACTTGGAAGCCAAAATTTGAATCTTCCAGGAGATCTTTTGCTATCAGTCTTTTCTTTTTCATTGGTTTTGTCTTTTTCTTCACCTTCCACTGCTTCAGCTACATCCTCATCTTTAGAGAGAGGACCTGAGATTATTCTCTCTGGTGATTTATCTTCAAGTTTACTGGAAGGCTTTACTTCAGCATCATATGTTTTTAATTTTAGCAAACTTACTTCTCCACTAGATCCTTCAGACTCATGATGTGGTTTGTCAGATAGCTTAAGCTCAGCGCTGCCAGTTCTTTGTGCTGCTACTCCAAAGCTTTCCCCAGCACATGTAGGTTTTCCCAATGATACACCTTCCATCAGAGAGGGCTGCTGGACTGGCACCTCTAAGTCACTGTGTGATTCAGGCAACTTTGTCTTGAGCAAAGAAAATCCCAAAGTAGCAGTTTTGACTTCTGATGACAGAATCTCCGATTCTTTAAGTATTTCAGTAGTGTAAATCTCACACCTTTCAATAGCAACATGCTCGAGTTCTACTTTCTCACTCACTTCTTGGCCCTCTGCATAAGACCAGTGAATGTCTTGCCCTGCATTTGAAAGGGAGGACTGTATGGTAGTTGTCATTTGTGCTGTTTTAATGTCAGGTTCAGTCAGCGTCAGAATTTTGCTTTTTGCTTTCTGAACACTCCACTCTAGAGACCCTGGTGTTTCCTCAGGGATAGCAGAGCTTGCTTCCACTTGCACTACTTCAATGTCAGTACTAGATCCCTTTGGATCTGTTACCACTTTTGACACTAAAACATCAGCTTCAATTGGGAGAGTTTTAAAAGTGAATCTTGGTATTTTTAGTTTGGGAATTCTTACAACTACTTCTGGGCCATCTTGTGATTGCTCCACTGTTTCCCCTGTTACTCTGGCAGATGCTTCTGTACGATCTAGAGCTGGACTTTTCAGGCCAAAGGATCCTTCTGGTTTTTGTAACTGCATTTCTGCCGTGCCTATTTCACTTTTAGATATTGAATCAGCTTCTGACTTTGTCACATTGACATCATCCTCAAAACCCTTGATTTCTGTATGCAACATTCCAAACTTCGGAATCTTAAACTTGTATGCTTTAATTTTACTTGTTTCTTCTCTATCTTCTACTTGCACTTTCACTCCTGCAGACACGTCCTTTTCAACACTTTTCACTTGAAATTTCATTTCAGGATCTACTCTAGTAATTTTAACATCCATCTTCACTCCTGGAACTTCTACCTTTAGATCTTCCAGCTTAGCAGTAACGTAAGTACCATCTTCTAATCCCTTTGTTGTAGACCATTCACCAGTAGTCCTTTTTAATTGACTTTCTTCACCATCTTTTCCTAAAATTTTCATGTCACCCTTTATCTTTCCTTTTTTAATTGCTGCCTCTCTATTTTGAATATCTAACTCTTCCTTTGGAATATTAACATCTGTTTTCTCTTGTGTTGCATCCAGAGTAATTTCAGCTGATGATGACTTGCATCCTACTACTGAAGTCTCTAACTTAGTGGAACTTTCTGCCTGTGGGACTTCTATATCATGTGGCTTGACTTGATGCTCTTGATAAGTCAAAGTACCTGTAGGAAACCTATTTGTTGAACTGATGTCTTTGTCAGCTTCTGAAGCTCTTAGGTGTGATTTAGACAATTCTGCTGCAGACACTGTGATTTCTGAAATATGTGGTTTCTGTCCTTCAGCACCACGCTTAACTATGTCTGCATAAGTTTCAGTTTTTGCAATATTCACTCTGCTATCTGTTCTCTCTGTGGATAATGAAATATCTCCTTCCATCTTTGACAAGCTAATATCAGAACTCTTCACAGAAGCTTCTAATTTTTTAATTCCTTCTTTTCCAATAGTAATTTCAGCAACTGCTTGTGGTAATGAGAAGGCATTTTTGGGAATACTTGTTTCAGGTTCTACTTTTGCAGAGGGAATGCTTGCCTGAGCTCTCTCCATACTTCTTTCAGTATCAGCATCACTTTTTTTTTCCTTTAAGGAAGTCCTGCCAAATGAAGGTATTCTGAATTTTGGCATTTTAAACCATCCCTGATGTTCTTCAGTATGAACTTCTTCAGCTTTTATTTCATGTTCTTCTTTTAATTTGGTTTCTTTGTCCTCAAGACTCTCAACAGCTCCATCTGTCCTTGGTTTAGACACTGACTGGAGACTTACATCTACTTCTGGAGCTTCAATGTCAGTAGTTAGATCTTCTGGTGTTTTTATCTTACAAACAACTACTCCAGGATCTGACATATCAGATACAAGTTCTGATGATGGAACTCCCACAGTAATGTCAGCAATTTCATTTGTCATTTTTAGCTGGGGTTTCTCAGCTTCTATTTTTGGAGAGCTGATCTCTTCTTCTGGGCTCTTCCCTTTTGTTAGGGAGATTCCAAACTTTGGCTTCTGGAATTTGGGCATTTTAATCTTCCCTTCAGGACCTTCCAGTTTCACTTTTCTTCCATCCACAACTGATGACTTTTCTGCTACTATGTCAGGGCTCTTCAGTTCAGCTGAAGTTTCTGCTTTGGGGAACTTAATACCTATTTTTTGAGTGTTACATTCATCAGTAGAACTTGATTTTAGGTCAACCTGTTGAAAACTCTCCTCTGACGGAGTCAGACCAGTCCTTGCTGAGATGATTCCCATTTCATTTTGAGTGGCTTCAGTTTCCATTTTGGAAAACTCCAGAGTGTGGAACTTAACATCAGCCATTGATATGCTTATTTGTGCCCCTTCTTCAGTCCCTTTGGAATGAGTTTTTTCTATATCAGGTATCTGAATTGAATCATCACCCTCTCTTTCTTTTTTAAGAAGAGTAGCATGAGCTTCAACTTTTGGTGAATGAGACTGAGATTTTGGAACCTTGATCTTGGAGAGTGAAATTTTGGGCATGACAAATTGAGGCTTTTTAACTGGACTTTTTTGTTCAACTTTTCCTGTAGATATTTCCAGATCAAGGACTGTACCACTACCTTCCTCATCAGCTGCAGTTCCTCTCACTTCTGTGTCTATTCTGCTTGAGATTACAGCAAGTTTTGGGTCTTCCAGATTTGCACCAGAATCTGGTTTAACACTTGCTTCCTTCTTTGGTGACCAACTGAAGGATGGAAGTTTGAATTTTGGCATTTTGAAATGTCCTTCTTTCTCTTCTCCATCTCCATCTTGCTTTATTTCCCCTTCGACTTTTAGTGCTGCATCTGAGTCCTGAATATCACTGTCTGTTTTTGGAATAGAAATGTCCGCTGATGGGAAGTGAACATCAGCCTCTGATGTCTTACTGTCAGTTTTGGTTGTTTTGACTTTAGAGCTGTAACACTCTGTTTCTGTGCCACATTCTACTTCCAAGTTTGGTGCTTCCACAGCAATGTCAGATATTTCTACCGTTGCTTTCAACTGGGGAACCTTGACTTCTGATTTGGCTTGGCCTACCTCCTTTCCAGACCCTTTCCCTTTAGAAAGTGTAATTCCTAACTTTGGCATTTGGAATTTAGACATCTTTGTTTTCCCTTCAGGACCTTCAACTTTTATTTCTACATCACCGACAGCAATTTCACTTGATGTTATTTCAACACTTGTGTCAGGACTTTTCACCTCAAGTGACCCTTCTGTTGTCATCTTAATACCCGAGGTGGAGAGGCTGGCATTAGCAGCAGCTGATTTCAATTTCAGATCATCTTCTTCACACGTAGGAAGTATGACCTCACCTGTAGGCCTGCTAATATCCACCTCTATTTCAGGAGCTTTGACTTCTGGTTTGGAAAATTCCAAACTTGGGACTGCAAATTTTGGCATTTTTATGCCCATTCTTGCCTCTTCTCCACTACTCTCTTTCTCAGATTTCTGTACTGAAACACCTTCTTTTTCTTGTTTGGGACCACAAGCATCATTTTCCAGTATGGGCAGAGAGACTTGCACTTTTTGACCCTTAATTTTAGGGAATGAGATCTTTGGCATGGTAAACTGGGACTTCTTGTTTCTGACTTTTTCATCATCTTTTTCTACAGATGTATCAAATTCTACATGAACGTATTGATTCTCAGGAGTAGTAAAAGTTAATTCAGATCCTGTGTCACCAGATAAAGTAGACAAAGTGGGTTCTTCCAGATGTTCCTCAGCATGAGAAGGAGCAATAACTTCTTTCTTTGGTGACCAACGAAATGAAGGCAGTTTGAATTTTGATGGTTTAACTTTGTTTTCCTTCTCCTCAGTATCCTTCTCTCCTGAAATTACATCCTGTTCTGCCTTGCACTCTAAATCAGGACCATGAATTTCTGCTTCTAATTTTGGCATGGTAACATCCACTAATGAAAGACTGGGATCCAATGTTGGTGCATCCAGAACAACTTCAAGTGAAGGCTTGTGCAACTTTACACCTAACTTGGCATCAGAGATCTGAAGTGGTTTTTCAGTATCAAGATCACTCCTATCACAGGCTGTCCTTCCCTTGGAACATTCAGATTCCACTTTGGAACCAACATCACTTTCTAACACTTTTTCCTTAGATCGAATTCCAAATTTTGGTTTCCGGAATTTAGGAATTTTAACTGTAATCTCTCTGTCACTCATAGATATTTCAGAAGGTGTTGTTTTACTTTCTGGCTTAAGACCTTCTTGCTCCACAGAACCATCTTCACTTAAAATTTCAAAATCTGAAAGATTATCATCAGCAAGACACGGTATTTTTGATTCAGATTCTGTTAGATTCATTTGGTATTTAGTAAGTGTAATATCCCCACTCTGAAATGAGGAATCCTGGTCAATTTCAGATGAACTCAAACCACCTTTGGAAAAACCCAAGCTAGGAATTCTGAACTTGGTATGTTTAGACACATTACCTCCCTTCAAGTCAGGCAAAGGTTTAGATTCAACACTACCAGAAACAACAGGAGAAGATTCCTCTACTACAGAATAACACAATGATTCTGAGGCTGAAACATCAACTCTGGACACAGTTTCAGCATGAGGTTTAAAACTTTTAGATAAAGAAACCTTAGGCAATTTAAATAAAGAACTCCGAGATTTAGACATCTCGTCCTCTTTATCAGCGGAAGAAGCTACGGTAATTTCAGAAGTGGGAACATGGATCTCTGCCCCAGGCAGGCTCACGTCCACTTCGGCGCTTCCAGAGGGCACCGCCACTTGGGGCTCCTTCAGGCCGACGTCCACCTCCGCGGCCACGCTGCCCTTGGCCTCTCTGCTGCTGGACCAGCCAAACGAGGGCATGCCGAACTTGGGCATCTTGAACTTGCCGTCCTTGGTCTTGCTGGCCTCCTTCTCTGGCCCTTTGGCTTCCCCTTCCAGGCTCAGGGCCGCCTCGGGGGCCTGCAGCTCCACGCTGGCCTTTGGAAGGGTGATGTCGACAGAGGGGAGGCTGATGTCCACCTTGGGAGCTTTGATGTCAGCTTGGGGCATTTTCACGGAGGGCTTCTCCAGCTTCCA
>JAWWEW010000165.1:55601406-55781831 GCA_035583185.1 Anabacerthia variegaticeps
CTTGGGCATCTTGAACTTGCCGTCCTTGGTCTTGCTGGCCTCCTTCTCTGGCCCTTTGGCTTCCCCTTCCAGGCTCAGGGCCGCCTCGGGGGCCTGCAGCTCCACGCTGGCCTTTGGAAGGGTGACGTCGACGGAGGGCAGGCTGATGTCCACCTTGGGAGCTTTGATGTCGGCTTGTGAGAATTCTTCTTTTTGAATTGATTTTTTACTGATTTCTGTTTTTTCTTTTTCAATATCTATTGTTGAAATCAGTATTTCTCCACTTGTGTGCTGAAAAGCATTTTCCTTCAATGTGGGCTTTTTCATTATTTTTTTTGGACTTGGCAACTGGACTGTCATTTTTTCTTTGATGTCATTTTCTTTTATTTTTCCTTTTGATATTCCAATTTCCATTTCGGCCCCTGGAAGCTTAATTTCTCCTGCTGCTCGATATATTTCTTCTTCTGCTGTTTTTTCTTGTCTTGAGGCTTTTCCATCCATTTCACTTATCTGTGCTTCCGTTTGCCCTGTTTCGTCCTTGATAGTTGACCAGGTAAACGTTGGAAATTTTAACTTCGGGAGTCGGAATTTGCTTTCTTTGCCCTCTATATCTTTTTCTCCTGTCTTCACTCCAATTTCTACCTTCAAGGTTTTGTCACTTGTTGGCATCCCATCATCATCTACCCGTTCTTTTTTTATAGTTTCTTCTGATTCACCTGTGCTTTCTTGTCTTGCTATTTTCAAGTCAGTTTTAGGGGTTTTGGTCATTTTGAATGATGGCATTTGTATTTTCCATGGTGATACTTCTGGTTCTGCTTCAGGCATATGAGTTTTCACATCCAAATTCCTGCCATCTTCTGAAGTCACATTAACTGTTTTTTCTGGTACTGACTGTGGAATATCACTTACCAGTGTGGTGATTTCACTCCCTGTCTCTTTTTTGCTGGGCACTGAAATCCCAAATTTTGTTTTCTGAATTGTTAGTATTTTTGTGTCGTCTTCCTGTTTTTCTCTTGTTTCCAGTGTGTCAGATGTGTTTAATTCTGCTTTTGCAGTGCCTATTTCTAGGCCTTTTACCTGTATAGATCCTTGAGCTGTGTGACCTCTCAAGTCTATGTTAATTGCACTTTCTTCTTCTTTTTTATCTGCTGATCCTTTCTGTTTCTTTTTTCTTGATTTTGATGTTGTTTGTGGTATTTTTTTAGTTGGACTTTCTTTCAGATCAGGTGTTTCTAAACTGGGCTTTGGTATCTCTGTTATGTCTGGTATTTCAGGTAAACTAAATTTTGATGTTGATTCCTTTTCTTTTTCCTTTTTAATGCTTATTTCAACTTCAGGGCATTGTTTTACATGAGATGGGATGCCATTTTTCATATCTTTTAAGTCTTTTGTTAAAGTTTCGTGTACCTCCCCTGTTTTCATTTCATAAGCAGGAGATGTGGTATATTCAACAGTAAGGATTTCAGGATTTTCCATGCTAATATCTTCTTCATGTATTTTTTCTCTTTCAGAGATCAGTGTAGTTTTTATTTCTTTTTTTGGCTTCTCTTGTAGTTCTGTTTTGGACCTGTGCATTCTGAATCCAATGCTAGGGAACTTCAGCTTCTTTTGGCTTCCTTTTTTTTCTTTGGTATGGACTTCCTGTGGAAATTGAGACTCTGTGTCTGTGCTTGTAGGGGAAATATCCTGTATAGCAGGCTCATATGCATCTGATGTACTATGCGATCTTCTGTGCCTTAATATCTTTTTATTTTTGATTGACTGAAATTTTGGCCATGATAACCTATCTTTTTTAGGTCTCTTGCTTCTTCCTACCCTTTGGCTTGCAATTAATATTTCCTTGTCTTCTTCTGAAATGGCTTTTCCTGAAACATGAAGTGTTTCTTCCGGAATGCTCTCACTGAGTTCTTTTTCCTGAAAGAACAAATAGTAGTCAGAAGATTAGAAGGAACCTAAATGTAGGTGCAACAGAAAATAAAAGACATACTATACAGCATGTAGGAAAAGGTTGTTTTTATTAGTTCTATCTACTTGGTATATAAAAAATACTGAAAGTTAGTTTTATATATGTATATAATGTCAGGAAGCATCTACACATATCAAATGGATTATATGACTGTAATATATGGATTTCTGAAGATTTACATTATTTGCAAAACTGCAGTAGATAGATGTTTCTATATATATGTACAAATAGATATAATATATTTTATATATATGCATATGAAGAAAAGAATAATCTTTAAGGTGATGGAAACCTATGAACAGATCATGTCTATCAAGATAGTGATTAAACACATATTTTAAGAAAAAAATCTCATGGATGAGCTTTGGAGAAAAATATTTACTGATATTTAACATTTTTGAAAATACTGAATATAATTATTACAGAGATTACCTGAGTTTGTTCTATCAGTGGACAAATAACAGGAAAAATATGCTGACTCACTAAAGAATACTTTTACACCCTAAGATAAGATTGTGGATTTATGTAAAATCTATGATTTCACTCAGGATATTTAAAAACCTACAAATACTGTGTGGGATTTTTTTTGTTTTGTTTCATGAATAGTCATGCTAGTAAATCTAAACATACGCCTAAGTCTTAAGAAGACACAAGTGTGTGTTTGCTGATCTATTTCCACACAGCACATTGCTATGCTCTATTATCCAAACTTTATAAACTAATCAAATACGTACCTGGCTTATTCTTTCCTTTTTATATTGGGCTGTAGAGTGCTCTAGCTCTTCTTTCACAGCAATTTTTCTTTTGAGGCTGAACTGGACTCTGTACGGCTCGGAATATTGGAGAATCTTGAGTGCATCTTCATATTTGATATTATCGAAAAATATTGTAGCACTTAGAAGCTGATCACCTGCAAGTGGAATCATTCACCATTTTAGTTACTTTGTGTTTTTGTACAGTTTTTCAAATTCTGTTGAAATAATGCCCATAAAAAAATAATTATAACATCCTATTAATTTAAAATATGAAATCATGTTCACCTAGTAAATTCATGGAATAGTAAAGGCTGGAAAGGACTTCTGGAAAATCTCTTCCAGTGCCTGACCAACCTGGCACTAACAAGGGTTTTTCTTCCATTTTCCAGTACTTAGACTTTGGACTTTTGTTCTTGTTTAAACCATTATTTATTGCAGTTTTGTGGCATGCTATTTTGTGAAAGAATCAAAGGCAGGGTTTTGGTTTTTTTGTTTTTTTTGTTTTTTTTTTAGTTTAGTTTTGTATATACTGCTTTTTATATGTCTTTTTCATTGTTCCAGTGAAAATTATTTTTTTTATGGTATACAAATAAGTCACATTTCACTATTGTTCAAGTAAGTGATTTTTTAAATTATTAATATGGATAAGCTCACACATAACATTAGTTGGTCTGAGATCTACTATTTCTGTTACCTAAAGAAATGACAGATCAAGCAGGCCTCTATGTGCACACACAGCTATATATCTCATTATTTAAAGATATAATATAAAAGCAAAGCAAAATAAAAAATCAGACTGTACCTTCTCTAAGACTAAATACTTTTGAAGCAGGAGATTCCTTAAGTACTTTTTTAATAAATATTCCTTCATTTCCTCCACCTTTCACACTAAAACCACTAGCACCAGCCTCCGCTTCTGTTTTCAGGGTCACTTCCATTGTCTCCTACAGATAGAAAAAAGTGTGAATTTTTCATTTTTAATCATTTGCATCAAAGGGTTCTACATTACAACAAGAAGTTGAGTCTCCTCACGTACATTTTCAATAGCTCAGGAAAGATCATCTAAAATAGAGACAATGCACTTGTTCAGTGTGGGTTTCATTCTGTTTTAAATTAGAATTTAGCACGTGTTAGGGTTATATTGGATCAAGGCCATAGGGAAAATAGGTTATAATTTTAAAATGTGAAACATATGGAATCTTTTAGGGCTGAAAGTTTGTATTTTCTGTGAAGTGTTAAGCACTCAAAGTCAATGGGCCAGAGAAGTCAAACTAAGAGCTAATGCTGTGCTGTACTGTACTCAAACCAGAGAAGGCTAAAGGAATAATGCTAAAAAGAATTATGGAAGGACCCCAAATAGGACAAATAAGTGTTTATGCCTGTGCCACAATTAGGCAATTCATTAAGTTCCTGGTCAAAACAAGTCTAAAGTGATTCTTTGCCCATTTGTCCTTCCTTCTGTCCATCCCACATGTCTGTGAGTTGTAATAAACTTACTATTTGTAAGGCTCATGCCCTAAAGTATAGAGTACTTTTAGACTGACCTGTGGATGACTCTGTTTTGATTTGTCTGTAGAACGTTTTTTGTTTTCTTCTTCAAGCTGAAAAATAATTTTCAATTATTTAGTGTTCAGAAGTCATGCTGTTGTTAAGTGCAACAAAAATCAGTTAAAATTCCTGGTTTAGACTAAGAACTGAGGCTGACTTTAATGGCAACAGAGCAAAATCAGAATCTGCAGGTGCAATGCACAACATGAACTATTTAACTGTACTATTCCCAGCAGTAAATTAGTTGCCAAGGCCTCCCTTCATTGTAACAAAATTTGCATTAACAAATGCCAGAGACCGAATGTCTTAAAATATTGGGAGCTCCTCTGAGTCTTAATGTAGCACATTGTTTATGCTTTTATTTCTGTAAACATACTTTTTTTACTTACTGGACTTCAGCATGAATTTCAAACTGCTGTCTACTTATCTTAACATGGCTGTACTAATTAAATCTCTAACTTTGAATAACTAAGAGGTACAGGTAACTTTGAAATATTTATTAGTTAGATTCAAGCCAGCTATATATATTCTAACAGGAAAAACATTGTAACTTCTTTACACTCTCTGTGCCATGTCCTTTAAGGAATGAAGTCAAATTCATTTTTTTTTGCCAAGTAATAAGAACGTGGCCAGCAAATCCAGCACAAAATAAAACCATCAATGAACATGGACCAGATTTTGGTGGGTACTGGCAGACAATATGGCTGCAAAAATACTCCATTATATGACACAAGAGTCTCTGCAACTTGTAGGAACTGAAGCCTCTTGAATCAACTTGGTAAAGCCATGCCTGCACCAAAACTCAGCGTCTTGCCTCTAAATACTCTTCTTCTACAGGACACTCATAAACTGGAGAGGATCCTTGTGGCCTTGGACGAATGTCTTCTACCGCCACTTCATTGACCTGTGAAACAGAAATGAGTGGTGGTAAAGGAACATCCACCACTAAACAGTGACCCATTTTCTTAGGAGAGTTTCTCTAGTTACTCATAATCTCCTTCTGAGTATAAGTCTTTCATTAGTAGTGGTGGATGAAAACTCTTTTCTTAGCTCAAGAACAAATACAAATCTCATGTTACAACACTCAGAAACACAAGGAACAGAGTCCGGAGAGACAAAAACAATTATATGCTGATTCTAGTTTTGTTCATGTATTGTTTGCATCTACAGATCAATAAGTAATAATTGGAAAAGGCAAAAAAATCCCTCCCCTGCTTTACTTGCACACCTAAACTTTTCATCCTGTGGCTTCAAACTTTATTGCCCTCTATAACCAAGCAAACCATGGAAAAGTCCCAGCAGGAATTTCTGCTGACAAGTGCTTGGCATGCTTCCTTCTGGAGTCAGACAACAGGGAACCTAAACCATCTACATCTTTAAAGAAACATTACTGTAGTTAACAGACATGTAATAGTTTGCTAAGTCTCGGTAGCAAACTTATGCTGGTGAATCACGGCAAAGAGCAAATGCCTGAAGCATCTTTCTGGCTTTTGAGCTGAGAGGACAATCCCAAGCAGAAATACATTTTTAATGGGGACGAAAATCACTGGCAAGACCCAACTATTAGCAAAATATTTAAGATCCCATTTTGCCAAACTCTCATCACAGAAAAACTCAACTCTAAAAAACTCACAGAATCTTCATCCTCTGCATCCGCATCCGCATCAGCACCTCCCGGGGGCTCAGCTGGTCTCAGCTGTCGTCCAGAACCTGAAAGCAGCACATGGGTTGGTGGTGTCTGCAGGATCCCCACAGAGCACAGAGCTTGCAAACTGAAAGTCTCAGCAGCACACTAGGAGACATGCACGGGCCAGCAGTGGAAAGGCCTGCTTTCATTTTGATTGCTATCACAGAATCGTTGGAAGGGACCTTAAAGATTATCCAGTTCCAAGCCCCTGCCATGAGCAGGGTCACCTTCCACTACACCGGGTTGTTCAAAGCCCCATCCAACCTGGCCTTGAACACTTCCAGGGATGGGACATGCACAGCATCTGGGCAATCTATGTCAGTGCCTCACCACTCCTCTTACCTTAGATATTGTCGGGTAAATCTTTCCAAAGATACCAGGCATATTCATATCCAAAAACGTAACAGCTTTTGTGAAGCAAAAAATCCCCAGACTGCAGCAAATGTAGAACTAGAAGTTAGCCATATTTTTGTATTATTATTACAAAGTGGGGCTTGAGCTATGTATTGGGCAGAACTGACAGGGCTTTGGCAGCGCTGGGGCTATGGGGTGGTCTCTGTGGGAGGAGACCACAGACCACCCTGTGCCAGATGCAGTGTTCACAGGCAGCTCCACCTGCCATGCTGAAGTGATCAGAGGAGTTTCTGTCACTTCTGTGAAAATGTGTCCAAGAAAGAGTGGTAAACATCAAGAAAAAGAGACAACACAAAGGAGGATGAGGGCAACAAGACCACATCAGAGCAGGAGGAGAGGGAAGAAGAAGATGGCAGAGCAGAGGGGAGACAGTTCAATTCTGATGCATTGGTGGCTGGTGAAGCAGCCCACACTGGAGCAACTGAACATGAAGCAATGACTGGGAAAAAAAAGGCAGCAATTATCTGCTGGCCCCTGTCTACTGCACCAGCCCTCACCTCCCAAAAGGGACTGAGTGCAGCCCGCTGTGAGGAGACTGGAGAAAAAGGGTAAGAGAGGTATACGGAGGGAAACTGAAATGCTTTTCCCTAAGTTGTTTTATTTTTTAAAATGTTAGATTCAGTAATTAGAAGTTTGTTAACCCACAATAAATTAAATTGACTGCAATCCCCCATACTGAAACTCCTCCTTACTTCTGACAAAGGTCTTAAAAGCTGGAGAGTAAATATCATGAAGCTTTCATGGTCATAAAAACCCTGCTTTCTTGGTTTTTAGAAGTACTGAGGGCAGAGACAGATGAGGTGAAGGAGATAGGCTATCTGAAAGTATGATCCTGTTGAAATGACTTAAACTGGGCACCAAAGAATGAAAACAGCATGAATGAAAACATCATTTTCAGAGATCCAGGCTTAGCCAGTAGAGGACAGTGTGGCTGAATTACACATTCCTTGATGCTATTCTAACACATGCAGAAGTCCTTGTGCTGATAATTTTGTCTCTTTCCTGTCTCCACGCTGTGTTTTCCAAGCCATCAGGATGTCCAGCTCCCTCACACTCAGTTCTGCAACATTCAGTCACACGCTGTGACTCTTGGGGATTGTCCTGTGCAGGGCTCAGGGTTGGACTCAATGATCCTTATGGGTCCCTTCCAACTCAGCATCTTCTGTGATTCTGTATGATTTTTACATAGTTTTGGCACTCCTAAACAGATCCTCTTGTTTAAAAATATGATCAAACAATAGAGAAGACAATCACAAGAAGAACTGTGCAACTCATTAATTATCTTCTTTAAATGGAGAATCCTTGGGCTGTACCACATTTCTGGATGTGGATATTACATGCTGTGTGTGCAGACAAGCTGGCACGACCATCTATGCAATCGCCCTGACGTTGCCAAACTCTTGTAAAATTTTGGCTGTGATTTTACTAGTCATTCGTCATAGTTTTCTGATACCCTACATTTACTTTTTCATTGACTTTTTTGAGGATGAACTTATTTATTACATGCAGAGTTTTGGAATAGTTACACCCTGCGATCAACGGTGGACCACTTTATCAAGGTGAGTAGAAATATCAAGGTGATCCCAGTGGGAATGTCCCATAAAGTCTGTGGGTCAAGTTTTAAACTTGATAGAAGTCACCCTCATTAGTCATATGTACAACATCTTAATCAGCTCTCCTGTGGTATCTTAGCTCTAGAGCACTAGAATCCACCCAGAACACATCGGGGCTGCCAGACCATGCCTCCTTTAGCCTTCACAGGACTAGTTCTGACACCTATGATGGACAGTTCTAGAAAATTCTAGAAAACAGTCTTCATGAAGACCCTAACTCAGTTTAAAGACCGTCTTAAAATTTGGCTTGTGTTGGTTTTTTTCGTGTTTATTTATTTATTTTTTTTCAAAAGCTCTAACATTTGCAATCTTCAGAAGCTCAAGAAAATTGGAAAATGAGCCTAACCTTGTTAAAAAAGTTAGGCATAGATTTATGGACCTGATTTCAGGCATTTCTGCTTGAGAGTTCTGGAATCCATTCAAGAAGCACTTTAGCACATGTATTTTAATAGCCATCATATGAGGAGAAGAGCTGCAGGATTGAGGCTTGATTGTTTAATTTGCTTAGTGCTTCTAAACATTCAGGTGCCAACAATGAATTTTATGGCTCTTACTAAAATTCCAAGAAATAGTAAGGACTTACTCTTGTGGCATTGCCATATTTTTCACTTGGGATAATCCCACCCACAAGCCTTGCAGTCCAACAGAATGACTTAACAGAAAATTGCTTGGACTGCTGGAGTGTTTGCTCTTCAGTGCAGCACTTTAATGCTAACTGCAGCATTGATCCCTGGTGGCTGCCAATAATTTTGCTACTGGAAAAGAAACAGGAAGGACTCATCTGTGAGACTTCTTAGGCTGGTTCGCTGCTGTTCCTCTTGTTTTACTCTGGTGTAACTTCAGTGACAGTTCCGTTGTCCAGAGCTGGAGCAACATCAGTATGTGGTGCTCTGATCTCAGGACATGAATGGTCCAGTACAGTTCATGCTGTTGCTTTTTCACATTCAGTGGGGCATATCCTTTGAGAATGGGATTCTGGAGCTATCCTACAAGTTCTAACTGACTTGAAGCTTCTAAAACTAAGTGTTTTAAACAAAGGGTTCATAGAATGATTAGATGACCAACACATTTAAAATCTTCCTGTTATTAAGACTGGACTACTCATAAAATCCAAAAGAATTAGATCACTTTGTGCAGGGAGACCTGAACACTCATTTTCCATCATGATGCCATTTTAAACCAACAAGTAACACTGCCAGTTCTTGTTTAGTGTGGATATAGAGAGGTAGACCTGGCCAGGATGACATCTCATCTGGGACTGGACCAGGAGAGGAGTTTCCATAGCTATGGATCAAGCAAAGCAGTGCTGTATGAGGCACAAAGAGGCCTTCATGTGCTTGGCCAAGTATTGCCAGGAGATTGCTCTTCTTGTCCCTCTTAGACGGGCTACAGATCAAGGTTGGCAAAAATGTTTCTGATTTTTTCCTGATTCAGAATACTTCACAAACAAATCTGTAAAAGACAGGAATTACAGTACCTTTCAGCAAAGCCTTCCGAGTATAAAAGCCTGTGCCAATAAACTATGATTTATATGCATGACATTCTCATGCCCCAAATAGCAGCAATGCCAACATTTTATAGATTTTAACTTTTTTTATGAATCTTGGACAATCAATGCTTTGTTCCAAATGTTTTCATAAACAAGATGGAATTTACACCAGTGACTACTTCTAATAGTGACTGAACTTACTTCAGAACAAGGGAATTTTTTGAAAGTAAGCAGTAGGAGTTATATAGCCTGGATCATTTTCATATCATATGACTGAAATATGTATTTGCTGTTTGAAATGCAATATTTTAAAAAATATTTTATCTTTAGCCCAGGAACCCAGATGGACTGTTCTGGGTAAAACCAGAAAAAAAAAACAGGTTGGTTTTTTTTTTTTTGGTATTCACATGCAGTGGGTAACAGTCTCCAAAACCACATTTGAGAGAATATAATGAATTTCAAGTATGACAGTGCCATTCAATTCAAATCAATTGCACTTTAATGTATTGTATAAAGAGAAATTTGGCTTTAATTGGAACACTGGCATATAAACTTACTATAATCTGTGTATGTCAAAATAAAAATAAAACAGCAAAGAGAATGCCAGAGATGTCAATAAAAGAAATAATAACATCGTTTGCTGACCACCCCAGCTTCTTTGCTTACAAACTATTTCCCTTTCACTGCAATTCTAAGATTTGGCTTTCTGCTTTTTAAGATTTTATACCAAAGTTATGTTTTCATATGAATAGTGAATTTAAGTAATCTGCTCTTATCTTTAAGCATATTACTTTTCCTTGCAACAACTTCAACTTTACTTCAACAAATAGTTTCTCTTAACAGAAATCTGATCCATGATAAATATCTGTCCACAGGTGAAAAGTTTTATGCTTCACTTACTCACTTATTATTATTTAAGCTCACAACCTGTGCCTTTTCTTTATCAGGACTGTGATGTTTGTTAATGAGTATTTCTAAGCTATGACAAGAAACTAACAGTCCTGTTTGTGCAGTATTGTGGAAATTAATAGCTCTAGTCCGTAGCACGAGACAATTCATGCCTTGACATGTGGGCAAGGCTGAGACATCCTTAGATCAGGTCTTTTCTGACAGTGCAAAGCCCACTCTGGGCACCTTACCTGATTTGTATTATTAATAAGGAGAAGGAGGAGTGAATAATTGCAAGACAAACAGCAACAGTAATAATTTAATGTCATTGTTGGCACTGTGTCCGACCCACCAAAGAATTCATACGTGCAGGTCAGCGGTTTTCACGGTGCTCCCTCTTGTGCTTATGCCTCGTAAACAAAGACGTGCGTGGCTGCTGTCATGGACAGCTTCAGCTGGCTCCTGTATCAGACCTCCCTTCTTGGAATCATCAGTCACTGCACCTGCAAGTCTGTCTGTCCCTCTGCCCTCAGGCACTCTGTCACGGGTCTGCTATTTCTCATGCATGAATGGCTAAAAACTCCTTATTGCTTCAGAATTTCTTCTGGTTTTGAAATTTTATCCCTCTCTCAAGATGGGTGGTGTGCCTGACTTTTTTCCCCACCACAGCTTGTTCTCCTTCTCTTGCAGGTATCACAATTACTGGGATTCCTTTTCTTCCCTCAGGGCTCTCACAGTCACCTGAGCAGCGCTGCTGTGAACTCCTGCAGCCCCTTCTGATTCTCTTCTTATATTTGCAATAGGGAATACTTTGAATAGTTGGAATATTTAAAATCGTGGGTCCCAGTTCAGGAAAGCACTTGATAACAGGAACACTATGCACATGCCTGGCATTCATCTTGGCCTCTCGAGAGCACTCTTTCAGATAGGCAGGTTCACCTGACCTCCAAGCAAGCAGTGATGGAGGAAAATGATCCTGCAAGCAGGAGTTGAAAGATAAGAATCTGAAAGTGTCTGCAAATAAACCTTGCTAGGCATGTACTGTGTTCCTAAAGGAAGCTGCCATGAGGTTTAAAGCACGATTTTTTGGCAAAGGCTTTTGCACAGTCTGTGTAGGCTTGACCATGAGCTCCAGCATCTTCATGGCATTCCCAGTCAGCAGCTCCAGCTATGCTGGGGAAAACCATTTTATAAAAAAAAAAAATAAAAATAATAAAAAAATAAAAATCAAGGCATCCATCTTCTACAGAGCTTTCCCAGCGCATTCCAGAGACCTGGATTCATTCCATTGTCCTGCAAGATCCCAGGGAGTGAGTTACACCAACTGGTGGGCAGGGCACGGAGGGAATGCCGCGGCTGTCACCCGATCGGGGCGGGATGCGCGGCAGGGAGAGATGCGGGCGCGGTGTCACCGAGAGGGCTGCCCCTCCCAGCCCTCCAGCCCAGGAATGTCCTCTCACTTCGCTGGAGCCGCTGCCAGGGAGGCGGCGGGAGCACCCACCAGCCCCACCGAGAGGAACAGGCTTGTCAGCTCTGCAGGGAGCGACTGACACAGTGGAAAAAGCAGCCTCAGAAAAGGTGATACAGTGAGGATCGGCACCTCCCCTCTCGGGACGCTCCCCACCAAGCCCTGAAATTTCTGTGGGATGAAGACAAAGCGCTAGTCTGTGGAGTGAAGATAAAGATTTTGCTGCTGAAGGGGTTTAACAGGCCTTATCATCAGCGGGATGCTATCAGAACCAGCCGGGCCGGTGTTTTAGCTGCACTCCTGCCTTTGTTTTGCATGGGTTTGGTAATGCCCCTTGGCTGCACTCTGTCCCGGGGCTGCATACTTGTGCTGTGATGGATGTAGCTCAGCCTCCGGAGCTCAAAGCACGGGCTTGTAGCACAGTCGTGCTGAAGGAGCAGCTACTCCCCAATAACCAACGTGTGAATAGTTTTCCTTCCATTCAAGGCATGAACAAGATGTTTTGATTCAATGCCTTGGTATGTTAAGCTGCCCTTGTTCGTTGTTAGAGTACTTCATTAAAAGCCTTCAAATCATTTCATCTCAAAACCTTTTGAAAACAGAATATATATGTAAGTTACAATCATGAGTCTCTTTGTCCAGCCAGAGGCTTGTCCATGAAGTTAGCGCCTTCTTTTATCAAAAGGAACAGTACTCTGCTCTGCAAAGTACATCCAAGTAGAGAAACGTCTTGGGAATTAAAGTTCCTTGCCGACCACACTGAGCTCTGTAGGGTTTTATAGAGCATTTTCTACAGGTTGACTAATATCAGGAAAGATGTGGAAGAGCACTGGCAACTAAGAACAGATATAAACACTACCATAAAAAGAGAAACTAACAGCCCCTACATGAAACGAAGAGTGAATGGCTTTCCCGTGAGTGTGTGTTTATTGATAAGGTCTGCCCACAGATTTAAAACTATTAAAAGCATTCCTGCTCACGCTTCACAATAGGAGCAAAACCTTTAGGAAGACAGATCAGAAAGGAACTCTTGATTCTTATAGTGGTCCATCTTTTCTCTGAGAAGGTAAAGATAAACTTAACAGAATCCATAGGACAATTCAGAGCATGAGAATAAATCATTCTGGTGGAGCTCTGCACAGACTTTCTCAGTGTGAGTCATATTTAAACCTGAAAAGCACAGGGGACTTTTTTTCTTTTTTTCAGTTGTCAAATTGAAATTTCCCAGGTCCTGGGTTAATGACTTTCATCCAGCTATCACCATTTATTGGTTACTTGGCTATGCAGGAAACGTAGTTTGGCCAGATCCACGTAACTCTTCTGGTACAAGAATAAAATATTTACTAAAGTATTTCATTTGTCTGATATTTCACCTATTACTAAAACATAATGTTTCATAGAGTGTTTGAAAATAAGCTCTTAACCAAAGTTTGTTGTGAGAACATGAACAGAGCATGTCCAAAAGAGACAGCAAAAGCAGTCAGCAGTGGTTGATACCAGAACTTGTCTCTCCGGGTCTATCCACCCTCTTGCTAGCTGAAACACAGTGGCAGAGTGAAACAGGCAGCTAGAGAAATGCTCATGGTACCCAGCAAACGATCAGAGGTTCAGTTCTGTTCCTCCTGTGCCATGGTTTTGCCTCAGAAGCACAAGTTTTCTACCAGCTCTGCAGTTTCAGTCTGATTGCCTGCAGGGTAGGTGTAACATCCTACCCTGTCTCTATGTTTGCTAGTGTCAGGCAGGAATTTTCCTCTCTCTCAGGTTTTATGTGACACAATGGGTTCCCAATCTGTGTTTTACTTCCCACATTAATTCCTACGGTGCGTAATTACTGTGATAATGGAGTGAATTATCACATGGAGTGAATTATCACCTTCTCTGATAATTACCAGTTCTGATTTTTCTAGGATTGCAGGGCCTCTATTCTCACAAAGTTTGTAAGAGAAGGGAATCACTTCTTAGCAATTGTTGTACATGCCCTAACTCCTGGACTAAACCAAAATTGCTTACTACCCTTTTGGACAGGGCAAAAGCAAGCTAGCAATTCATAGCCAAATAAAGAAATAAACACTTGTCTAATCTGCTGTGATCCTCAATAATTTTATCTCCTGGGACTCTCAAGAGTTCATCTCTTGGGATATACTACTCTTACTTGCAATTGAGTCTCTACCACGCTGTAAATAGATGCACAGATACCCAGCTAAAATTTCCTGGTGTCACTGTCCACCTGGATGGTCTGGGTTTTAAGGAAGGCTTCAGGGACATGTTGCAAATGAAGAGCTCTCACTTGCTCACCAGCTTCAGAAACCCTACTGGGAACTACTCTGCAGCTATTTGTTTATCCAATATATTGATTAGGCATGTTGCAGTTTTCTTCCCTCTGAAGGAAACCCTTTGACCTTTACAAAGAACCAGACTTGGAAAGTGAAGCATAGCTGCCTTCCTCTCAGAGTGAGGAGTTGATTCCTGCTGTCCTCCCTGTTAGATAGCTGTGAATTCAGCTCTTACCGTGATTGCCTAGAAGCGGAGGCAGGTGGGTCCTATTGCAGATAAGGTCCATAAAGCTCACACAGATTAACTTTTTCACATTCCTTCTCCTCTCTGATTCACCCCTACAAGAATCCAGGCTTCTCCCAGAGCAGCTTGCCTGTTCTACTGCCAAAACACATCCCTGCTCAGATTTATAAATGAATCAAATGAACACATTTATGGAAAATGATCGTTCTGCCTGTGTAGGCTTGATTGGCAGCCCTGGAGACTGAATTTCCCTGGCTGCAGAGTCAGTATTTCTTAATAAGCCCTGGCCATAACTCCAAGATGTCTCAAGGTAGCCCAGTACTGACCAAGAGAGGCAGCAAGGGAAGCTGACTCCTCTTTGTCCTCTTTCTGACACATTAAAGAAAGATGCTAATTCTTGGTGGTTTTGGTAGAAAGCTCGTTTTTTTCCATAAGAACAGGTCTTAAGAATAAGAACAGAGGATCTACTAACATTATGCAAAAACCCCAAAGCGACTGGTGCAGGCTTTATATAAATGGCACTTACCACTCCAAATTAGAAACAGACCTTTTAGCCCAAACTGCTAAAAAACACTCTTCAAAACCACTGCTTAGAAAATATCCTCATCAGAATCAATGTTCATTAAAAATTTTGGTATTTAGAGATAAATATCAACATATACATACATATTTAGAAAGAAAGTTCATGTTATGATCCTTATGGTCTTAAAATCCTTGTGGTCGAGGAAGACTTTTATTTCCCTTTACTCCACTGATAAAATTCAGTGCACAATTAAGTGTCCAGATACAGTAATATTAATGGAGTGATGTTACTTTGGCCGTCTCTTTGGTATGCTGGGCATAGCCCCTCTCAAAACAGGAATGCAGAAAAAAAATGTGTAGTTTTTCCACAACCTTTTATGGGGGCTTTTATATAAATATCTGCCCTTGGAAACAGGTTTTCAGTTTGAGAGAAAATTCCCTGTGCAACTTGTTTGGATGTAAATCACCACAGAAAAAAATTATATTTTAAGCTTTTAAATTCCTTAATGTATATGTAATACAAGAGATATGGGATAAAGGTGACAGTAAGTTAGTATGGGAAAATATTTTACATCAAAGATAAACTTAAGAGTTCCCTCACTTTATTAAGATAAAAATCTTTTCTGTCAATAAACAGTGATGGTAGCAAAATAGCATTTGGCACAGCTCACTTTTCCTTGTTTTGGTGTGGTAGGAGATTATCTTTAAAATTAGAGAGAATTTCTGGATGCAGACTGTGGGTTTACAGAAGCATAAAAGATAAATTACAGATAAACTAATCCACTGAGTCAGATAAATAAATAAATTAGTATTCCTCTGTCCATGTCAATATAATTCAAATCTGACTAAATGGACTATAAACTTTTCAGTCACAAAAAGGTCAAATTTCAAAAGGATTAAATAAGTCACCTACCAAATTATTTTTAAAAAGTCTGTCTCTTGACTGTGGTCCATTGGTTTGTACCTCTTTTTTGAACATCTTTCCCTCGCAGATGTGTACCTTGCTCCAGCATTTTCTAAACATATCATTTGATAATTGTCTTAATTTACAAATAAAATCTGTGAACTTAATCTTTACTGTTTGAAATTAAAAACAATTATGAAAGACTGAAAAGCTCTGGAATTTTAAGTGCATATTAAGTTATAGAAGGAAAAACTGAGGATGACAAACTTCGGTTGCATTATATTTTTGCAAAAAGAAAAAAAAAATTAATCTTTGCATGTGGTTTTTAAATGATCCAGTACGACTTTTCATTTCTGTGCCTTCTAGCACCCAAAAATAACAAACCAGCATGCTTGCCTAATAGATTAGAGAAAAACACAGTTTAGTTAAGGAAATAGATTTCAGTTTCATGTTTCACTGAGAGTAGTATAAACGATGGGGAGAAACCATTTCTTTAAACACTCATTACTGCAGTTCTAGATTTCTTTTTGGTTAAAGACTCAAATACTAAGGAAGAAACTGCACTGTGGTTCATCCATGCAGTAACTGGTGAATGAATTGAGAAGGGTGGAGTTGTTTGAAAGCATTAAGAGGACTATTTCTTGAATTTGATTATCAACCCTAAATCTGATTCCAAAGATTCAGAGCCTCTCTGTGTTACAAAAGTAATGATATCTTATGGAAATGACAGTTTCTTTATCATAATGGTCTGTTCACACTCAGGTTTAAGTATTTTTTAACTCAGTTAAAACAAGATGTGTTCTTTTTGAAGGCACGTGGTAAGTTTTTTTCTCAACGAATAGCTGTGCTAGATTCAGGTTAGCATAAAAGGGAGAGTAAATTGCATGTTGCTCTTCATCTAGATCAAGGGCTCCACTGAAATAAAAGAGCCTTGTACCAGTGCAAAGCCAGTATAAGCCAAAGGAAGACCCCAGAGGCTTCAGTTACAGTCCTTAAAATCTACTGCAAATAGGTGGATCTGATTCTTCTCTCAGGCAGCTTCTTCAGAGTAATTTAAATCTGTGCATTTAAAACCAGTGGCTTGTCCCCACTTTGTAGAATAGCAATGACCGCCTTGATTTGTGGAACTGTGAAGAGTCTGAGTGCAAGAGGAAAGAATGGGAGGCACGTGGAGATCTCCTTCAGTCCATCTCTAGGGTTTTCTGCACATCCTTGCAAAAAGTATTTTTAAATCAATGGTGCTTTCCTACTCACATTCTTCTGTACCCTGCATGATCCAATGAATCCACAGGATTCTGCTCTCTGTGAGCTCCAGTTCACTGTGTGCAGCAGAGAGACTATTGCTTTCCCCTAAGGGAAGAGGAGACTGAGGAGAGACCTCAATGAAGTTACAACTTCCTCGTGAGGGGAAGAGGAGGGGCAGGCACTGATCTCTTCTCTGTGATGACAATAACAGGACCCAAGGGAATGGCCTGAAGTTGTATCAGGGCAGGTTTAGGTTGGATATTAGAGAAAGGTTCTTCATCCAGGTGGTGGCTGGGCACTGGAACAGGCTCCCCAGGGAAGGGGTCACAGCACCAAGCCTGACAGAGCTCAAGAAGCACTTGAATGATCCTCTCAGGCACATGGTGTGACTCTTGGGGATGGTCCCATGCAGAGGTAAGGGTTGGACTTTGGTAGGTCCCTTATGGGTCCCTTCCAACTCAGCATATTCTGTGATTCTGTGGATTTGCATTCCTTGCACTATGGACAACTTATGCACACTAATCACTATGCACAAATTATCATCAATAAAGACAGAAAAAGAGAACGATTGCTATCGTGAAATTATCCTGTCTTAAACAAAAAGCTCCACTACCATCTTACTGTGACATTTTTAAATACTGCAGTCCCAAAGTTCTCTGTGGACTGAGATTTCAATAACCTTTTAGCAGCAACTGAAATATTTGCTTTATATAGTGGTGTTTGGGCCAGTTTTGACAGAATTCTTAACCATGCTGGGAAACAGGATTTTTTCTTTCTTCATTGCAAATACTTTGAACACTACTTAATCACACTTTGAACAGTTTTGGAGAAGGTCTGTCCCCATTTGACCAAAAGAGAACAAAGGAAACAGAAAAGCAACCTGTTAATCTTAGAAGACAAACAGCCAGAACTCTTCTTTTTTTTTTTTTTTCAGAGAAATCAAATGCAGGGGTTGATGCAACAGGTCACAGATGAGAAAAGGCCAAGGACAGCCCACAGACAGACCAGAGTAAGTCACAGAATCATAAAATCATGTAATGTTTTGGAAGAGATCTTAAAGATCATCTCGTTCCAGCACCCCTGCTTTGGGAGGGACACCTTCCACTAGACCAGGTTGCTCAAAGCCTCCTGAAGTCCTGCTTCAGGAGCCACTCACTGAAAAACACATCCTCGTACACTTCTACGTCAAGTAAATCTACCACGGAAAAACAATCTCAAAAAGTTTTCAAAAGAAACCTGGGCCTCAAGTGGGTAAGGTCTCAAGTGTGTAGGACCCAGATCCAAGAGCATTAAGCAAAGCACAGTGAACAAGGTCAGGCAGGATCTCCTGGGGCATGTTCAACTGCTATGGGTTTGGTTCAGGAAAAGAGCTCTTTGTTTTCGGAACACAGCTTGGCCAATGGTCGGTGCTAGGTCTTGTTCTTGATCCCTGGACTCCGACGGCCCATTCTCAGAGGGCTTCAGCACACATATGTGAAATACATGTTACTGTGTGTTTATCCTCTGCAGCTGGAACCACTGGCCCAGTTAACAACTTCTGGACTGGGTGCTATGAGGTTTTTTCACTCTTATCACTTGGGCAGGTGTGGATATTACATCTGTGTTACTCTGCACACCTCTCAGTGGGGAAGGTTACGAACACTTCACAGTTATATGGTCGAAGAGGGGGATCTGAAAATGTATCTGAGCAATTTCTAGGGAAGTTTAAGCTCTCCTTGCAGAGTGCCAGCTCAGGAATACTGGAAAACACATTTCTCATGCATATGTTTTTTATTAAATGCAGCTGTCAAAACAGAGCAGGGCTCATGTTCCTGAAAAGGTGCAGGGAAGAGAAGACAAATGGTTGGAATAAAGCAGGAATGTGCCTCCTCTGCCTAGGCAAAAATCACTACTTCTGTAAAGCCTTCAGGGCAACCTTTAAACTAGCTGGCTCAGGGAGTAGTAGCTGTCTAGCTGTGGGATTTCAGTGAATGCTGTACAAACCCAGCCAACTCCCCAGGGAAGCCAGTGCTTGCTCCACAAGCCACTCCTCCAGTCCCCAGACCGGCTGGATAGACATTGGCTCTGAACAAACTGCACCTTCCCAGCGCTGCGTAGGCACAACCAGAGAGAGACTATCTTTACCCAAGCCTTGCTCTCCCTGCCATGCTGCAGATAATGTGTTCCAAGTGTGTTGGCAGTGAACTTAAGCCATCTACTGCAATCTGATAATACTTGCCTCTGACCATTTTGCTGCAGTAGAATTATGGACGTGAAAACAGCAAAGGCAAAGCAAGATTTTATTTTTTTATTATAATTCTCCTCTTATTCCATAGACACAGATTCAGACTTTGCCTTCTGATCTAAATGTGTGTTCTGAAGGTGTTCAGCTGAATTAACAACAGTGCAATAGCAGAATTTGGCTGTGATCTTTAGATGACAACATCAGTTAACAGACTTGCTTATTTGTCTGTAATACATTATTTGGGTTTTCTATTAAGTTCCTATTCAACAAGGATAATAGTCTAAATACGATGCAGTTGTGTGGCAACAGGGTACCAGATAAATTAAGCTAACTCTGGGTAATATCACAAAAAAATATGTGTTTATAGCTCCATGCCAGTTTCTGACTAATGCTTTTGTTTGTTGCTATAGCAAACCACACATGAATCTGATAGCCAAAAGCGTGTTTATGACTAACCTTAGCTCTCTGGGGACTTAAAATATGGAATAAAAAAAATCCCCAAACCACAACACACAATGTCAGTAGAACATGATAGGAAACACCTTTTTTGGCACAAGTTACTATGAACATTAAAAGAGAAGAACATCATGAGTGGAAAACATTAGGAAATGGGAACTGTGGGAATAACCGCCTTTAACCCACAGTGATTCAAACAGAGCTTTTACTTCACAATGCAAAGTTGTCTGTGAAGGGCTAGAGAATGTTGCAGGAAGTCCTGGCTGCATGTTACGGGATGGATTTAAGCCTCCAAAATCTGGAGAAGGTTTGTACCACACTTTAAAGCATTCAGACCACTTTACTTGAGATCCTTTTTACACTCTGCCTTGACACCTAGAACGCTGGTATTCACATAGCTAATTTCTATTACCATTTATACCTTGACAGTTTCCAAGAGCCTGTCCCAAGACTGACACCTCATTATGCTGTACAAATACACAATGGAGAACAATGCTGGCCCCAAAGGGCTTTCTGTCAAAGTAACCGAGAGAGCCAAAGGAAGAGGAGGACGAACAGAATGGGAAGCAGAGAGGCAATGCAACGGCATTACCCACCAAATCAGAGCTTGAACCCAGGTGTCTTGCACCCCCGTTCAATTGACTGATTCAGGTTGCCAAATATGTTCCTATGGGAAGAAGAATACATTTATGTTCCCTGCAGAGGAGAGAAAAATCAATACAGCTAAACTATAACAGCTTACAACAAAGCTACATTTTGTCGGGCAAAATTTATACTAGTGTTGCCCTGTTATTCTTAATAACCTCTTTCCTTCGTAGGTTAAAAAAAGTAAAGGGGAATATTGCAATAGAGTGTATAGATTGGATCAGTTAGTTTTCTATTGATATTAATTACTCTGGCTCTAGATTGAATATTGCATATTTATTCACAAATTGGTACTGTGCATAAAGGCACATGATTATCACAATTCATGGCAAGTTCTCCCATCATCTATATAACACTTAACAGAGTCTTGAGATCATGCCTCTTGAGAGGCAGATCTGCCCAAGCTCTTGTGTTTCAGGTGTTTCTAAGAGGGTTCACAAAAGACATCTTGACCCATCACTAGGATAATGAGGATGCTGCCCTAAGTGGAAGTTTGCAAAAACCAGTAGGACTGAGATGATACATGCAGGTTATTTCGTGCCACAGGATCAAATCTTGAAATATTGAGATTTTATTCTGTGCTTACACAAGCAAGACATTCATTGGCCTCAATGAATCTGATACACGGCACGTTACATCATATTAATCTTGTAATTCAGACTGTGATATGGGCTGAGACCAGCTTTGATTCCATCTTGTAAAATCCAGCAGAGCACACATCACTGCTCACAGCAATCATGCCTGCATGATTGAGGAGTAAATACTTTTATAAAATAATTTAGTAGATTAGCCATGAACTCCATTGATGTACATAGCAAGTAGCATTAAGACATCACTGTTACATAAAGTGAGAAACAAAGGCAAATAAGAGATAGGCAGATGTTTTCTCCTATTGCCTAAATATCCCTGCTGGACTACAGAGCCATTGCTGGTGACATGCAGAAGGCCATATATGACTCTCTCTTTGCTTTCACATGCTTTTTCAGTTCTTCACATTTGGCAGAAAACTCATCTTACAGAAAAGAAAAAAAGGAAGCTGCCAGACTTCTTTCCTCCACACCAAGATCCTTAAAACAGCTTTGGTTACTGGAAGCACAATACAGAGACCATGTCAAAACAGCTACCTCATTGCCTGTGATTTATCTCAAAAGCAATTGCTCTTCCCTGGGAGTAGCAAATGAAGTAAGAGATCATAGGTAGAGGTTGCCAACCCAACTCCAGCTCCAAATGACTTTCTGATCGGTAGTAGCAGAAGGCACTGGTTACCAGTACTTATGGATATGTGTTTAAGCAAGTGTGGTGGTACTAAATGAGCATCTTTCTCTTTGGGCTCTCAAAAGGCATAGCTACCCCTCACGCCCCTCTGGGGTATCTGTTCCCCTAGACAGCACTGCCTGGCACATACCAATATGCCAGCCTGGCAACTGCAGCATCTTGGTCATGGTCACCAAGGAAGTCCCTGCACCTGCCCAGAGCACCATGTGAAACAAGGTGAGCTCTCCCCACCTTGCAGAAAATAAGACAGCAAACCGAAAAAACCCGACTTGCTCAAAGTCACAAAGCAAGTTGACAGCAGAGTCCGCAATAAATACAACCCAGATGTCCTGGATTCCACCTCCTCCCTGCACCATGCTGCCTCTCTTAGCTCAATGCTGGAAGGAAATGTTTTACATTTACTCATCCCTCCTTTTCCTTTGTCAATAGAAATTAAAGCAGGCATCTGACTGCCTAAGCCTTGAATACTCTGATGGTTTCCAAGGCTTGCAGTGAAGTCAGCCAACATTTCTATTGAATCCAGCCCTAATGGACAACTAAAAGTGATTTCTTTGCCAAGTAGCCTATCAGTGCAAAACTCATTTAAGCACATACTGCTTTTATATAGACATGCATTGTGTGTATAAATTTATATTATGAATGTATATATATTTCAGTTCTTTGCAAAGAACCACTAATTACAAAAATACAGGGTTTTTTAACTGTGCTGGTTTTGGCTGGGGTAGAGTTAATTTTTTCATAGTAGCTGGTATGGGACTGTGTTTTGGATTTGTGCTGGAAACAGTGTTCATAATTCAGGGATGTTTTCGTTATTGCTGAGCAGTGCTCACACAGAGTCAAGGCTTTTTCTGCTCCTTACACCACTCCACCAGCAAGGAGGCTGGAGGTGCACAAGGAGCTGGGACAGCTGACCCCAACTGGCCACAGGGATATTCCAGACCATATGGCAGTTGCTCAGTGTATAAAGCTGAGGGAAGAAGAAGGAGAGGAAGGACACATTCAGAGTCATGGCATTTGTCTTGCCCAGTCACCATTATGGATTCCTGGTTTCCTGGGAATGGCTGAACACCTGCCTGCCAGTGGGAAATGGTGAATAGATTCCTTGTTTTGCTTTGCTTGCATGTGTGGCTTTTGTTTTATCTATTAACTGTCCTTATCTCAGCCCATCGCAGGGGGAGGGATGAGCAAGAGGCTCTGTGGGGCTAAGCTGACATCATGACATGAATTGACATAACAGCAGCTTAGCCAAAAAGTGAATAGACTGATCTACTACTATGTAAAAAAAAATTAAAAAACAACTGCATAATTATTTTTGTAAGTATAGATTTAAAGCAAGCCTCTATACCTTCTTACTTTGTGGAAAGGTAGAAAGGTCTGTCAGGATGTTTCTTGCATTGAACCTGCTCAGATCTGCCAAAGGACTGACAGCTAATTAGCATTAATTTTCCATTAATTTATTTTGTGAACAGACTGTTCCAATATTTAAAATTTTCTCACTAAGCTATCTATGGTGTCTGTGTGGTGGGCCACATCCACACGTTTTCCAAAAGCAATGTAAATCCTATTTCCATGGAATACATCATGTCCTGTCAGCAAAAGATTCTTACTGCTGTCGGCCCAAACTGAGTCCATGTCTCTGAGCAGCTGAACACATTCTTACTTGACTGGTTTTTTACCCTCAAGCTGAATGCCACTCCATTTTTCCTACCTGTCATCATACAGATCCAGGTGGGATTGTAGGTGTTGTGCTGCTGTTGCTATAACTCCACTGCCAATGTGCTGCTCTGCCTATCAAAGGTGCTCCAGGGGAGCTGGACAGAAGTTAAAAAGAAATGCAGCATTTCACACTGTATCCTCCTCTCCCCCAAATACTCAAGGGGCACGACAGTGGGAACAAAAACTTTAGCAGCTGCTCAACACTTAACTCCCTCATTTTTCTTGCCTAGAAAACAAATGTCCTCCAGATTTTGCATTCAGGTCTCCTGTCAGAGGCCTCTGCTCCTCTGCAGAACAGCAGCAGGGGATCCCACACATGGGAAGGTCACAGTGCTCATCCTCTTACTACATGCTCTTGTATTATGGGCCTCCACCATGATCACTTTGCACAAACCCACATGTCAGATAACTGCATCCACAGCTTTGCTCCAGCCAACAGGGCTTTATTATGACCAAGAATTTGAGATCTTCTAGGCAATGAAACAAACAAAAATGCAGCCCCCAAAAGCCCTTCCCCTTTCTCTGTAGAACTGTTTTCACAATTTCCTCATTACTGTCACCTCTGTTTTGCTCAACTTCCCTGACACAAAGCTTCTAAGTCCTCCAAGGCACACCTGGGCATATCACTTAACACAGTGGGGACCTTAGTCTGCCATCAGACTGCAGCAGAAACAAATGACAAGAATATGTCTTGACAAACATGGCCAGGTTGTGCCACTTTTTGTGCAACAATAGTAAGTTTGACAGATTTGAGCCTGCCTTCATGCCAGAGACCCTGCTGTCTGCAGAGCAGGAAGGTCTCACTGCTCCTCAAAGCTATTGCAGCCAGGTCAAGGACATTGCTCGTGCTGCAATCTGTCAGTGCCGATTTAGTAAGTCCCAGCTCCCTTCCCCTGAGTGCACAGGCTCTGGCTGGCCTTGCCTGTAGTTCCAAGTGTGTCCAAGAGCCAAAATCTTATCACAGTCCATCTCTGTCTCCTCACAACAGCAGAGTTAGTGGAGGAGTTGGCGTAGTCTCTTTGTGCTGGTATGAACAGCCAGCTCCTGTTTTGGATTAGAGGATGATGGTTTTCTCTCTCTCTGTATCCCTTACTGGCCCTTTAA
This sequence comes from Anabacerthia variegaticeps, assembly GCA_035583185.1. Classification (NCBI taxonomy): domain Eukaryota; kingdom Metazoa; phylum Chordata; class Aves; order Passeriformes; family Furnariidae; genus Anabacerthia; species Anabacerthia variegaticeps. The sequence goes on from JAWWEW010000165.1 coordinate 55,625,822, forward strand.
AAGAGAAGGGTTTGTGTGAAGGAGAAAACAGACATATTGGGTTTTATACCTCTTTTGCTCTCCCTTTGCTCTGGGGCAAATGAAAGCCCCAGTACAATGGGCTGTACCTGTGCGTGCTGTCGAGGGCTCTGACTTTTCTCAGCCTAGGCCATGAAACAACAGTGTGATAGTGGAGAGGTGTTCATGCAGCACCTGAGCCTACCTGCAGTCCCCCACACAGAGGGCTGCTGGCAGGAGACCAGTTTTCAGTGCATGTCACAACTTGGGAGAGCATTGCAAAAGCGCTGCTTCCCTATCAAATGCCAGGGTGGAGATCTGCTGACTCCAATCCCCATCTTTCAAGGCAGGGCAGAGACTGAATGTGAACCAGCAATAAGCCCCAGACACAAAAGACTGCAAATACATTAATAAAACATGGCTGAGAGTGGCAGGGGCAGCAGAAACACCCTGAACACCCTGACTGCTGCAAGGACTGCTGTGCATCTCACTGCTGATGTGCAACACGGCTCCACAGAACCTGAGCTTGCTGCAACACCTGCAAGGGGTTTCCCCGAGGCTGGAAAGGCTGTGGTTGCCCACGGAGGGAAGGAGGAGGTTTAGCTGCATGAGATTGTCTCACCCACACTGGTTTTCACTGGTCTAGCTGGACGTGTCTGTGTGTGGCCCTGCTGGCTGCTCTCTCAGTGCCCTTGGAAAAGAATCCAAAATCGCTGGTTTTCCTCCCGTGCCATTTGCTTCTGTCCCTGCTCCGGGGTTGTCTTTGACTCCATCACAGCATCCTGAGGGTTTGCAGGCACCTTTAGGCAGCCTTGCTGAGGCAGCAGGCTGTGGCAGCCGGGTGTGCTGTGGGCTTCCCTGCTCCTAAACCCCTGCTCTTTGTCTTTTTGCCAAGGTATCTTCCTACAATATTGCCAAGCAGACTGATTCCAGAGATACCAGCATGGAAAGGACTTCAACGTGGGTCTGTCACAAACTTCCTTCAGAGGTACCGTATGAATTTAAACTTTTCTTCAGAATAAAAGTCTAGAAACTGAAAATAGAAAACCAGGGTTTTTTTCACAGGTTTTCCTACCCAAGCCTTGCTGTCAGCTATGGTCCACATCAAACAAGTTAATCTGATTCAGCTATTGCAACTCCTCTGTTCCAGAGCACCTTGTGTCCCTCAGTGACGAATGCCCCAAACACCCCTGCCAGCATCACACTACCCCTCTGAGCACCATTTGCCTGCCTGCAAACACCCAACCTGCTGCACCATCACCCATCTGCTCTGCCATCTGCCTGCCACTGCCCTCTGTGCTGCTGCACCATGCAGTTCTCCTGGAAAAGCCACGGTTCCATGCTGAAAGAGAGGGACTGCAGCATTTTTTAAATCAAGAGAGAGAGGCAGTTCTGAATTTGTAGAACAATCTGCTCCAGAGCCTGTGGGTTCACTGGCACATCGTCTTACTAGGCACTGACTGATGCACAGTAAATGCTGCTGACACATGTACCTATTCATGGTGTCCCCAAAATGACAAAACACTGCTGCCCTCCAAACAACATTTGTGCTACCAGATTCCTCCTACCTTACTGATGAGATCCACCCAGTCTGGGATGGATTTTCCAATACCCTCTGAGCAGCCTGACTTCTGAACAGGGACACCCCATGCATCCACATACCCAATATGTTTCCAGTACTGCTGTGCTCTGCAGAAGAAGGGGACCATGGTCCAGGTCTCCAGGAGGAGCCCCATGGCCTAAGGCTGACCATGTGAGGTGTGAGTGGTTCTGCAGGTCTGGGGCTGTTTATCCACGGTAGAAAAGCAGAAAAAGGGAGAAAGGAAGAGAGAAGGAGGGGGGAGCACTGGGCAGAGCTCCCAGGAAAATGTGCTGTGGACAGTTTGCTTGGGCTCCCCAGAGATTCCTGATTGATGCTCTGATCTCCTCACCCTGAGATCCAGGGATGATTTGCTGTCACATGCACTGAACACCCTGTTTTTTTTCTAAGAAAAAAGCTGGTATATATAGGAGAGATTACATTCATGCTTGAGCTTATCTGCAAGTGCTAGGCTTATTCTCTGAGCTTTAAGATTTATTTAGACTAAATAAGGTTTATATATTTGGTTGATGAAGAATACAATGTATACACTATAATTATGTAGCTAATGCACTAATCTCTGTGATGAGCTTTCCTGGCATAAGCCAGTACAGTTATCCAAAAGCTTCTTTTTAATCTCTAAGGAAGGATAATTTTAAAAAGAAAAACATGATTTCTCCTGCTATTTCTATCCAAACTCTTTCATTCACAGATTGCTCTTAGACTGAAGCAGTGGTTAAATCCACTGTGAACATATAATCCAAATACACATGTAAGATCACAATGCCATTACTAGATTTATTCCTTTCATAGCAGTTCTATGGGGCTTCTGCCTCCATCCAGCTCTGTAAATTACTGGAATGCCCCCTGTGTGCAAAATAACTTTCAAAGTCTGTTTTACAGCATTTACATAGTCCATCATTTTCTAGTCCAACACATGCCCCAAAAAAGAAGACTAATAGCAGAGCCTAAGAACATATTACCCATGATGACCACTCTAGACCGTTCATAGAAAGCCTGAGTAACAAGTTGGCATCACAACTGCACACATTGCCTTTGTAGCCATCCATCACCATGAACCCAAGGGCTGCATGTAATCATTCTCATGTGAAAATGCCCTGTTTGCCTCCAAACTGGGCCCTTACTCGTTATATAGGCACTGAGATGCCTAACATCAGGCAAACAATTTTTTTTCTCATAATGAAGCCCATTATGTGAAAAAGTTAACCTTAAGGAGTGTGAGAACAGAGTTCATATAAAAATCAATGCAACCTTTCACTGAAGCATAAATCAGATCAGCTCTGACATATATGGAAATATTTGGGGAATGCTAAATGACATTTTTGTGTTCTTGTAAATTATGTGCTTTTAGCTGACTTTACAAGCAGAAATAGGGAAAACTCATCTCATACCAGGAAACATCAGCAATTGAAGCCACTACCTTTCTCATGATAGTTCCATAGATCTTTGCCTCATATAGCTTCCAATAAACCCACACACATAGAATCATTAATATTGGAAAGAGCTGCTATCCTCACTGAGGTTCAAAATAACAGTGCCTAATCCCATTCAGACATTCCCCCCCTTCAGAATATAATGCAAACATCAGTTAAAGCTGTTCTTGCTGCATAGAAAGTTATTATCCCGTTTAATTTTTGCTCCTGTATGCATGTCCTTTGAGTTTCTTCTTCGGGCTGAAATTCCCATTTTGGAATTTGCTCCTCCAAGTAATTGTTCTAGGGCCAGTTCTTTTTTCCTAAAAAGAGAAATACAGGAGGCAAGGAAAAGTTCCTGCATGTGCTTATTTTGAGGGACAAGTAGAGCACTGTGCTGGCTGACAGTCAAAGGTCTGGGAGCTGGGGCAAACTATACAGTAAGTAAATAAAAGGGGACCTGTGGAAACCTGACTGACATCAGCTGTCTAGGGCTGGCATAGAGTATGGGAATCTTAGGGAAAATGGTGCTGCCTGGAACAATAAAATGTGTGAGCTTTCAGGACTCGTTGCAAGGTGAAATATTTTATATCTATAAAAGTCTATTAGACTATCCAGCTAGGACTTGTAGAAATGGGAAGAAATACATGCAGCTTGAAACCTTTGCTTTTCAGTGCTGGTTGGCTGAGGCTGCAAACATACCATTCTTCAAGGGGAGAGGACCAGGAGTTCATTGAGCAGGTAGAAAGGTATTTAAAATCAGAGAGCTGCATGGATAAGAGCTGCTCCCCTGACTCCATGAATGTCAGGCACAGACCACCGCTATCAAAATCAAGTCGTGTTTGTTCTCTTAACTACAGAGAAGAAACAACATTTGCCCAGCACCGAAGAGCAGTTACTGTGGCTTTGGAGTCTTGAGCATTTATCAGCAGGCTTGAAAATCATATAAACCTTATCTACTTGTTTGTGTTTTTGAAAAACAGATAACTTTGCCCTCTGAAGACACTGTTATCTTTATTGGGCACATGAATTGGGCTTGGTGCCTGCTCTTCTTCAGGCACTCACATTCCTGCTTCATGGAATTTTGCTGGGATTTGGACTGTTACCATGGTTTGGGACTTGCACCCTGCAGAGCTGTCATCCCTAACTGATGGATCCTCTATCAGTTATCTTGGTTTATTTATTACTTACATATCATAATAACCTTAATATACTTTGACTTGTTCCAGTCATTCTGGACACATTTTGTCAGGTGTGGATGTTGAACCCATGGGCTTCTCTTCTCTGATAGAAAACTGTGAACCCACTCCCTGCAATAAGTTAGTGGTTACTTTCAGACATTTGGCTACTATAGTCTCCTTTCGGGAAGAACAAATTAGTAGGAAGTATTTAGTACGTGAAAGGTCCTCTCCTAGCCTGACGTTTTGTTTTCCAATATAAAATGATGAATTCCAGCCTTGACTTTGAAATCCGGAATGAGATAAGCAAACATATGGATTTAGCAAATTTCCCTTGGTGCAGACATAATCCTCCCACATCATGGTTAGGCACAGCTATGGGTCATCCGAAGGACCTTTCTTGCCACAAGAGTGTTGCCTTGATTTCTGCAGCGTGTGAAGAGATGGCAACCTAATCTTGGTAGGGTTTAATCTCATCTCCAGTGGGAGCTGAATCCCCTACATCGCTCAGAGCTGCTCCACCACTTGGCTGTGGAGGGAAAAGCCTGCTGGGCAGACTGGAAGTTACAGCTCAGGGAAGCAGAAAAGGCAGTAGTTGCCAGCTGATGTTGTCAGGAAAAGTTTTTTAGTGCACTAGGGGTCAGGGATGTGGTAAACTGCCTGAAAGCAAATGCTCGCCCTTGCCGGGTCTCCCTGTGCTGGTGCAGAGGGCCAGGTCCCCTTCTTGCTCAGAACAGGGCTAATGGTGAGGCCTTTCTCAGCCTTGCTGGTTGAGATTGAACCTGCAATACAGAGCCCAGAAACGCACTGAGATGTTTTTCCAGGGTGCAAACTCTGGCTTTTTTCAGTGCATATTTTGCTGTTCCCTAACGTAAGTGACATTATGGAGTGCAAAAATAGCTAGATGTAAAAAATAGATGGGAGTCTATTTAGTCAAACATTTACTCAGATTATAAGCTTTTACACCTTTCAAATATGCAGTCTTATATTCTTATTATTTAGGTCTCCAAATGTCAGGAACCCTGGGAAAAAATCTTACTTAAATCCCTCAGTGTTTTACACTTGCATAGGGTGAACTGACTTCTTTGCCCTAGTAGAAAACTTGAGGTAAAAAGCCAACCCAAAGCTCTGTGTGTATTCAGAGGTTCAAACCAAGGGGATATACATTCCTGTGGCTTCATACAAGACATGACAGTTCAGTAAGATCCCGTTCATGGTGTGGTTTCATGGAGAAGGGTGAATCTGGGCACGGGGCACTGAAGCCAACAGGAGGTTAAGTCAGATTGTAGCTATTCCCATAACCATGTATTACAGACTGTTGGATTTTGTCTCAGTGATGAGCTTCAAGTACAGCCAAAAGCGAATAGAGGCACGTTGACCTCATAGTTTTGTGAATACAGATTGAGCATCCAAGACAATTAAAAGCAGAGAATACGTGCCATCTCCAAACCCCTGGTGAATCACTGCCAGAAGTTACTGCTGCCCCGTCCGACTAAAAAGACATTAACACCCGCCACAGAAGAGGTTGGAAGGCAGCCATCCTCGATGGATTGCTTACGAGCACTGACTAGAGTCAAACTGACTTCAGTCAGAGATTTACACAAGCCTCATAATCTAATAGTAGAGTTTACTTTACGAGAGTGCCACACCAAAGATAGTAAAATGCAGTTTTAGCGAACAAATCGACATGCTTCCACAGAAAAGCTACAGCCATCACGGAGCGTGTCAGCACTGCAGAGCGCCTGGCGCAGATTTATAGTTTTCAATTTATTGCCGAAGAGTTATTGTTAACTCCATTGTTATAGACTTGCTGCAATTAAAAGTTCCAGTCACACTTATCATTTTTAAACATAGCTAATAAAACCCAATAAATTCTGAGGCACTATACGTTTTACCATGCTGTTAAACATCTGAAACTTTTTTGTGCTGGACTTCTGACCTATATTAGGATAGATTTTGGAAGCAAATTGGCTGTTGTAATCTGCTTTTCTTCTGACTTGCTTGGATCTGCAAAATTTCTTATAGTTTTTCTTTATTGCAATAAGAGATATAGCAAGGCAATACTTAAACATTTTCCTTTGCGCATGCAACAGGTGATCATAAGCTAAGTACTGTCTCTCTTACTAGCCACCTTCCAATGTTCTGTGTTTCTTGTGCCATAAATTATAAAGAATAATGGTTATTTTTGTTGTACCAGTGACTTTAGGTCTTTTCTCTCACGTAAGTACGTTTTCTCTCCTTTCTATCAAAGCTTTAAGAAAATGTACTTTTCATTTTCTCTACAGGTGGCTGCAGATACAAATTCTATTTCTGATCATCTGTGTTCATGTGTTCTGAAACATATTAGGGTACATGGAGGGGGCACAGAACCTGGACAGGTGGACAGAATAATCTTACCCTGTTTATTTCCCAGCACTTTGTGAACGAGCCTCAGCAGCCTCACTTACAGTATCCAACTTCTACTGACAAGGTTATGGATCTGCTTTTTAAATGCTTCAAGGTTAATCTTAGTTTCAAATTCCATGAACAGTCAGAGATCCTAGTGCCAAGTCAGTATACTTTGAGATAAATATATTGCGAATGGTATCTATTGAGATATAATATCCACACAAATAGAATTCCTCTTGTAGGAGCACAGATACTATAAAAATCCAAACATATCTGGGGGAAGAAACAAGTAACAGGAAACTCATATTCATCAGAAACCAACTTTATGAAAGTTGCTATTTGCACCCTGCAATTCACTGCAACAACTGGGACTGGCTCTTTGCACTACAAAAGAGTTTCACTATCTTTCAGATCGTCTGATGGGTTAAGTATACAGACAGAGGAAGTAAGAAAAACAACGTGCATGATCTGGAATAGAGATTACTGAATGGAGGGGTGTGTGTATAGGACTGAGAAACAACATCCCTCTGAAAGCTTTGGGAGGCTTAGTGCACAAGCTTGAAAGCCCTGCATTAAAAACGTGGATCAGAAACTTTTTATCAGGCTGAGCACATCTGTTCATCCCTGATCTCACCTCTCCACCAGAAAGAGGCAAAGCTTTACCCCAGGTGGGATGCACCTTAGTTGAAGCTGTGGGTACACTTTCCCCCAGCGGTATCGTTTAACACACAGCATCTTCAGGTTTCGCTTATCAAGTACAGCAGCTGGGAACATTGTGCCTTTACAATCAGAAAGTCCAGTTTCTGTATCAAAGGACGCAAAATGCACACGCCCACATCTCTCTGAATTTTTAAAAGCCCATCATCTACTGCAAACTTGTGCAATCTGCATCAGAGATTTAAAAGAAAGAAAGAAAGAGAGAGAGAGGGAGATTTGTCTTTTAAGGAAAAAAACTTACCAAAAATAAGTGAAGTTCTCTAAAGTTGCCCTGAAGTTGAAATAGCCCAGAACACCAGTGCAGAGCCTGCCTTAAACTCTCTCTCTCAACCCCCCCTCTCTCTCCAGCAATTGGAAGGAGGGCTGTGCAGAAATTCAGCAATTTTCCTTCTATGTCGACCGGGGCGTTCCTCTACGGGCAGAAAGGGGATGGCTAAGCCTGGGTGAGGCTCGTTGCTCTCCCCAAGCCAAAGAGCACTGTCGCAGATTACACAGCCTGTGAAATCCAATCCCTTTCTCTGCTCAGGCAACAGCTGTAAGGCTTCAGCTGAGGCGGGAGCAGCGGACAGACCCCAGGCTTGCTGCTGGTCAGGCTTTCCCTGCTGGGGAGCGGGGGGTACACGGGTTTCCGTGAGCCCCGTGTGCTCTCCCAGTTCACTGCCTGCATCCACAGGCACGAGCGCACACAGGGCGGGGATGCGGCAAAACTTCCGCGGCACTGAAAGTATATGGGATGTGGGCGCCCGAGCAAAACAAACATCTCTTTTCCTGAAATTCATTCCCAGCCTTGCTTCAGGACACAACCGGGTAATTAGCGTTGTACGTATTAGTAAACTCTCATGCAAGCGCGCACACACACAGGATGCAGCCTGTCACAACAGCGCGGTTCAGAGGGGTTTCAAGGCTGTGCTGGTGCCCTCTCTGAGTTCCTTTCTCCCTCTCACTTTTAGTCAGCTGTTTAATTCTTTCCGAAGAAAATACCCCTGAATGCTGAGCCTGACAGCCCTTCCACTAAGTGGAGCGTGATGGTGGCTCGCAGGGTGGGAGTGCCAGGGTGCTCCGAGATGCCTTCGCTGCGTGTCCCGATACTCTACACTTGAGGAAAGCTGCTTAGCGACAGCAGGAATGGATTTATGAAAATTCCCGGCCCCTCCTCTCACCTGTTTCTATTTCTCCACCCCATGTAAAGGAAAGAAATTTGTAATACAGCTGATTCCTCCCTCTCTTAAGGAATTCCTTCGACTCCTCCTCCCCAAAGCTTTAAAAAAATCAGAGTAACAGATTTCAGTGTGGGTTTCCGTGTGTCACAGAAGCATTTGGATGCTGGTTTGCATGCTGTCAAATAGGGGTGAGGTGAGAGAGAGTGCAAAATACAAACAACACATAAGCAGCCCCGGTAGTATCCTGCAACCTCTCCTGCTGCTTTGCCAACACCCCAGAGCAGGTAAAAAACACACCAGCAGAAGGAAAAACCTCGTGTTTACAGAGCAGCCTCATTTCATATTGAGGCTCAGACTGTGGTGAGGATTTTTTTGCTTTTGGCACTGAATAGGTTTCCATACCTGAAATTCTGGAGATGCTGGATTTCTGAACACAGGTTTAGAATGGGCACACACCATTTCTACAGAGGGCACATGGAAATTTGAGAGGAAAAACTGAGTGTAGAGCTCTGCTTCCATCCTGTGTGGGTACTTAACACAAACATTTTATGAAATCTGGGTCTTAACAGAACTACAGTATTAAAGCCAATTCTGTAATTTTTGCAATTAATGTATACTATTATATGTAATTATACATTATATATTCCTTACAGATCACATATATAACTTAATTTGAAATACTATATGTCATTTTATCTAATTAATATATGCAGTTTGTCAGCATATAAACTTAATAACACTTCATAAATTGTGTCTAATTATCACATGATTCTATTTGGTATCTATATAAAATATATAATCATGCGTAATGTGTGATTATTTTATATATATATAGTCATAGATAATTAATATAAACATGTTGTGAAGCATTATGCAAAAATAAAAAAAAAATAGGTTGGCTGTAGCCAATGCAAGGAGGTAAAGCTGCAAAGGAGGAAGATGAGGCAACAGGACTGCATCAGCACAGGGGTATGAAACTCTTCAAGGTGGCACATGGAAGTGTTCAAGACAAGGTTGAACAGGGCTTTGAGCAACCTGGTCTAGTGTGAGGTGTCCCTGCCCATGGCAGGGGGTTTGGAACTAGATGATCTTTGAAGCCTCCTCCAACCCAAACCATTCCATGACTGTGTGTTTCAAGCAAGATGTCCTGCAGCTGCCTTGAGGATGGAGGAGACCAGAAGCAATAAAGGCTTCCTGAGGTGCGGTCAACAGCAGTAAAGTAAACTGAGATGGCTGGGAACAGGAACAACACCTCTCTAATAGCAAGCTTTTGGCTTGCTCTGCTGCCATCCAGAGCAGTCTATCCCCTTCTTTAGGACTACACCAAGGTCCAGCCTTTCTGAACTATCTATCAACATCCTGACAAACAACATATATTTTTAGAAACAGCCATGCAAAACAAGAAGCCCAACCTACATCATGGATTGATGTGGAGACAAATCATTTGGATACAGAAACCTGGCTCCTGCCTCCAGAGCCAGCGGTGCCAGCAGCAGCAGTTCGGCAGGGCACAGGCTGTGGGATAACAGCAGCAGTGTGCTCTGTCCCCATCCAATTCTGTATTTCAGCTGTCTTTGCTGAATATATGGATGGGCGTTGTTTCGATCTTTTAAGAATGTTTAAAGCCCACATGAGACAAAACCCTGGCGAAGTTGAGAGAAACCAACTGTTTTTTCCATAAACCTGGAGGAAATGACTATATTCTTTTTCATGGTATTGGGAAATCTCCGTTCACTGTTCTTGACTTTTTTCCAGATTCATCTCGGAACCAAAGGTGTAAGCCCAAATGTTTGAGCAGTGCCTTGCTGCTGTAACTCCAGTGAAGACAACTCCTGTGTCAGAGATCTATCCCCATACAACTCCAAGCCTAAAATCTTCTCTCTTGACAGCCAATATGGTGCAATTCTGTGACTATCAAATTATTTCAGCATTATTTGACTGACATGAATGCATAATACTCACTTGGTTTACTTTTAAATATTTATCAAATCCACTGTTTGTCTACTGAGCTCTTGAAAAAAATGCTATCACTGTTAATTTCCTATTCTCCAACTGATCTGAGCACAACAGAGATGACTCATTCAGCGGTCATACTCCAAATAGACCTCGTGTTTACTCTTCTTGATAGACATCTAAATATTAAAAGATAAATCTCTTTGAGTTATGCTGTGGCAATATTGAATGTTCCTCTCTGCTCTACTGCCTTGCCAGGGAGCACCACTGTATCTCACATTTCTCTATCCCACCTCTAACCCCATTTCCCAACTTCCCTGTATTACCAGGTTGTTTTCTTTACTCTGTTCACAGGTAAGGCTGAGAACACACAATTAAATGACACAAGCTTTCTTTCATTAGTGTTATTCACACTCTGACCTGTGAATGGACTTACGCATAAGGGTGTGCTGCTCTACTAGTAATTGAGAAATGAGATGAAAAACAACGGGAATTTTCTTGTGTTTTCTTTGGCCTAAAGAGAGAGAGACAATATGTTCCCTGAGATTATTCTAAAGCAGGCTCTGAAACACAAATTCCTGTAGTTTATTAGGAAGGATACAAGAGTGATAATTTCTATCCTTTTTCCTTTTTAGCAGGTAGGAATTCTTAAATGTTTGAGGGAAAAATGTGAAGCCACAAATTTCCACAAGTAGGCAAGACTGGGTTGCAGCGAAGACCAGCTAAAGAAAGTGAACTTGTCTGCACAATTCAAAAAGGAGCTAAAAAATTGAAGCTTAAAGAGAAATGGGCTGCCAAGAGAAGGAACTATAGAAGAAGGAAAAAGGAAGGGAAAGCCGAGATCAGTGCGAATAGAAGATGTAGAGGAGTAGGTGGAACTGAATGTCAGACTGGCAATGAGAGGAATGAATGGAGGGCTGTGAAGGGATCTGGCCACCAACTCCCAGTTTAAGCCCAGAGGAAGATAAATGTAACATTAATCACCAGTTTACAGACATCTCCTATGCTTTGTCTCCCATGACTCTGCATTTTGTTATGACACGGAAATGTATATATTTATCTATATTACAGTCACTTAGTTTGAACTAAAAAGCGATTTTAAGCCAGCCACACAAACTTCCTCTGAATTTCTTCTCTTTTGCAATATATGACATTAATTTGATTGATTTGCTTCAACTTTTTTTTTTTTTTTTTTTTTGCATAAAACTCTTCCAGTTGCAGGTAGACATATAACCTCACAAACAGGGAGAGAGCCAGGTATGGAAATGAGGTTCCATCACTGCCTCTTTTAACAAGCTTCGGTGTTGGACTCAAAGACCTCATTCTGAAGTTAGTCAATTCAGATTAATTTCCCCCAAAAAAAGTGAATAGGTGTCATTCATGTATCTTGTAACGTAACTGAAGTCTGTCCTCCAAGCAGATTAGTCTTGTGTTCTTTATAACCTTTTCATATGAGAATTTACTCAAAAGAGGCTCCAGTGTCTACCTGCTCTTGATAAGTTCTACCAGCACTACCAATCACACCAAGATGCAACTGTTAGTATTTTGTGTAGTAAGACATTTCTGCTTTGTGAAGATAAACAAATGTCAGCTCCACAGTTGCAAGGATGGAGTAGTAAAATCCAAATTCAAGGGAAAATAGCCCAAAGAAACCCAGAGAAGAGTTATCTATTTTCAGAAAGTTATTTTCTTCCGGGATGCCTAAATAGATATTACTTTTTTTTTTTTTTCCAATTTAGTGGTTAATATTCTTGCTAATGAAAAAAAAAAAAAAAGGAAGTTAAAAATGCTGATCTGCAACCAGCATAAACAAAACCCCCACCAACAACAGAGAAAGCATTATTTAAAAACCAAATGAGACATTTCCAAGACCAATCCTTTAGCTAACAGGGGGAAAAGAAAAAGGAAACTAATTCACTCCGGACAGTTTCTTTTACTTTGTCCTCGGGCATATGCTCCATCCCCCTTTGTCCCCCACACGCGTTTCCACTGGCCCTGACAGTGCTGGCATTGAGGTTGTGCAGCCAAAATAGCTTGTACAGAATGAACCAGAAGAACAGAAGCCAGCCAGAGCAAGGGGCAACACAGCCATGGCCATGGACCTGGGAGAAAACTGCTATAATTAGCAGGGCTCGCAGAAAAACCATGGAGCTGCTGCCTTCCTGCCCTGCAGTTGAGTATTGGCTCGTTCAGAGCAGAGGGGAGCAGAACCATCACCTCGAGAACTCTTCACACACCCTGGCCTGACCATCCACACCCTCCTCTGCTGCTGATGGAGATCCATCTCTGGACTGTGCGCTGGGAAGGGCTTTAATTAAAAGTTAATATTCACTCCATGTATCCCCCAACCATCTCATCCACTTCTCTCTGCTGTTTTTACTTCCCCGCTCAATTTAGCCACCCACCAAGCTCACCAACATTGTTGTGGGTCAGAATGAGCCCACCCCAAATAAAGGACAGTGCCCGCACTCCGTGGACCTTTGTTATTTTACTATTTCAAAACATGTGATATTGTATAGAAAGCACACCCGGGCTCCTCCCTGAAAAGTGAATATTAGTGACAAATAGCTGACAGCAAGAAAACAAAAGCATCTTTTCAAACTGTTAAGATAGGTGTTAATTTCCTGTGAATAACCTGTTTGTATTAGGTGGTAACGCTCAAGCATCTGAAAAAGAATTCTTTCTCTTTCTGCAATGTCATTATGCTTCCTTAAGCACTTTTCTTTCCACAGTTTTGGTACCTCTGGTTATCACCAAGTCAGTAATTTTTCTCCAGTTTCGAAATCCAGGGGAAGAAAAACAAAACAAAGACTGCTAAACTGTGAACACAACATTCACGAACTCTGTATTTGCGAACATCTATTGAGCCGGATATTTCTGAAGAGAACAGTACTTTTAAGAGTCTTTATGGAACATTTTTATATTTGATCGACACTCTTTTCCTATCAAATTGGAAGTTAAAGGATGTTGCCACCGATGTTTCTAGATCTCATATAAAAAGCAGACACCAATAAAAGCTAAGTATAATTATTAAATGTAGTGGCTCAGATGTCATTGGAAAAAGCAAAAGATTCCATTTGTTATAGCAAAACACATCTCAGATGCTTCACTATGGTTTGTTTTGTTTTGTTGTTTGTTTGGGGGGGTGGTTTTTGTTTGGGGGATTGTTTTTTGTTTGTTTGCTTGCTTGCTTGTTTGTTTGATTTTTTGCTTTTTTCCTTTTTACCAGTCCCTATATGGAGGGGCATAAACTCTTGGGTTTTGTGGGGACTTGTGTGGCTTATGACAGAGTCTATTTCCAGCTGTGGAAATGCTTCTCAGTGAACCCTCCCTTGTTGTTTTTCTCTCCAAAGCCTTAAGAACAGTTCTTGAACAAAAATCTTAAAATAAAGCAGCCCTGGCAGATGATCTCACCATGTGCCCTGGGGTTTCCATGGCATTTAGTGAACCACCAGTAATTAGTAGATTTGTTGAAGGGGAGCAGATAAAGGAGTGACTGGGAACTGCACTGAAATAATCCCTTTCCTCTGGCTTCGGGGTCCCGAGGAAAACTGCTTTTGGTAATGGAAATACCCACCTGGGGACCTGGCTGTGCCCACACAGCCTCGCTCAGGAAAGGGCTGTTTGCTGGCAGTGGCTCTGGGCACGGAGGGGGGTCATTTCTTACAGTTCCTTCTTTCTTGAGACTGTTTTCACTAAGCCCTCACATGCATCTGGAATGCCACCTGTCACTGGATTAGTTGCAGCTGCTCCTGTGTCCTGCTCAGTGGGCAGGAGCTGGCAGATGCTGCCTTTGACAAAAAGCAAGCAGCCCAGGTGAATGCGAGAAACGGGAGAAACTCCCTCAAATTGGGAGCCAGCAAGCACCAGCTCCTGCCTTGCTAATAAAAGAAGCTGTTTTCCTCCAGAGGATGAATGCCCACCCTGTTTTGCCCCTCCGTGGCAGCGGCTCACAGGGGGTCTGGGGATTAAAGGAGGGTATTTCTCGCACACTGGGGTTGCTGTGTGCCCGTGGCTGGCACACAGCACCGTGGAAAAACAGGGTCAGTGCCACTGCTGTGCCTGAGACTCGGTGTGCATCTTCAGGGCGTGGGCTGGGGCAGAGAAAGGGCTCAGCAGATGACAATGGGGCTCACTGTTTGCCGTAGGATGTCAGCAACACAGCAGGGTTTATTTCTTAATGAAGTGAGTCACTTGATCGGTATCAAGTATCTGTTGAGTGATGGGGTGGATCCAAGTGTTAGAGGACCTCGTTTTAAATATACCATTCACCACTCATGACTGGCTTGTGCTGTGTAAACAACATCAGCGAGGGATGGAAATACATTAGGTTCATTCCATCTGGGGCTTCGAAGTCTCCAGCTGAGACTGATTTTCCAACAACAGGAAATTCACCTCAAAGCCCTACATCCCATTACAAATAAGCCTTCCCTGGGAAAGGGAAAAGCCAGAAGTACAGGGTAAGTGAAATCAGATAATCAGCATAGTTATCTGACTTCTGCACTTAAGCTTACTCGGCTGAATTGGCTCAAGGGTGCCCCAGAAATGAAAACTGTGGGAAAATGCAGCCAGGAGGGAGTAACAAAAAGAGTGCTCCTTGCACTGCATTTCTGATGCCATTTGCCTTCTCTTGTGCAGTTCTCAGTATCCTCAAGTTGGAATGAAATCTTTGAGCATTAAGGATCTTGGCACGTGTGCCTTAGCATCCCAGGGCTTTGTAGTTTCACGCCTTTTCATCCCATTTGCTCTCACTGAAATCAGCTGGAGTATCGCTTTGGACTTTAACGGCAGCAAGGTTGAGTCCTAAGTGCTTAATTCATGACTTTCTCCCTCTGAAGAGCAGAGGAAAGGACAGGAATCGACCTCAATTAGGGCTGAGAAATACTTCATGCCGCTTTCTGCTCTGGCCAGTGCCAGAGAAGAATAAAATGTTACCAAAACTGCCCAACTCCTCAATACACATCCAGAAATTGAATTTAAACCATTGATAGATGCTGCTGGCAGAGCAAATCAGCTTGATCAGTACGCACAGGATTCCCCTGGGTTCTGAAGTGCTCAGCTGAAAGGCAGCATTTGTGTGCGAAGCAGAGAGGAGGATGGAACCCTGGTACCTGTGACACACCAAAATGAACCCTTCCCCACCACTGTGCCAGTGTCTGAGTTCAGCTGCCAACCACGTGGCTGAACAAATAAACCCAATACGTAATAATTAATTCCTCCTAATTTGCCAGTGATGCTAATGGTAAACAAAGTCGCTGTTCAGTCTTGCACAGCACAGGGTGCTGTGTTGCTTCTGGCTGCATTTGCCAATAGATAGGAATCAATGAAGTGAGAGCAAATAACTCATATTTTTAAGGGGAGACTATATATATATATATATTGTGGTGTTTTGACAGCAGAGGTGCTCTCAGTTGCTGATGCAAACCCCATGAACACAGGCTGAGAAGAAAGACTGCAGAGCCCAAAATGGGTCAGAAGAAGAGAAGAACACACACTCTGGGAGCACAGCAAACTGAACGCTGCCAGCAGTGAATCCTGTTCTTCCACAGTCTGTTATCTCACACAAGTGCTTGTGTTTTGAGTCTTTATTTGTAAATAAAAATATTTGAGTTTTATTTTTCCTAAAAAAAAGGCATTGAAAGTATTTGGGGAGTAGGAGGAGAATTCAATTTTAAAGATTTTTACACAGCGTTCATGAAAGGATTTGGAAAGCTAAATCAAGAATTACAGATAGTTTACCTTTATCTTGTTTCAAATAAGAAATTATGTTACTAATTAGAAGAATCCCAAAAAGTACCTGGATTGATCAGAGACAAAATACAACAGCAAAAAAGAAGGGAAAGGAGATGTAGCTCTGCTGTTTTCTATCTCATGCTTACTGATGTTAGCTTTGGTTAAACACTTATCATTTTAAAAAATGGGAAGAAGTGTTCTTAAAAGTTTCATGTTTAATATGACTATTCCTATAGATGAATGAGTAAAACAGAAATTATTGGGGAGTTTTTTAAATGTCTCTTTTAGCCACTGCTCAGTTTTTACTCAAGGAACTCCGATAGAGGCTGTAATGCTCCTCATGGTAACTCTTACGTGATCCTTCCTGCTCACACAGTCCTGAACTCCCTCCGAGCCCCTCTGGTGCTGCAGGATCCTGCATGGAGCAGACTCAGTCCGGGCATACCCGTGTGCCACATCCCAACCCATGTTTCTGAGTAATACGAGTGACTCAGGAAACAAAGGCATGTGACAGCTCACAAGCAGCTCTGTGAAGGCTTCCAATTTCACACTAAACAGACACATGATCCGTCACCTTCGGCTGATGGTATCCTACATACAGAGTGATTCAGTTAAGCAGCACCGAACCTACAGATCACCAAACTAAAAATCCTGGTTTCAGGAAACTATTCCTTTTCCAAATATTCAACAAATACATGACAGAGGACAAGGTGTGATAAGGAAATAGAAGAGCAGAATTGCAATTAGCATTGCCTGCTCAAGTCTGATCTGTTAGCCCTTAATGAAGATCTTTGGATGCATGAAGAGAAGCAAGTCATTCTTTAAGCAGAATCCATGAATGAGGATGCTGAGTGTCACAGCACAGGTCCTGCAGCGCCATGGGAAAACAGCACGGGCTCAGTCCTCGGGCTGCCTCTTTATTTTTACTTACAGCAATAAAAGGGCTCAGGGTGTCTTGTGATAAACTGCTGCCTGAAGCCCATTTCCATCTGTAATTGTTAGCACAGCTGATTATTGTCCCTGGGTTAAAAAAATCACCCGTTATTCTGGGCTCCACTTCATGACTCAGCTCCTGAACACTATTCGAGTGGCAGAGGGAGAAGCTGCCAGGCTGGGATCCCCTTCTGTTTTCTTTGTGGAAATAGGATGTGGCTTTGCACGACAGGCATTCGTGCTCTGCAGACTGTCTGAAGGGATTACATGGAGCAAGGCCATAATCGTATGCTCTGATATTGTTGATGTATTATAAATGATCCATTATTCATCCACATGAGCAAAGCCAGAGGAATGGAAAATTAAAACGTGAAACTAGCGAGCACAAAAACTGAGCAAGTGATTCATGCTGTGTGGAAAATGGGCCTCACTGGGTGTAGGTCTGTAGTTCTGTAGAATTGAGTACAGCTACAGAGGCTAATAATTTACCTCACTAACAACATTTGGCTTGCTCTCTGTCCTGAAAAATGCACACGCACCCTGGGTGAGACTTCACCATGTCTGCTTCCCCAGGTGCCTCTCAGCTCTCCCAGATGGCTGAAGGAGGTGGAATTCTGTTCTTCCCCTGTGAACATGGGGATAAGAGGGCAGAACAGATTTTGCCTAGCACGCAAAATCAACACAACAGCAATTAACCAGATTTGATTTGTATTGTGTTCCCTCCCCTCTCATCTCTAGTTATGCTCGGTTCAGAGGGTTTCTCATTCACTCTCTTTTCCAAGCCCTTCTCCTTGCAGGGGTCTGTAAGAAACATGAATACACCACCTGCGTCCTGCAGAGCTGCAGGAGGAGCTGGAAGGACTGGGCACATTGCATAGAGTGCTCAGCAGTTCCAGCATGACCCCCTGAGAGACAGCGTTCTGCTTGCCTTGCCTTCATCATTTTCAGCTCCAAGACTAATTCTGAAAACACATCCATAATGCTGTGGCCTTGAACTATTCTTTCCCTGTGTTAGAATATTTATATAGTCCATTTTGCCAAGGAATCACAGCAGAAAAGCTCCTTGGTGAAAAGGTTCTCTCATCTCTTTGCTGAACAGTGAGGTTTCGACAGGGAAAAGCAAATGAAACATGGTTTATATTCAGATGTAAAATTCTCACTCAAAGAGAAATGGATTTTTTTTTCCTCTGGGGAAAAGAATTAATTTCCTCTCCTGAATTTTGAACTTTATTCCTTCCTTACAAATCCTTCAGCAAGAAATGAAGGACCCATTAACCATCTCCAAACTGATCATGCACCACAGAAAACCAGAAGCCCTTGGAGGCGATGGGAAGTCCCCAAGCAACAAACTGATACTTTAAAATTGGTAAAGGAATGAAGGAGTGAAACGTCCCAAGTGCCCAATTAGTAAGTTTTATTATCATATCGTGTGTGGTCCCTATGAAAATGTAGCCACATCTCACAAACTCTGAGACCATCAACAAGATGTTGCATGTGCACACCGCATAATAAAGCTCTTAGAAACCCAAGAGGAGGTTTCTAATGTGAGTCATGCTACCCAGGAAGAGATGAGGCAGGGAGACCAATTCACTTTTAAGCAGCAGCGTGAGCCTAGTGCAAAATCAGCAAATCCAGAGGACCTGGATATTGCGCACAGTGTTTTATTTACAGCCTCAGAAATGCCTAAATCTCAACCAAGCTGCAAGTCTAACTCCCTGCACTGATTTGGAGGAAGGAGGGAGAGCGCAGATGCAAGCAACAGCTTCAAAGATTTATCTGCAGTCTGCAGCACCCACCTGACTTTCCAGTGAAGCTGGAGAGAGGAGGACCAAGGATTGTGAGACAAAGGAGTAAGAGCACAGCTGAATTGATTCTGGATAACTGCACAGAGGAGAAACCTTACTGAGACCTTAAAAGACAGCTTGGAAAAGAGATTAGTTTCAGGTACAGCATTAATGTTTCATTTTCTTAGTTTATACTTTTTTAATGTCAAGGAGCTTTTGACTTTTAAGAAGGAAACAAGTTATAACAGAGCAGCACTGCAGAATAGCCCTTGGGGTATCTACGAACCAGAACAGGTTTGGGAATCGGCAGCTCAAGGCCCACAGTCATCATCCAGTGAGCTGCAAAAGGAAAAGGTCACCCTGACAGATGTTACCTAGAGCCTTCCAACAAGGCTGCACATTAAATTTAAGAAACATCCACTTTATGAAGACCAAACTGACCAGGAGGTGGGCAAGCAGACCAGTGCCAGAGCCAAGATGGTGAGTACATTGGGTATACACTCTGGATAGAGCCAACATGAGATGTACAGGAGCCAGAAGCAATGTTTCCTTCCCAACCACAACAAGATTTTCTTAGCTATCTAACTTAGTTCAGTGGCCTTGCTTGTTTCCCCTTACAACTTCACTGTTTCTGGACAGAACATGTCACTACCAGGAACACCCATCCCTTCCAAGGGAAAAGGGTGGCAGCCTCTTTGTGGG
The DNA here is from genome assembly GCA_035583185.1 of Anabacerthia variegaticeps. Taxonomy (NCBI): domain Eukaryota; kingdom Metazoa; phylum Chordata; class Aves; order Passeriformes; family Furnariidae; genus Anabacerthia; species Anabacerthia variegaticeps. Next base: position 55,645,379 of record JAWWEW010000165.1, read on the forward strand.
GCCAGTCTTGCAGATGGTAGAGGATACAGCAGACAGAAACTATGGTAGGCTGGAGGGATTAGGCTCAGGTACAGGCTGGACCTAGTAAAGCCTTGGCCAAAGGAGAGCACATCTTCACCTGGACTGAACAAGAAACGTGGTGGAAACCACCCAGACTCCTGGAGGCAGATGTCAGCAGTGCAGAAGAAGCTGGAATTTAATGGGTGGAGGAATGGAATGTTGGAGAGATGGGTCTGGTGGGAAACAATCTGCTCAGCTGTGTAGCTAGGATTTGCCCCCCATGCATTTTCTGCCCACCACAACTGCATTTCACAATGTTCCAGCACACAATTTCATAGGAAAGAGCCTGCAGGAGGAATTTGAGCATATAGTAATAGTAGATGAAGAAATTGGGTGATACAATTTCTCTAGCCAAGGTGTCTCCAGAGATGGCCAAACAACAGAATTCCTATCTTAGACCTTAAGTGTTCAAGGCAAAAGTTAAGACCTACTAATATACAGAGGACCCCCAGCTGGAAATTCACAAACTATTGTAATTTCTCTGGAAAGCCTGGAAATCTATGAGCAAGTAATTTTCATTCATGAAAGATTTAAGCTTTTTAAAGTGGCACTTTTCCAGCAGAAAGAAAGGTGGTGCAAATAAAAAAGTACTGGTTTTAATTTTCATTGCACCTGCTGACCCTGACCTGGTGGCAGATGGAACACAATCAATGTTTCATAACACATGAATACTGAATCCCTCTGCACAGGATGGACTCAGGACTTCACACAGTGTGATACACTGAAGGGCCACCCTTTCTCCTGTAGCTACTGACATCTCACAAGACAACTAAAAGTTGATTTCAAACTCACTGATCCTTCCCGGGAGTCCCACAGCTCTTTGTATCCTTTCATCTGTAATTTCAATCAGCCATTTCAATAATTTCAATTCATCATTGTCTATTTATTCTGAAAACAGGGATATCCCTCAGGTTTAGGCACATCCATAAATCTGCACATTTCATCAGTGATCACAAATGATGAAGAACAAGCACAGTTGGTAGAAACAAGGGTGTAGCTAAAGGCTTTTGCATCAAGTCACACCTTCCCCTAACCTCTAGGCTGAGAAGTCTGTGCATGCTCCAAGTCCAGAGAGGTGTCAGACTGAATATACTGAGAGTCAGTGTGGGTTGGTGCCTGGTTAGAGTCTTTCCATGATCCTTTGAAGTATCCGTACAAGACAGAGCAGCAAGAATTACAAGAAAATTGACACCCTCAAGCCAAGACAGACTTTTATTCTGAAAAAACTACTTAAATGCAATCTGCTGCTGTGTAATATATATGCCAGAGGGACAAAATATGGTGCAAAGATCTCAGCAAGCTGAGATCCAGCTTACATATTTGGCCTGTTTAATCCAAGGATGAAAATAATTACACAAAGTCAGTCTAAGCAATCCCAGAAGGATTTGAACATATGAAATATAGTCATTGCAAGAAGCGGAAGGAAGGGAGAGCTACACCAGTTTCAGTTCCCCTTGGCTTTCTTAGGCTTGTGTGTGAATTTGGCCCAGAAAAGTGTCTGGCACTGGAGATGGTGATCATTCATCCTTTCTATTTGCACAAGAATGTGGGAAGGGCTTAGAAAAAGCTCCTCTTCTCCCATCTGGGGGCCTGGGTGGGTGCCAGTTAAGTTCAATGATGCATAACCATTTCAAGAAGCTCCTTGCCACTCTCTATTTTGCAGGCATTTGTAAAGAAAGCAAATGTACATGCCACAGCAGCATGTAGGTTGCCCTGTCAGCATGGGAGGTATCCTACTTCTCTCTGCTTGTCGTGGCAGCAATAGCAGGCAAAGGGAAATAAAACCAGTTTAATGCCTTAGCACACATCCAACAGGATTTTCAAAGCCCAGCAGCTGGGGAAAAGAGAGAGAAGAAACCTAACACACAGGTAGAAAGTCTTGATGTGGTATGTGCTCAGAGAAGCAAGACACTGCATCTTCTTGAGGGCACCAGGTACCTCTCCTCCTGCACATCAGCAGCAAGGCAGCACAAGGCAAAGCAACAAGGTGTGCTGCAAGAAGTGAGCTCCTACCTGGAAGCCGTGGGCAGGTTTCGGTCCCGGTCTCGCTCTCCTGGCTGACAGCTGTCCCTGCTGAGATGAATGAGGTGCTTTGGGTCATTCGTGCACCCAGGTCCCAGGGTGGGGCCAGTGGGGTGGCTTTGGCTCCAAACCCCGCCTCGCATCATGTGAGCCCTTCATGGCAAGGTCTTCCCAAAGGCCACTCCCGTTGCCCATGTTTCTGTAAACCCTCAGGAGCCTCTCTGCATGTGGAGCGGCCAATAGCAGACTGTCTGCCTCGCTTCTGAGTGCTCGCCAAGACTTTGTTTGTTTTCTCTTGTTTCAAACATTCTTTGTGTCTTTCTGGCTCAGTTAATTAGCTGCAATGCTTAGCTTCTCCAGTTTTTAAGTGCTGCCCAAATAATAGTTGATCAGACGCAGAGAGACTTTAAAGCCCAGACTGAAGCTGTGCTGAAAAAGGAAGGTGCTCTCTGCCCATGGCAGGTTCATCCAGCTGATGCACAGAACATCTGAGAAGACATGGTGGCTTGGGGTTAATGTCATAGTAGGGTTTGTACCTTGGTTTCTGCAGTCCCCTGAAGCCAAAACTACCACATCTTTGCTTCTAGTCCAGGCACAGATCACTGAATGAAGGTAACTGAGGCACCTATCATCACCTGCAGTTGCAGGAGGGGTGCCTGGGGCATAGGGAGGATGACACTGCAAACTCACTGCCTGCAAGGGAACATCTCCAAAGGTTCCTCAGAAGCTGTAAAGGGTGGAAAGCCTGAAAAAGAGGCACCTGGGGAATGGGAGGAACTGCCTGAGACTGCTGAGGGGGAGAGGTGGGGAGAAAGACAGAAAGACCATGCATAGCCAAGAAGATCAGGATAAAAAAAAGCCTCAGATATTTGGAGTGAATCTGTTAGATTGACCATCAAACTGTATCTTAGAAGTTTGTCTAAGATGGACCATTTTACAGCCCCACGATGTTGTTTATCTTTACCTACCACAAGGCAGTTTGTCCAGGGGTTAAAACTGCAGTTTTCAGCCATGTGGCAGACTGTTGTAATCTGTCTCCATTACATAACCCAGCAAATATTTTGCTAAAGTTCACTTTAATTGCAGGATTGATGGTGGTGAGAAGCATATACGCCTTTATCAATTTTCCCCCTATGGAAATCAGGATAGTGGCATGCAAATGGCAGCTTTTCCCGTGTTTGTCTAAATCAGTGGCCAGGCAAAGGCATTGTGTTCCCCCTCACACCAGTCATGTTTTGCTTACAAGGAAAAGGTTAACATCTCTCCTTTCCCTACTTGCTCCTGCTGTGGCACAGAACAGAGATCAGAGACAAGCATGACACAAGTCAAGCAAAGAACTGGAAATAGGGTAGGGAGGAGTAAGTTATCCTTAGACCAAATTAGGTGGAGCCCAGCTATTCTTGTGCTGTTTTGCTAAGGTCACTCTGCATTAAGAGAGGACACAAAGGAGAAGAATAACAAGAAAAGTGTTGTTATTTTGCTTTTCCCTTAGACTGTTTATGTGCTGCTTGACATAATTCCATGATCATTCATGGCAAAGCTCTCAAAGGATGTTTTCTTCCTCCTCTGTTTAATGCCACTGTTGCTTTTCTGGTGATGTGAGATCTGTGTCACTCTCTCCAAGTCTTGTAGTTTCTCCTGCTCTTTCTCGTGTGTGTAGGGACTGAAGCCCAACCATGCTTCTCTCTTCTCATCATGTTGTTGGCCCTTCTCTGAAATGCATAGAACAGCTGTTGAAGGCTCAGAAATGCTGACTGTTGGGCCACATCACCAATTGTTCTGTCCTTTACAGCAGCTTGAGATCCAGCTCCTTCACACTTTGCTGCTGAGACTCACCTTTTTCATGATTTCCATACCTTCTTTTTTAATCCTTTTTGTTTTTCTGATCATAGCATTAATCCCCATTTACTAAAGCTTTTTGTAGTCCAACTACCTCTTCCAGTTATACTAGTATAAATCCAGAGTAAATCTGCTGGTGTAATTGGGATTGTAAGATATGAAATGACTGTATGTTCCATGAGCCAGAGCCAAAACCAATGTCACCACTGTCAGCATCTTTCTTGCTGTTGTTCCCAGTATCAAAGAGAGATTGTAGTCTGGGAATGGTGATACTAATCATCAGACATGGAGTTAAGTTGCATAATTTGCCTACTTCAGCCTTCTCCAGATGCTTTTCAGCCATTAATTAATATAGGAGCGCAATAAAGACAAGGGTAATCATTTTCAGGGTGAGGCGCTAAGAAGGCAGCAATGTTCTCAAAGGCACATATCAAGAGTCCAGCCTGGCTCTGTGGTGAAATCCCACATTGATTTCATTAGCTCAAGATCAGCAATAGGACTCAAAGGTCCCTGTTTCTTGTCCCTCTCCTACCAGAATGTTGATCCCACTGGAAAAATGGGTGCCACAGAATGAGTGCTGAGTCTTTTCTGTGCCACAGTTCTGTCAAATTTGGGGTTGTTGGAGGAATCCTTTCTTGTTGTTTTGTTAAATAGTGTCAGAAGAAATTTGAATATGAATGTCTGTGACAAGCCACTGCATATGGCATTGGCTTCTCTGGGGGCTATCACATTTCCCCTTCTACCCCATGGCAGCAGGCTTCCAGGTCCCTCAGGATTCCGGGGTGGCTTTACCCCTTTCATGCTGCTGCTGAGTCCCAAAGGCATTTACTGGTGTTGATCATCATTCCAAGCCATTGCTTTGGTACTGCCAGACCTCAGAAACAAAAGTGTGAAGAACCTGATCTGTTCTGCATTCATCCACATTCACAGCACCTCTCCTGAAAAACATTTGATGCCACAGTAGCTTAAAGTATTCCGCTCCATGCTGTGTGTCATGAACTTAAAAAAAGAAAAAAAATGTAGAAGTCTGGAAAACTTCCCAGACTATGCAGTGCATTTGCCTTCTGTGCCCTAAGAAAAGGCTGAAGGTTGTAGGGCTGTTTCCTCTTTTTTTTGGTCCGGAGGTGTGTGTCATCTTCTCACACTGGGCTAGTCTGCTGGCCCATTCCAGCTGTATGTTTCATTAGAAAAAGTTTGTGTTGAGGGGAGATGGAAAGCCCTGTGGCAGTGAAGGACAGATGAAACTGTTTTGTGTCTTGTCTCTTGTGTATTCTATGAACACAGCATTAAATGCAGGTAAATGAGTACACGTGTATTGAAACTGTGTAATTTACAATTAATTTACTAGCACTAAGTTACTAATATTTCTCCCACAGTGATTCTAGCAACTAGATAGATGTATTTATTTCTCTTTTTACAGCCTGTTCTGACAGAGGAAGTCACACTGATAGAAATCTAATCGTGCAATTGTACTAAAGAAAACTCTGCAAGCCCAGCCAGGACTAATTACTCCAACCTCAGACCTGGCTGTTCTCCGCACAGTGAGGCTCAGTGTAGGCACACAGCCTGGAAGGGTTAGTAGAGGAACAAACTAATGGAGAAACAGGAAGGAAAGGTTACACTTGTGCAATTCTTATGGCCCCAAAGATACTTTGACAGAAAATAAAGGTGTGGCGCCAGCAAGGTACACAGGCTCTACTATTTAGTTGTAGTATCTACTACTAGTACACACATAGGGTTAAACCTAGAAAAATCCAGATCTTGTGGGCATTTTCAAACTCATCTGTGTCTCATGACTGAACACAATTAAGTAATTGTTGGTGTTGCCATAAAGGCAGGGGTGTATCCTTGAGACACGACTATTCCTTTGGTGTTTGGGAGATTGGTGACCTTCATTTCCTAGGATGAACAGGCTCTAGCATGGGTTGGCAGGGTGGAGGAAGCTCCCTTGTGCAGAATACCCAGCTCCATGTGCCTTTTCTTTCCCAGAAACACTGGCCATAGGAGCTCTCCATTATCCCCTCTCCTGCACATCCTCACTGCCCAGTCATCCCCAAAGGTGCACTCTAAGTGAGATCAAGGAGAAGATAGCCCTTCTGAAACCTCACTGCCAACCAAAAGCCCATGGGGATAATCCACTGCTAAGTAATGAGCCCTGAGCACCCCACACATCCAGGTTACCCATGGTGGCTGCACTGGCAGACACTACGGGACAGATGCACTGGGGATGGGATTGTGGTTGGGACGAGGGTGTGCAGCACAGAGCTGCACAGGACACCAGCACTGGGAGACCGTGTGTGCTGCAAGCTTGGATTCAGGATTATTTTGCAACCACTCCTCTGTATGGACAATCCCATCCTTGCTGTTTGTTTGACTGTTTGTCTTGGCAGGGAGTCTGCACATTGAACCGAGGGTGTCATTTATCTCCGGTGGCGGCACTCAGCAGATCGAGGAGCAGCAATAGCAGCAGCCCTGGAGGCCCTGGCTGGTGGGGGCTCTCCCTGGCATTTGCTTCACATTCCTCCACCTCTCACACAGTAACAAGGGCCCTGGAGAAGAGGCTGCTGCAGCCAGATTGCCTTGGACAGAAACAGATGGTGCACAAACCACTGGGTAAAATGCATCACAAGCTCAAATTGCTCAGGGAAGAGCCCTCTACCAAAGCGGACTTGAGATGTCTGTTGATTCTTCTTCCTTCTTGAAATTTTGAAATGCAGTAGTAAAGAAAAATCAACACTTTTCGGCTGGTTTTGGTTTGCTGCTGGGGTATGTCCATTCCTCACATGAATCAGAAGCTGTGGCAAACACAATGTGCTGTGCCTCTGACGGGTACATACCATCCCCATTTCTTGCAGCTAGATGAAGAACAGCCACACACTTCATTGCACAGTGGATGGACAAAGAAAGCTTTGTTGCCTGTGGGGCTCTGTCATGCCGATGTTTCTTTTCCACTTGTGCTCATAAGTCACCAAAGGGCCCATGCGTACCCATTGGAAATAGAAGTGTGAAACTAATAACTAAAAATATAAACTCTGGAGGGAAGCAGATGAGTCAGGAGGGAGGGAAGACAGAGAGAAGCCAGAGGGATGCAATTTACTGAGCCTGATTCATGATGCTGGCAGGGAGTTCTCTGCCAGAGCCAGATGAATCAGATTCCCTTTCAGTCTGTGCTGGCACCACAGTTATTTTGGTGTCACCATGGGTAGAACAAGAGTAGATTTGGGAAGCATTACGGGGCAGAGAGTGAGTGCCTGCTGAAACTGAAACAGCTTGTGTCATTTTAACATCATACTGACTGAAAGAAGTAAAAGGAGAATATGCTGGTGTGTCAGGTCAGAGCTTCTCCTGAAAGTCAGTTCCTCACCTGAGCTGGGGGTCTGGCTCCTACAGGTCTTGTTTATCTCTGTCTTGTAATGGAGCTGGAATAGATGCTTTTGCAGCTCATAGACAAACACCTTGAGAAATATTTCTAAGAAAAAAATGGAACTGAGCTGGCATTTTGGTTTAGATCCTCAAAATCTATGGACCATATTCAGCAGCTGATAAGATGGAATGGACACCCAGCCTTTGACATGGCAGATAAGAACAGAGGAAAAGGGATGTCACTGTGCTCATAGGGTTTTTCAGGATGTCACAGCTTGCAGTGGAGTCCTGCCCAGGAACTTTCACAGCTCCAGATGATCTAGGAACCCACTTGTGTGTTATTCTCACACAGCGCAAAGATGAACCTGGCAACTGAGAAGCAGCAATCTTGCGGTTCAGGTGTCTGAGGACTAAGGTAGGTGTTTTGCTTTGTCCCTGTACTCCAATCCCATGGCAGTCAGGAGGCCCTGCACACTTGCTCAAGTGTTTTACTGAATGGGGTCTTTTAAAAATGGCCATTAGCTTCTGGGGATTTAGATGACATCCCCAGCAAGGAAGAGAACAGATTTAGAAAAACCTTATGCTAGAAATACCTTTATATTTTGGGATTTGGCCAGTTGCCACAGTTTGCTGATGCAGATGTTCTCTTCTCCTACTTATTTGTTGTTCTGACTCAAAAATTATCCATGAAAAACATGTTCATCGACAACTGCAAAATGCTCCCAGCATTCTCCAGATGTCAGATCCAAGTGCGTGCCTGTGCTTGCCTGGCTAATAAAGAAAACTGGCAAATTTTTGTTTATCTGTTTCTCACCTGTGTCATCATGACAGTCAGCTAAAGCAAGGGCAGATGAATATAGCCAGCAGAGACAGCAGCTTACAAAACAAGCCTATTTTTAACCAGCCTCCCTTCCACGCTGTGGCAGAAACGAGGCATTTAATATGCACTGCTTGATGTGGGATTCATGGTGTGGTTTTCCCCACCCTTGCTCGGATGAGCCTGCCTCATCACCATGCTGATATTCCTTTCTCAAACCCATATCACATGCCCGGGCAGACAGCCAGCCTACCTGTCTGAGGAAAACAGAGCTGCTTTTCCCTGCCACACCCTGACCTCTGAGGGTGAGATAACCCATTGTCAAGAAACATCGGCAATAACTGTTTGGAAAACAGATGTCTGTCAAATTTCACATGCAACCTTCTTTCCCTGCTGCATCCTTTCCCAGCACAGATCTTGTTGTGGGTGCCATGGCTGGACTCCTGCTCTGCACCTCCCAGGCACCGGGATCCAGTTGGTGCTGGGGCAGGACCCAGTGCAGATGATGCTCCCAGCATCCTTCCACACCCACAGAAATTGGGTTCCAGAGAAATAACAACCCATGTTCATGACATGGGAGAATGTTTGGTTCCTTAACAAAAAAAAACCAAACAAAAACATAGAAAAATTCAACCCAAACTTTTTTGCTGATGAGTGAGGAAAGCCTGGAGGTTGGTTCCGTGGAGTCCTCTGTGAGTGTTCTGGTTTTATTTGTCTCTATTAGGTAGCACCCAAAAGTTCCAAGAATGTCTCTGATATGGTAAATAGTAAGAGTAGTAAGAGCCACAAAACTAGTTTGTTTGCTAAATAAGTAAATTTGTGCAGGCAGACAGACATTAAGAATATGATACTACTGGAAAAGTCACATTTATAAAAGAAAATATTTTCACGAAAACTGTGTCAAATATATTTTGAATAAATCATATTAAAATACTGTCAGAGTGTAGTCCTAAAATATTTGCTATAACCTTATAACAATTCAATTAGTTAATCTAAACACCAGGTAACAAGAAGGGGGATGGACTGTATCTTTTTTTGGGTGGACAGATACGATTTATTCCTTGGGTTGTCTCCTTGATTTCAACAAGGCATCTTAGGCAATAATACTGGGAGTCTCACAAGCGATTTCAGACTTTCCATTGTTTTGGAAAATATAATTAGAACTATTTAAAAAAGAAAACATAATCGGACCTTTTTTTTTTAAAAAAAAAAGCTCTCTACTTTTAGACTATCAAAATGTTTACAGACTGTGTTTTGCAGATTATAACTTCTTCTGCAAGAATAAATAGCGAGGAAATTTATTGCAGAATGTAGATAAACATAGATTTTTGTATATTTTAGGGAGAAAAAGATGGTGTAGAAATTTCAGATTCTTGGCATTTTTGTAGACACAACTTTAAGACTACAAGTTCCTTATGTTAAAACAGGTCAATCTCTGCATAAACTAAAGAGCAGATTTGTAATTTATTGATACTTTTCTGCCAGCTAAGAACTGTTTTTCATTACTTCTTTGACTCATTCCTCTAGTCATCACTGTTCTGCTTCAGCAATATTTTATATTAAAATGTGTATATTTTCCCCTTCAAAAAAAAAAAAAAAAAAAAAGGAGGTTAAATTGCTAATTTCCTTCTGCTCTGCAGTGGGGAAACCCTGGAAAAAAAAGCTCTTCTTCCAGAGTGCAGTGTTGTCCAGCCAACACATCAAATACAGAGCATAGGACACATTGAATTTGCAAATATACAGTACACGGCACAGCTTTAGCTATTGTAAGTGCAGGTGGGCTGTATCATGCACTGAATCCTGCTATTCACTTCCTAATCGCCATGAGAAATGAAGGGTAAACTCGTGAATCTAAGGCATGCAACGCAAAACAGGTAAGTTAGACACAGCTGAATTTAATTTGTTTACAGATTCAAAGGTTTCTTTAAGCATAGCTTCAACATAATGCAGGAAAGTTTAGAGGAGGTAACGACAGGCTTTTCTTAACTATTTTTCCTTATCTGATTCATGCAGCATCAGAGAAAGCCACACCCCAGCAGCTGCAGGGTTTGCCTGGGAGGTTGAGTCGCAGCGAGCAGAGCACAGGAAAGCAGAAGCAGAACACAGAAAAGTATAGAAAACGTAAGCCCACCACTGGCTGGAGATCCTGGCCAGTTAGGAAGAACTAGATGAAAGCAGTCACACATCTTGGTAGATTATGGTGGTACAGCAATAACAAAAGAGGAAAACTTTGTCTTTTCAGAGGCTCCCGATGCAGAATCACTCCCAATCCAGAGGAGGAGACGGAGACTTTGTGATTCTCTGCTGCAGGAAAAGTGCAGCTAGACTGAAACTAAATGCTGACACACTCCTCAGCCTCTCGGTGAATATACATCCTTGGATGCCAACCAGATTATTCTGGTCTGCCCTGCATTGCATTATGCCTCACTGATCACTGCATGCAGAGCTGGAGCTTCAGGTCATTGCAGAGGGAGGAGTGGTGTGGATGTTCCTAACAGTCTGAAGACACTTAGGCAGATTGATGAAGGATGCCCGTGCTGCCAGGCTGCCCGATTGGCTGCTGCACTCCCCAAGCTCCAGCTGAGAGGCCACGCTGACACGAGAACACAGCAGCCTCCCGGTGATGGAGAGAGCCAGCAGGAGTGGGGTGGAGAAGTGTTCTGCATGCTTCCCTGGGAAAACGCAGGGAAGCGTGCAAGAAGGGTGAGCAGACACTGGGATTTTCACTTCCCTATGAGGCAAGGCCTGACCCAACACCCCTTGAAGCCAGCAGAAAGGATCCCACTTATCTGCCAGTGCTTAAAATCACACACTTAAAACCTGGACACACATTAGAGGAAGGGGTTTGGGACACAACTTGGAAATGAACTCGTATTCATGGCCAACTATTTACCACCACCAAGGATGAAGAAGAACAAGACATACATCATAGATAGATTTTCTGTGTTGAACTTACTATAATGCTCAGACATTTCACTAGCAATTTGTACAAAACATGGAAATCATGCTGCCCATTCCACATTCAACCAGCTTGGGGCCAAAACCAGCTGCTGTGCAAGCATGTTCATTAGCTCTGGTCCAGTGCCAACTGAGATCAATGGGACAAGTTTCCCTGGTCCTAGTGGGAGCTGAGGTGAAAATGAGAGCACCCAATGTGAGTCAGGAGGCCAGTGCTGCTAAAGACAAAATTTGCCCCTGTTTTCTGACTGTGAGCATGGCAGTGGTATTGGTGAGGAGCACGGGGTAGGAAGAGACTTCAAGGCTTCATGCTAGAGTTGGCTTCCTTGGCATTCACGTCAAGGAAGGCAACATGTGTGTGGCTGTACTGCTTCTGGTATCCACCCTAGATCATTCCTAGCCCTTAATTCATCTTGAGGATTATAACCCTCATGACACCAGTTAACTGGGTGCAGCCAGGACTGTGGGGATTTGGTGCCTCAAAGATAGGAGAGGTGACTCCCTATGAAGCAGAGTCTGTGGACTTCTGAGGCCAGGGTTCAACTCCCACGGCTTTAGATGTCTACAAAATAAAAGCTTAATCCTGCGTCCCATTTTCAAAGCACTGGAATCACGCAACCCTTTGTGGCTGTGAAAAGACCATGCTGCTGACTTTGCTGTTTTTATGGATGGACTGTGTGACCTACAGCCTTGAGTCCATGACTGTAGACTCTTGTCCCCTTGAACTGCCCTGGGAGCCCAGATATCACACTTAGGTGTACAGACCTACAGTTACTCACAGTTAGGAGAGGAATGCCACTGCAGGTGTCTGTGGGACTGTAGGTGCCTGTGATGAGGTGAGCTACTGCAGAGGATCAAGAAATGAGACCGAAGCCTGTGTTAAATAAACCAGCCCTTGCTAACTAAGTGCCACAGTGCTGGGCCAGTGCCTGTGACAGATACAGCCTTCACTAGAGGATGGCAGTGTAATGTCACAACTTCTCTGCCTGAAATGGGGATATCCACCACCCCAGAACAGTCTACAGAGACACCACTTGGGGAGAAGCAGTAGTGGCAATTGATAAACATTTTGTTAATTTTATCTCTAAGCTTTTTATTTTGGTAACTATGTCTGATGGCATAAATCCTAGAGCAGCAGAGCCAATCTAAGGCCTGCAGCTTGACATCACTCAAACATGGAGAAGATGGATCAGAAGATAGAGTGGTGACTCAGGGATTCTCTGTAAGCATAGGATGTGGTTTCTATCTATTTGCAGAACCCGCTGATCAAGAGAGCAGTGTGGCATCTGACAAGTGAATTAGTGCAGCAAAGGAATAAAAATCCATGTGTTGTTTCCTACTCTTGAAAGCCCTTTAAAAATATGCTTTTGAACATAGTAAAATATTTAGTGGATATGACAACAGTTTAAGCAAAAATGCAGATGCAAGCACATGTGCATGCACACACAGGAGCACAGCTCAGCTGGAAGATCCCCTAATTTACTCATTTCAGCCATGTGTTTACACCTACAAAGCCAAAATACTTCTTGTAGAGGACATTTTTGGTTAGCTTTATTTTTCTTCTGGTATCGGTAGTGAATTCCTGTAAAATGCAGAAAGTGTGCAGTATTTGGAATGCACCAACATGTCACCATCCAGCACAGGAAGCATCAGGGCAGGACCTGGAAAAGATCCATAACTGAGGACTAGATGAGAACTTGAATCATGACATGTGCAGAAATTAATCCAGCACTGTGCTGCCAGGCGCCCCAGCTCTGCTTGGGCTGCTGTCTCATGCTGAACACAAATACACTCTGGAGATACCACATTTCTGTTGTCCAAGAGATTGGATCTCTCCTGCATGGGCCCACAACTGTTCTGTGGGAGAAGGTTTATCCATCTAGACTCCTGAGCCTGCTGAGGCCCTGAATCTCCAGAGATCTTTTGTTAGATGTCTTTGGACCATAATCTATCCATGGTATCAGGTTTGGGTTTCTTGACCTGCAGTGGTTTAGGGTGGTACCCACTTTTGTCATAACACAGTAGTCCATGGAGCACTCTCCTGGCATGCACTCTCCTGGTCTGAGTTCAGCTCTCATCTTGCTTTGCAAGGGTGAGGGTTTGGATTCACATTTTCCTTATCTCAGAAGAACCACGGACATAAATATGAAGCTGCATTAGATCTTGAAAACATTTTTTCTTGTCACTACTAGGAAAGGTCTGTGTCTCTTACTTGCTGAATGCATTCCATCAGAGTCTTCACAAATGCAGATGCAGGGAAAGTGACAGCCTCTTCATGAAGGAAATGGCCATAAATTAGCAGCTCCTTGCTCTTGGACCAGATGTCACCACAGCAGCAGTCGCTGCTGAAACATAGGATTATCTGAGATGCTGATAGAAAGAACCAAGATTTCAAACTGCACAACCACACAGACTTGCTGGCCAACCTCTGCCAGGCTAAAGCTCAGCCTAACTTCCCTGGGCTCTTCCCAGCCTTCCTGCTGCTCTCTGCAAGCATTGTCAACCTGTGAATAGGACTAACACTGCAGTTTTTTCTGTAAAATCCAACTGACTCATCCTTTGAAAATGTCCTCTCTCCATTGCTCATTACATTGAGCCAGGTGGAGATGCCATCAGGGCTGGCAGCTGAGTCTGGTGGCCTCAGGGCAAGTGTGTTATGGAAATATCCACAGATGACAGAAGAATAGGGAAAAGCAATTGCAATGTGCTAATGCTCCCTCAGGGGCTGTGAACAAAAATAAGATAAAAAGATAATACCAGACCTTTCCAGTGACATTTCATACCCCAGAAGAGTTGTGGTGGGGGAGGAGCAGCCCATGGTCCAAGTACCCAGGTTGGTTGTGGTTTGGGAAAACTGCCTGTCAGGGGCCTTTTTCCGTCTGCTGTGCATCCATACTGGTCTGTGTCCTTTCACTGCTTGTCACGTCCCCTAGACCAGGCTGAGTTAACCATGATATGGCAGAGCTGTGAGGCCTGACCAGGACACTCACTGAGCAATGTCCCAGAGCAAGGCAAAGTCATCACTTGTCAGAAGGGGCATGGAGTTGTATTTCTGGGCCCTTTGTTTCCAACTGAGAAAGACCCAAAAGTGAGGTGTTGTGGGGAGTATGTTTGCATGACTAAGTAAGAGAATAACTGAAGTATCTTTAATTAAAGAGGGACATATACAGTGCAGGTTAATTTTCAAGGATTTTTGAATAGGGTCTGAAAAGAGAAATTCACTTCTGAAGGGAGATTTCTCTACCAGCAGGTGTTGAACATACACACATACCTCTCAATTACTGCACAGATATCCTGGAGGATGAGTTTGGTTCAGTTTCTCCATTTCCTTGTGTGCACATGGGTACCTAGTGCCCATCCAGCCCCTAGACATCTATATGGGGCTGGCAGATTCAACACAGGACCTGGGGTAAACCTGTCCCATTCCAGAGAGGCCAGCCGAGGCAAGGCAGGATATCCTGGTCAGTTCAGAGAGCACCACTTGCCTACATTTGGACAGGTGAACCTAGCCAAGGAGACTGCACTTTACATTGTTAAAGCTGAGTCAACACATCTGTTCTGGATCTTGCAATTTGAAAAATGGGTAGATTGGGATTGTTCTGAAAAGCATATTTATTTTTCTACATTAATTCCTACTTATTTTGTTTGTTTTCCTCTTTCCCTTGCAGTTCAACTCTTCAAAACACTGCAGCACAAGTAAAGATGGATCCTCAAAAGAGCTTGTGTTTCTGTTATCTCTGCGTGTCCTTCCTGGATAGCAACACCTAATTGGGCTTATTGTTAGAAACTTCCTTTTTTGGACTGTGATCCAGTTCATTTCACAGGTGAGGCTCCTCCAGCAGAATTTATAGCTCTGGCCAGGCACACCACGTTCCCTCTGCATTGTTGGAGGAGGGCAGCTTGTGCAGGAGCACAATGGCAGGGTGAGATCAGGGCACAGACCAGCCGCTGGCTGGTGTTGGCTGCAGCACACCTGATCTCCTCCCCCAGGTGGTCAATTTGCACAGCAACACCATAGTCTTGCTGAATATATAAATGCTACCAGAAAGTAATGGCTGGAAATATATTCCTAGAGGTATCACAGAATCACATAATACTTTGGGTTGGAAGGGACCTTTAAAAGTCATATAGTCCAACCCTCTGCAATAAGCAGGGACATCTTCAGCTACATCAGGTTGCTCAAAGCCCCATCCAGCACTTCCAGGGATGGGACATCTGCTGCCTCTCTTGGCAACCTGTTCCAGTATTTCACTAATTCCATTGCAAAAAACTGCTTTATATCTAATATCCCAGTTTAAAATCTTTCCCCCTTGTCCCATCACTACATGCCCTTGTAAGAAGTCCCTCTCCTGCTCTCTTGGAGCCCCTATAGGTACTGGAAGGTACTGTAAGGTCTCCCCAGTCCCAACTCTCTCAATCTCTCTTCATAGGAGAGGTGCTCCAGCTCTCTAATCATCTTTGTGTCATCCTCTGGACCCGCACCAGCAGCTCCGTGTCATATCCTGAGTAATTCCTCCAGGTGCTGGCAGGGTCAGCCCTCACCATGTCTCCAGACACCCCTGTGTTCAGATGACTTCACCATCGGTCAGTGTATATGGGAGGAAGAATTCCAGCTGTCCTTTTGCTTTGCAGTGTTCATACCACTGAAAGGTTAATGAGGCCGAATGCCTCCCTGATCCTCAAATACATGGGCAAAACAGGGGGAACATAGCTAGTGCCTTTGAAACTTAGAGCTGGGGGAAGGCTGGTCAGACACCAGCATCTGTTCTCAGCAGGGCCGGCTGCGTGAGACTCGGAGTGTCTTCTCCAGCCCCACAGCTGCTCTGCAATGGTACATTTCTGAAGTGGGAGCAGCTTCTTCTTTTCCATGGGCCTGGATGTCACTGTCACTCTGCACTGTAACTTTCCAGGTTGCACTGCTATCTCCCAGCCTCAATTCCTACATTTATCTCAGCATTTGCACTCCGGCATCCAAATTAATACCCTTGCTCTTTTGAAAGCCCTGATGCCTCTCTCTTCCTTCTCCCTCACACGAAGTGCAGAGGTCTGTCTATCCCTTACCATCAACCCTCAGTTGCTGATTACTGGTCAGCTGGTGCTGCCACTCCATGGACAATTATGGAAAGTGGGTGTTAGGAGATTTTTCCACTGAGGTCTGTTGGGGTCTGCATTGTTCTGGGAAACATATTCGCCATGCCATGTCCAACAGAAGGTCCAGCTAGTCTGTCCTCAGCCTCCCCATTCCACTTCAATGGCTTCCTGAACTACCCATTCTTATTTGCTGGATGTCTTCTGCTTGGATTAATACCCTGGCCAGTTCAGCTATATTGCTATTTGCAATGCCTCCTGAATTATACTGAATTATGTTAGCTATATCTGCCTCGGTGCTTTTTTTCTAGGATGTTTGACTTAACTTTATAGATGATCGGATGTTTTAGTCTACGTGACATGGACAAGTTCCAGTGACTTTTCCCACCTCACTTTTGTGATCTGGTATCTGCTGAGTTACACAATCTCCCCTGCTGGTAACATCCAACTCATCATTCCCCCAAGGTAAAAATCTGCTTAGGGAGCTGCTCTCATCTCAGATGCACAAACCTCTTCTGGCACAAATGCAATGGGAAAATCAGACAACAAAGTTTTCTGGAGCCAAATGGGTGTCATTCATTCCTGCCATGTCTTGCTGCTTTAAGCAATACTGCAAGATCAGAACGGAGAACTTAGGAGCAAGTTTAGAAGTTGTCTGAAACTGTTCCTACAGGCAAGCAAAGCTAATAATTGTGCATGGAAAAAATAGATACAGAACATTAAAATATTTTGCCTGAAATAAAAAAGAAAAACCTTTCCAACTTCCCCCTTCCAGCCCCATCCCTCCCTTTTAAAATGTCTGTAGTTTGCTCAGCTCTTAGAGCTGTGCACATGGAGGATCCAAAGCAAACATGCAAGACACCTTGGTTGCTGCTGCAGCCCCCTGATGTAAAAGGAGCCTGGATGCACAGGCCTTTACCATGCACAGTCCAGATGCATGAAAAAAATGGACATTTTTCTTTATACTGCTGTTTTCTTTCTACCTGGGATCTTTTCCAGGTCTTAGTCACTTGGGGCCACACCACTTCACTGGACTGAGCAAAGACTCCAGAGTATGGTTCCTGATTGTAAAGGATCTTGTTATGTGGGTTTGCTCTTTTTCTTTTCTGTGTCTGTATTTGGTGCATGCATTAGTACATCCATGGGGCAGGGAAGGAAGAAAATATGTAATGTCCAGTAAATTTCTGTAAGGTCATGTTTTAATGTCCTGACTCAGCCATTCTTTTGGCCAAGCTCCACTGACCAGCTCTTCAAAGCCATTTAGCCACTGGACTGGACATCTCACTACAGTTCAGCATTTGTCTCAGGCCAACTGAGGACTGGGCAAGACCTGTAGAGACTTATCCCTCCATGGTTATTATTTGTAAAGACATTGGCTTTTGCTGCTGATATAACTTGGCCCTCTGTACCTAAACTTTTTTTTTTTTTTGAGAATTTATACTATTGCTCTTTGTGCCTTTTACAAGAGTCCTCTCTCTGCTCTCTGGTTTAGCCTCCTCCTATTAAGCCTTTAGGAAGAAGAGATTTCACTGCTTTAAACCATGAGAAAGACTTAGACCAGGTTTAGCGTCCTGCACTGTCATTCACTGTAGTAATGCAAAAGTGCATTACAGATATTCCTAGTAAAATATATTCACTTTCAGGCTTCATTTTTGATGCAATCAGGTGTAACATCTCAATGTTTTACACAGTAAGACTCTTAGTTAATGTTCTATTAAAAGTACTTTGAAAGTTTCATTATGTATCTGTACATTTCTGAGTGAAATATATCAACCTCAACTATATAAAACTTTTCATTTTTACAAGAAACCATCTGCATACTCTGACTTGTCCACTTATGAGGACAGTTCATTTTTCTCCTTCTGTCTCAGCCATTTAAGTCCCAGAAAATTCATTACAGAAATTTCTTCCTTTCACAAGGACACATTTTTCATTGTTATTTTCCCTGAGCTATGAAGAGGTACTGAGAGCTTGGAAAAAATGTTCATTGGTTACCTAAAATCTGCTAGTTTTCCACAGCTGTTTCCCAATCTCCTCTTCCCAGATGAAGAGAAAATATTAGTGCAGAAAGACCTCTTCTTCCACAATGGTCAGATCAGTGCTCCTCCATTAACCAGGCAACAGGTGTATTAGGTACCTGGGTGACATGCATTGCCCAGATAGAAACGATTCAGAGCCTGCAGGGTTGAGTATTTCAGGGCTTTATCTCATGTTTCTCTATCCAGTTCTGATTGGAGTCCTGTGCAGATTATGGGAAAGTGAGACATGTAAAAGTGGGATTCACCAAAGACAACAAGGAGCAATCACCTAAGTTAGCCTGCAGAAAATGGCAAGGAGAGTAGCAGAGACCTGCAAAGAGATACAGACACTTAGCCCTGAGCTGGAGAAGTACCTGTTCACACCTGGAATTTGTAACCACAGACTCTTTCCTGGAGATCGTGTCCAAGCCATCCTTTTGTCACAAAGCACAGCTGGGGACATGGCCATCTTTGCATGCAGTAGCTTAGTGTTTGCAGGACACTTTTGGAAGGTGAGAAGCTGAGGAACAATTCCCTCCATTTCCTGAAGGGCACCTGAAGATGACCTCTCACTGTGCAAGAGCCTTGTGAGCACTTGTTACACCATGGAGAACTGCTGCAGTAGGAAAGAGGCACTGTGCCTTGTATAAAAACATCCCTCAGCCCAGCAGGGAAAGCATTTGAACTGGACTCTGACATGTCTGAGACAATGCTTTGGCTGATGGACATTTTATTTTGGTGTTGCCAGATACTGTGTTCCAGACCTTGCTGGCTTGGAGGATGCCTGAATAGAGTCTTTAATGACTCATCTCTGCAAAGTAATCTCCCACATGAAAAAGGCCTTTTAACCCTAGGGCTTCATGTGTTGCCCCAGTGCTGAAATCTGACCAGTCCATCTTTGCTAGTAGGTCTGCTCTATCTGTAGACTTATGTGCTGCTCCATTAGCCTGTGTTACATCTGCTTTCTCTCTCAGCTTCATCCATGCCAAGATCATTCCCCTGATTTCCCAAGGCTGGTTTTGTAAAAAAGAAAAATCTTTTACAGAGAGAAGTCCATAACAGGTGGGTCACCATCCTTTTGGCCATCTTCCTTCTTCATCAGTGGGATTCCCAAAGGGTCCACCACTCAGGAGTGACAATGCATTTAAGGCCCTTTGAGGGTTAGCTGACTGCCACACTCTTGGGCTGGCTCCCTGCCTGCACAGCTCCTGGAGCCATGGGAATTCCTCAGTGACCAGGCAGGGAAGGCTGATGGGTTTAGTTTGCTGTGTGTGTGCTTTACATTGTCTGTGCCTATTGGGTGGCAAGAAGCACCCAGTAAGCCAGAAGAAAAGTGCACAAATGAACAAAAAGCCAGCAAAAGGTAACACTTGAGCTATTCAGGAGCCACCCTCAGTGTCTGAGGATTATAGAAATGCCTGCAATGCCTCAGGTAAATCTTTGTTACATCTCAAGCCAGTGTCTTCCAGGGCAAGTGCTAATGTAAGATGAAACTAATGGGTAAGGTATTGGCAAGAAAATTCATTCCTGCTCAGGACTTCTTTGCTGAGATGACAAGAGCTCTTAGCATTGGGACCTCAACCAATACCGACCTGGAGTCCTCCTCTTCCCAGTGTGGATCACTGAATACACAACATTACAGTGGTGGTGTCCCTCTGTGACTCCAGGGGGATGGCTCATGGTGCTGACACCAGTCCCCAGTGTGGCCAGGCTGGGATGGGACCCCTGACAGGGGTGAGAGTGGCAGAGGGGCAAGGAAATTCTCCGCCCCATGGCCAGTTCCAGGATGCTGTTATCACTGTGGCAGCTGCTGGCTCCTGCATGCTGCTCACAGACCCAACACGTGACATGGGGTTAGAAGCTGCTTGTGATTCCATGCCTTGCCTTTGCCTCTGGAATGGGGTCTCATGGTTCTCCAAATGATGCAGTTTCATAAACAAAAGCCTTCACTTGGTTCCTTTATTATTTCCTGAGAGGGCGCGTTGGTGTCCATCCTATTTGTGGCTGTCAGCCAGCACCCAGATCTGTGCAGGAAATCTGCTTTGAACAGCACATGAGTGCTGCCAAGACATGCAGTGCTGGTCCCCACAGGCACCAGCAGACAACATTATAATTACTTATCTTCAGAAGATTGAGTTGAACATGGTGTTCTTCTCCAAAGACCAGAGCACTTTCCTATTGCACAGTAGCTCTGCTTGGGTAAAGAGGAGGGACAGTGCCCAGGGCTGCTATTAGACCCGGACACAGAGAAGGGCTGCAGGATCTTTTTGGTGTTGAAACCTCTGTAACATCTGACTGAGCTGTTTGCTGTGGGCTCACCAGGCGCTATCACAGCAGCGGGGAGAGCTGTGACTCACATGGGATCTGACATTCAGAGCATTGCACACACTCAGCTTCCCGGAGACCAGGGACTGGTCTGCAGCAAGTGCTGTGGCTGCTCCTTGTGTGCAATGGTCTTTGCCTTTCTGTTTGCTCCTGCTGCAGACCAGCCTCAGGTCGGCTCTGGGGCCAATGTCCACTGAACTCTCTGGGTGGAGCTGCCCCATCTTGTGTGTTTGCAAAACCCTTCCCACCCCAGGGGCTCTCAAAGAGTTGAGGGAGAGCATTTTAATTCCTGCTTAAAAGGGACTAAAGCCTGAAATCCTGAAAGAGGTTTCATCCAGACCATACTCTACTCTCATACCTCTCCCTGGCAGTGAGAGCTGTGCTCCTCCAAGCCCAGGCATCCCCTCTCCCAATAGGATGGGGACCCTCTTTACTCACAGAGGAGAGCAGGGAGAAAAAGCTCTGAGGAGGAAGAGAAGAGGTGCTGCCTGCCAGGGTTTCAACCTCGTCCTCAGTAAGGCAGGAGCGTTTCAGCAGGGCTGCTGCCTTTTATTCCATATGTGCTGTACCTCTGTGAAGGGAAAGCATGAGAGTGACTCACCTGCTGCCACAGGGATTTATGGCTGCAACCAGGCACAGAGGAGGGACAGCCACACCACCAGGGCACATGAACACGCCATCAGCTGCAGCCACTGCTCACTGCCTGCTGTAAAATTTGGGAGTGGTTCTCACTCTGATGTTAACAGGGGCTGTGGTTGTGCACAGCATTGTCTCCAGCCACAAGCCGGCTGGGAAGGCTTGCAGGGAAGGCTCTCCTCCTCCTTGGACAGCCTGACACTGCTGGGCAGGCTGCACTATTTTCCAGAGAACAGGGACAAAACTCAAACATGTGACAGTCTTGAACCGATCTCCTTAGGAAAATACTCTGATTGTGAACAAAAAGATTATCCCAAACATAAAAGTGGGTCACGTAACTGAAATATGTGTATGGCTGGAGGATGGATAAGTTGGAGAGGGGTAAGGTAACTCCTGTACCCACAGAGATAATGGGATTCCCTAAGAAATAACGCCCTGCTGCTCCATGGAAGTGAGGGCGTGTCAGCACTGCACTGTGCTTTGCAGAAATTCTGAGCATTCAGGCAGAGACTGTGACTGTGCTGGAACAGAGCCCTGTCCAGCAGCTGGTGAGGGTCTGCTGGCCACCTGCCCTCTGCCCTTCCTGTTTCCACTTTCTTTTAGTGGCCCATTAAGCACATTGGTTTCTTCGCACTGAGTGTCAGTCACTGACATTGCCACAGGAGTGTCCCCACTCAGCGCAGGGTGTACCTGAACACTTGCCCCTCAATAGGACCAGTGTCCTTTTCAGGATTGTGAGGAGGCACCTACATCCAGCTGAGATCCACCACCCGTGATCCTTTTCTGAGGGCTGGTGTAGACACGTCACCTTTCCCAGACCTCGTCATTGCTGCTGCTTTCTTTTCCAAATTAATCCATTCCTCCTTTTCAGTGATTACACAGTCTGGAGCTTTGCTGCAAGAATTGGGGGAGCCAGATTTGCTGAGTGAAGTGGTTAAAATACATGCTTGCTCACCAATTAGTCCAGTGGGTGCTGGTGGGAATGCCCACCACTATTCCTGAAAATGGGTCTGCTATGCAGCAAAGAACTCAGACTCTGATCAGATATAGAGGGCAGCACTGCAAATATGACTGTGATTTAGTGGTCAAGGTAAGTAGGTGGCTGCCAAACCTTGTTGTGCATTTTGCATTAAATATTTAGCACATAAAAAAAGGAAATGGTTTTCTGGAGTAGAGTGCCCCTTCTCTTTGGTGAGTGGCTTGACTGATAAATCATCAGTCATCATTTTTCCCCTGCTGCATGCACTGAGATTTCCTTGCTTTCTGCAATCTGAAGGAAAAAGATTGTCCTGTCAGAGGTAACTTGTGAAATATTTCACTGGGGAATACCAGAATAGCATTATCCAAACACTGCTTTTTGGTGAGCTTATGGGACTTTTGCAGGTTTTTGGGTTATTTCATGATGCAAGACTACCCTAAGACAAACGGAGTGAAATGCTCTTTCTTCTAAACTGCCTCACCCCTATGAAAAATAAAGGTGTTAATATGGCTGTTTTCCACTCAGCTTGTCTGTGTGGTTTTGGTGTGAACTCTGAGCAGCCAAAGGTACAAAGAGATCCCTCAGCTCAATGGGAAAGGTGGGTACCTCCAGCTGCAGCACAGGGCAGTGTTTAACAGTGACTCTAATTATCCAAAGGGCTTGCTGAGAGAGGCTGCTATGGCTTCCCTACTGCATTAAGCCCTTAAATGAAGGTTGTTATCTTTAGGAAGTCTGAAGGTTGCCTAGCATTTATCAGAGGGTAAGAGTCAGCACATGGGTACGAAGACAAGGAGACAGAGGGTGAAGGGCTGGGGACCACTCCAGGAGCAGGAAGGTGCAGAAGAGGAGGAACCAGAGGGATGAAGCCATAGCTCAAGGAGGGAAGCGTACAGCCAACAGGCAGGGTTAGGGATGGGCTGTTAGAGTGAACGCTTCGTTGGAAAATAACATAATATGGCCTTTTTGTTTCAAAGAAAAATACAGTGTCCTCTGTGTAAGTCCATACTGGTACGCCCTTGTCTGACCCTGCTCTGAACCTGGGTGTGTGACCAGACATTATCTGGTGGGGCCTTGTAGAGGTCTGTCATAAATACTGTTTGCAGGAGATATTCCTTCCAGAGGAAGAAGAGTTGTGCCAGGAGCAGAAGTGGGGGACAAAGCCCCATTGACAGAGAGGTGTGGAGGCAGGGAGGGCAGGACTGTGGCTGCCCAGCTCCCACAGCTCAGGGCCACCCGTGCAGCACAAGCACACCTTCCCTGTGCGTGCCCCAGCGCTGCTCTTTTATCTGTAATTCGTTTTGCATGATTAGCTTGACATGATGTAACCCCTGTCCTTATGACTCAGCATGCCAAATATAAGCATCAAATGACTACAGAGTCATCTGATTTACAGGAGTATCACTTATAACAGCTCATTACCGAGCCAGCAAAGTATCCATGAGCCAGCCAGCGGAGAGCAGATCGGAGAGCTTATGAAATCGGATTTTGGGAAGACTTTCCTAGTCAGGCCTGCAAAACCACCTACTTGCAATTGATAAGCAAAATTGTCCTGCCTTACCTTTTAGGTTTTTTTCCCTTCTCACTTCAGTTCAGCTCAGGAAGCCAAGCTGTATCAACCAAAGCCACCTAAGGAATGGTCTAATGAGGCTGTTTAAAACCAAGTAGAAAAGAAATCTAGCTGAGAGCTGGGTGATGGAAATAAAATTTTCCCCCAACACAATGTGAGACCAAAGGAAACTCTAGGACCTGCAGCTCTGCTGATGACAGAATTTGCATGAAGCATCTCTGCATCTCTCCAGCATGTCCTTTCACGAGTCAGTTGGTGGTCAGGAACTCCAGTTGGCTGTGAAGTAAATTGTTCACACACAGGCTGTCTGTATGTATTACTCAAAGAGAGCCAGATCACCAAAAGTTTCTATTAAATCACCCTACTGTGCTTTACAGCTCACTCCTAAAAATGCTAGATAGTGACTTGGGTGAGTAGTTCAGGTGAAGATGTTTTCTGAATTACTAAAGTGGAACTACTGCCATAGGATATCCCAGGCAGTTTGTGTTATTTGACTGTAAAGCATCAGTTTGACATCACCTGTTTTCAATCTAGGTTAATAAAGGAAACAGAGACATTTAAAAGTGTAATTCCACTGGCATTCAGTTCTTTACTAATCTGATCTCTGCTGTCACATTCATTTCTCTTTTTGGGCTTGTGCAGGTCTACCTGTGCCCTGAAAACAAGAATTTAGAGGTATGAGGCTCCAGCTGCTCTCAGAGAGCTTGTCCTTATGGATACAGAAGGCACATGCCAAAAGCCTTCTCGACATGGTACAGTGCAAGCACCTCTCTAGCAGGGTAGTTCCCTAACCTCCAGGCTATAGGATACTTGGGATAAGGATTTTCCAGGAGCAGAAATGGGCACTCAGGTCTCCCCACAGCTAGATGGGTATAACTCCAATCCCTTTTAGCCATAGAGGAAACAAAAGGGTTTTATTCCAGATCTCTGGGCTATGTCTAATCCCATTACTGCTTCATTCTTGTAATAGCCATGCTCCCTACCAGCACATCTCTTTCTAGTCAACAGCAGATTACCATAATGTAGGAAACTCAAGTAAGGGGTTCGGTTTTTAAGGAAAATCCAGAATGTTCGGGTATATGGTAATTCATGGGCATTTTTCATTCTCTCTCACTCTTTTCATGCAAAGCTGTCATGGGAGACGTGACAGTCAGAACCTCTTGGGCTTTGTCCATGTATGACCATTGTTTTTATTTAAAAAAATAATCCTGGAAGTGCTTTGCCCAGTTCACAATATTTATTGCTTCAGGATGAGATTTTCTGGAAGCCTGTGGAATCCTCCAGGATCAAAGCAGCCTAGCACTGGTAAGGTGCTGTTATCATTACATCTTCAGTCACCTTATTTTCCCCATGGGGAGAGGTAATTGTGCATGCAGTTTGTGTCTGGAAGCAGTATATTCTACAGAAATGCCACTTATTACTGCATTGCTTTTCATCTGCTGAGGGGAAAAGTGATGTGAAAATGCCTGGAGGAGCAGAAATGTGGTAATATGAATCTCATTTTACCATGCCTAAAAGAACCTCATGCAGACAAGGAATTGATAAAAGAGAGTCAACACTGAATAAAAATTCCCAATTAGAGCCCTATCAAAAGCAGCACTTCCACAGTGAGATGCATTGGCTCTCCCTGCCTGTGCTAGTGTGTGCTTGCTTGGCTCTTTTATAATCTGTCTGTACATCTCCCCTCCTGAAGTCGTTGATTTCTTTGCAGGTACCACTTCCAGCAGTTGAATGGCCAAAAGCACTGGGTGTGGTGCTGGGTAACTGGGCAGAGGTGCCGCAAAGTCTTTGCTCCAAGGCAGGGCACTGGAACTTCCCAGTCCCAAGATAAAGAGTTTTTTGCCATCAAGTGTTGGCAATTCGTAGTGGGTTGCCATCACTTTAAATGCAAACATCCCTGGGTTAGCCCTGTCCCCGATGCAAACTGACAGTGCTCAGCAGCTCAGCCCCTGCTTGTGGCAATCTAGGGACAGAAGTCTCATTTTCAGTGCTGGGTTTGGAAAGCAGCATACAGGTGGAAGGTGGGCATGTAGCTGCTGACGTGGGGGCCAAAGTTTTGGAGAGAACTGGAAGACTCCAATTTGTGAGGGTTGTCTGCACACCATGGGCTGAGGCACAGCCCTGGTTTGCATCAACCATCACAGCCCTTGTGCAGGGGGAGGTTTTTAAGACCATCCCCAGCTGAGCAAGTGGCTCATCCTGGGATGAACAGCCTGGGATTTGGCAGCCCTCCGTTTGTACCAGGTGCTGATGGCACTGTGTATCAGCTGTTTTTTTCACTCTTTGCACCACTGAAGCCTGTGGGCAATTCCTCAGGCAGGGACATGATGTTGCAGGTTTACTTTCCCTGTTTCTGTCCTGGAGTTTGTCCCTGTAGCACATTGTGAATTATTTGCTTTGCTTTTTCCATCCCTTTGCGTTTGAGGGGGTAAAGCATAAACACGTTTTGCAAAACCATGCTCTGTGCATCTATCCCCTCAGATCATGTGAATCTTCACCCTCCACCTCCTTGCTCTCAGCACAGAGCCTTATCAGCAGCGGGACTGACTGATAAACCAGGGCTATGCCATTGAGGGCTGTGTTATGTGCAACTTGTCCTCACACACAGAAACACACATGCATGCACACACACATTTGTGCCAAGCAGGAGGCAGCATTGAAGCTGCCAGTGAGCTGGAAGGGACCTGGAGGCATCTCAGGGAAGAACTGGGCTTTTAGGAACCCCTATGGATTCAGCTTCTTCCTCCTCCAGATAACAGCATGTATCTAACATCTGATCTTCACCTCAGCAAATTCATGTCACCTGTTCTGACTGAATTATTTCTGATTTCACCCAGTCTAAACTTCTGCTGGGCCATTTACAACTGACCTGTCACAGGGTGCCACATATCCTGCTGTCAGAGTGAGCACTCCTGATTTATTGGGAGTGACTCTGTTAAGAAATAACTCATTTACATTCAGGAGAAAAAAAGTTATACTTTTTCTTCATCCTCTCAAATTTTATCACAGCACCATCAAAAATAAGGGCTGAAAGGGATTTCTGAAAGTCATCCAGCCCTGGGGCAGAGCCAGGGCTGGCAGATTGAGCATCTAAACCCCTTTGGACTCTGCTTGGCCCCAGTGTAAGGGCACAGCCACACAGTCACAACACTGCAGTGCAAAGATTGCTCTGTAGCAGGCAGTTTGCAGAGCTTGTCTCACCTCTTATTTCAGGAACTCCAGGGCAGAGCTCTGTTTGTACCAGTGAAGGTTTCATTTTACTCTCTGAAAGAAAATATGTGTCCCTCAAATACACTCCTGAAGGGGAGATTTTCACTGCTTTTTGTCCTGAGACAACACAAAAGCAGCATCCACATCTGCACATGCAGTGTCCTGGTGGTCACTGGGGTGTGGGAGCAGAAGGTGCAGCAGTGTTTGGCCAGCAGTAGTTGCTGGATGAGCAGATGTGGCAGGAGGGAAGTCTCACTGGAGGGAAGGGTGCTCCCATCCCTTCATCTTCATCATCCCAGAAGGACCACTATCTTCCCAGTAACAGACGTACTGCCACAGGGTTGTACCACCAGAGATGTACTCAGCAAGTCTCTCAGGCATCCAGCAATCGTGCAGTGAGCAGCTGGATGGTGGCTCCCACCATGAGGGCCTGTATGGAGACATTGGTGCCCATGGTACCACTGCCTCCCATGCCAAAACATAGGTCTACTTCTTCCCACAGGAGGATGAAGGTGTTTAAAACAGGCACTGTGCCTCTTATCAGGTGTGTGCATCTTGATTACACTCACCAGGTTTCCAAGCAGATGTATTTTGCAGTTTCTAAAACAGCTGGGTGGGAAGCTGCAGGTTGCCAGTGATACTGCTGCATGAATTCCTCTTTCAGATGTTTATTTATTTTGCTGGTGTCCTTAATGTGTCCTTGCTATGGGTGTAGCTTTAGTGCCAGTAAAAATTTCAGCAAGGGCATCTGATCCTATGATAAATTGCAAGAATAGTGAGTGTTTTTCAACTTGTACTTGAACTTAAAACCTAATCCTGATTTACAGCCCTGCTGATCTCCTTTGCTAGCCCTGTGTCTTTCCTCCTTCCTTGGGAGGACCTGGTCTGTGAGTCAGTAAGTGCTGCGTGCTGGGAGTGGTGACATGGCTCTGCTGTGGTGGCAATCAGTGGCTCAGGGGATGTCAGGGGAGCACATCCAGATTATATATGTGCTGGTGATCCCAGGAATCTTTCTCTGGAGCTTGTCCAGGGACAAGGCTTTTCCAAGCAGGGATTCACTCTTTTCCGAAGTCATGTCTTGCAAAAAGTGGAGTCATGGGGAAGGTGGACATGGGACAAAGTTAAGGGAGGACAATTGTTTCAGCCTGTGTGCTCTTCATTTAGTCCATGGAAACAAACATTTTGGCCTCAAGTGCGAGGTGTTGTTGCTCTCCCTCACTTCTGCAGTTTCAGGATTGAGAACATTTCTTTATCTGAGATTTAATATCTACACAGAGTGCTCAGATCACAGTGGTCATTGCATTTAGTAATGTACTGCTGAGAGAGGAGGCTTTGCAGTCTGAAGCACATTTAGCAAAGTATATAAATGTGGGGAGGGGGGGAATCCCTAAAGACTTCATTTGTGTAACTATGTACATAAAAATTTAAGCCACTTCAGTAAAGTACACACAAATAGTTTGCAGTCTGTCTTCAACCCTAGCTGCTCTACTGTGATTTCTAAACAGAATATGATTAATGTTAAAAATAATCCAAGAGATGAATTCTGTCTTTTGGATTGTTTTTACCAGGTCAAAGGCCATTATTGCAGTAATTGAATAATCCCACAGACCTTTGCTCCAGACATTCACTATGGAAACTAAGCAATGAGGACTGGCTACTCTGTTTTTCAGTCATCCAGATAGCATTTTAACGGGAAAGAAAAGTCTGATGCAGTTAAAAGCCCCTTTAAAAGCAGATTATGGGGAAAAAATAGATGCTCAAATGAGATGTAGGCTGGTGATTCACTTCAAAATACTGTAAATGTTAAAGACACTGATAATCATTTTGGCAGGAATGCAAAGACATATAAATGCTTTCCCCCCCCTGTGTTCTCTAGATTGAGAGACAAGGGGTGGGCTGTTTTCTTTCCACAAGACCAGGGAAAAGCACAGATTTTTAAAGTAGAAATCAGGGTATTGTTCTGAGAGTGTTTTGAGACTCTTCGATGAAAGATACTCTGCTGTTAGAAGTTTTGCATGTCATATTTAGACAACAGTGTTTATTGATTATAGGATAGAATTATCCAATGACTCCAGCTGAGATTGTGACATAGTGTGCTGAGTATTATATACACGTTGTGCAGTGAGGTGTAAACACAGCCAGGGACACCTCAGCTCTGAGTAGACTTGTAACTGATCACTGCTTATTTCACCTGTTTTTACATCCTTGCAAATCCATTGACTCCAGCTGAGATGCTCTTGACTTACCTCAACTTTGGATAGAGACAAATCACAGGCAAATTTTGTAATTCTTATTTTATCTGAGAAAGGGGCATCAAAAAGGTAACTTATTTGTCTGAAGTCACAGGAGTAATGTATGGAAAAGGTGGCATTGACTGTAGATACAGTGTCCTAGATAGATAAGACTTTTTTTCCTCCTGTGAGAAATGTGCTAAGCTCATTTCAAGATGAGTGAGAGTGAGCCAGAAACACACAGTTGTTGTTTGGTGGTGAGCCCCCAACGCTTCTCCTGCAGCCTCTTAGAGTTTTCACTCCAGTGTTCTGGCAGGTTCACATCCCCTGTGGTCCTTTCATAACCATCAAGAAAGACTTTGTAGATCTTGAGAGATCCAGGGAAAGCAACTGCAAACTGAAATGCAGACATGAGGCATGATCCAAACCTTTGACCATGCTGGGCTGCCAGTGCAGCACTAATCAGGCTGGTAATTGAGCCAGACAGGCTCAGTTGCTAAAAACATAATGGAATTTTGCTGCAGAATTTAACCTTTAGAAGTCCAGCAGCTGCTCCCCAGGTCCTCTGAGAGGCTAAGCAGTCAGCATTTAAGATCCCAGATTTGAAGCATTGCAGATTAATTTTTTTTATGCATCTTCAATAACCTAAAAAAAGATAAAGGTCTGCTGAATAGATGCAGCTGCACTTCCAGGAGAGAACCATTTAAGATCTGGCACAGGGAAAAGCACAGGTTTAAAAGACAAGCCTATCAGTCTTTAATGAGGTTATATGGGGACTGAGTGGTCATCTCATCATTGAGTAATCCTTAATGCAATGTGCCCTGAATCTATAATTAAAGCTGCTTCCACCTTTATCTCGCATGCTAAATCTTGATTTCTCCTAGTTCTTGCAAAACCTCTCTCCATTTTAAAGGTACACCTGATGTATCCTTGAGCCTTGAAAGGACCCATCTTGAGTAGGCTAGTGGCAGTGTGAAGGGCTCACTTGGAGCTGAGAACAAGAAACTCAGATCCAAAGTGATGTTTCCTATTGACTTGGTTTCAGCAAAATAAACCAGGTTCCAACAGAATGAAGCATCTTTATCAAGTGTTGTTACCCACCATCTCTTGCTGCAGTGTGGCTCCTCCCTGCTCACACTCCTTCCCTATGGAGAAAGGCATCTTTGCTCCTTCTTCAAAAACTCATCTCTCAACCCAGAGGCCCTTCCAATTTCCTTGCCTTCTCCACTGAAGTCTCTCCCACCAGAGTCATTGTAAAACTCTCCATCTGCACCCATTGCTGAAAAAAGCAACTCCAGGCAAAAATAATTGCCTACATCTCTAGAAATTCCAGCTTGGAAGCACTTACTTGAGATTAATGGCTGCCCCCAGAGATAAGATAAAGAAAGAACCTAAGGTCTTAAAGTGCAGATTTTCACAGAGCAAAGCTGGCAGGAGTTGAATTATGCCAGACCAAGCCTTCTGCCTCTTTCTTGGGCAACTGTGAAATTGCTCTAAATGCACAGTAAAGCACATTATCAGATAACTTCTTTGTGGTCCAGGCCCTGACCAACAGTTTGGCATTTTCTTTCAGTTCCTAACTGTATCCCAGGTTCCCTGCATGACCTGAGCAAGTCGCTTAGACTAAACTTCTCAAATCACCAGTTTCCTAATTCCCACTGAGTTAGGTCAGTATGTACTGACCCTGCAGTAGTCCAGCTCTGCTTCATGGCCCAGCTTTTCTCCTGATGACTTCCTTGCTTATTTAGATATGTTTGGACTGGGTGGCAGACACTGTCTTCATTGCAGCATCCATCAAAGGTGAGTTCCAGCTTTGATTTGGCGCTCTAACACACCTTCAATGACAACACAATAGCCATAAACTGCAGATGGTGACCAAGCTTTCATGTCTATGCAAGAAGTGCATGCAGCACTTTATCTTCTTCCAGCAGATAAACCAAGTGAGCTGTAGTTTTCCCCCAGATATTGAGCTTTAAGTGTGAGCCAGGCATAGTTTCCACAAAACAGTAATTTATCTAATCACGTAGCCATAGAGCAGAGCCATGTTGACAGCTGTCTCAGCACAAAGAGATAAACATGTCAAGAGCTTCTCCTAAAGTAATAGCAACGTTTGGGCTGTGACTGTGGGAACCATGTTGTCTTCACTGAGAATTCAGGAGAACCGGCGTGATTTCACAGCACCTTCTGCAAGCAAAGTGAGAGGCATTTGAAGGAAGGTGAGCCGAGGGCATCTTTCTAAACATGCCAAGTGTTTTACAAATAATTCCTGAGAGCTGCAGCCAAGTCCAGCCAAGCTCTCTCTGCCTGCTGTTGGAGAAGGCTTTATGTGCCCTGTGGCTGCTGCCCAGATCCTTTAGGTGACATCCAGCAGGTGGGAAGGGCTCAGCCCTGGGGCCTGGGTGCTCCATGGCACGAACTACAGACTTTTCACAACTAAGTGATACCACAGCAGGGTCATCCTTCTGCTGTTCGCTGTGCTCAATTTCTGCACAAATCCCAGGCTGGAGGAACATCGTGGCATGGTCTGGCTAGAGAGAGTGAAGAAGACTCACTGCTGAGGGGGTGCTTAGGTGGTGACTGTGGGCAGAGAATCCCATGATCTTAGTACTGACTGTGGCCCTCATCCTGCCCCTCGTGGACTTGCTGGGGAGCCCAGGGGTCTGAAGAGAAGCCACCCACTCGAGGGCACTGCTCGGATGGGGTTTGGTGAATTTGCCAGAGCAATAAAAAAAACCCCCCAAAACTAAAACAAAACAAAAAAAAACAAGCAAAAACCCCTAAACCAAACGCCCCACATCTCCTCCTCAAAGCCCCCCTTAAAACCAAACAAAAACCCAAATGAAAATAAAAAATAAGGGGGGAGAGCTGAATGTTTTAAGCAAAGGTTGCCTTTTGTTCCTCTGACATATAAAGCCATCACAGCTAAATGCAAACAGACCCCAGAACAGTATTTTTGCACCTCACTCTTATTGAAATTAATGGGAATTAGATATTAGGCAGCTAAACACATTTCTGGCTCTAACCCTAGTTTTGTAATGCGTCCAGTGCCCCATTAAGAAGTAAAACTCATTAAATGTCACAGAGCCTCTGAAACAAAGGTGACTGATATGTTGGTAAATTGGAAATGCAATTCACTCCATCTTCAGCTACAGAACTGTGTCCTGCATCTGACATTTCTTCATTATACTAATGTTTTTCTTTTTCTTTTTTGGAGATCGTGTTCCCAGAGAATGAGTCACATATAAATCAACCTGTCTTACATGTCACTTTGTTTTTCTCTTATTAAATTGAACTGGACATTAGAGTTTTAGGCAAGAGCTTTCAAATTAATGCAAAGCTTGAATAAGTATTATACTGCAAACCAGTGGGAAGGAGTAAAGTTCCCTCTGACTGGCAGCCAACAGCCACTTAAATTAAGGAAGACTCAAACCTTTTGCCAGTTTCGCGAAATGTCAACACATCTGTCTGAATTATGAATTAGGGATGCTGAGCTTAAGTAGGAAAAAACAGACAAAAAGTGGACAAAACCAGACCTGGATCTCCAGTTGAGATGCAGAGGATTAAACTCTTCTACTTTTATGTGTTTGTCAAAACAATGTTGAAAAGCGCCTCTGTTTAAATAACTTAAATGCTCAGTAGAATACTAACAACCCTGGAATCCTTCAATAATTTTTCTTTAATTTCTGCTTTCCTTTGTTGGTTTGCTTACACTAAAACTCCAGCTTGAAATGGCAGTGTGGCTCTATATTGAAAGAACTTGTGATCTTCTGACCTACTGTGAACTGTTGTGTAAGTTGTCTCAAGTCATGAAAAAAATACATTTTAACAGCAGTTTTAATTATAATTTAATTATGATGTATATACAAATTATATATGTATATATAATTTGATTATAATTTCATTATAATAGCCATTACCAGCCCTGTAGGTAACATATACTATGAGTAGGCTTCAAAGCATTTCACAAAGGGAGTAAACATATAATTAGCACTGTTTTACAAATGGGGAAACTGAGTCAGGAGCTGGCATGGCCAGAAGAAGGCAAAAGGTTATCACCAGGCACTGCACCTCAGTCCTCTGGGCCCAGCTCCATGCTCAGGGTGGGTTGGATGCTCTGGTATCTTTCTGACAGCATAAGCTAAGCTGGGTATTTGGGAGCTGTAACTTCTTTTTCCAAACCCTCTTTTCCCTGCTACTGCCCTGCAAAATCCTAGACAATATGCACCTCCAAAAAAACAGACATTAGGCAACACATGTGGCAAAGCTTTCTATCTTTGGCAATCAGTCAAACAAGACGTTGTCATGGAAGGCTTATACACCTTTAGTCACCTCTCTAGCTGTTAAAAAAAATACCTCCGAAGTGACTAACGCTGTTTAGACCTCTTGAGGCTTCACTTGTCCAAACCAATGTCCCACTTGCAAGCCTTCTGCTGTTGGGCCACCTCCAGTGATTCTTCCTACAGCTGCTGCTTATCCCTACAGACAGACACAGCAAGAGCTCTCAGCATGTGTTGCCAGGTCATCATACCAAACAGATAAGCAGATCTGGATTGCTGCAAGAAATGTGTGGGTGAGGAATTAATCCTTGCTTAATTTGCTGCTAAGAACTCCCTAGCTGTAACATACTCCACGGCAAGCATTACACTGTACACAGTTTCATACCCTAAGAAAACAGAAGTACATACCTAAACCACAATGTGATCCAAAATATGTAAAAAAAAAAGAAATGTATTTATAAAGAAAAAGAAGCTGTAAAAGAAGGGATTGTGATGAACAAATGAGGATATGAAAAAAGAAAGAAAATAAAAAGAAAACCAAACAAATGAAGAGACAAAGAGATTGACTGTGGCAGTCTTTTCCAACATAATTGATTCTGTCATTCTGCTACTCCCGACTTGTGGTTTGTTGATGATGATTTCTGTCATTATAATGCTCACAAAAAAAGGACCAAAATATGATTTTTTCCCCCTTTACTCTTAAAAAAAAATCCCACATTTTCTTTCTCTGTACTAGTGAAATGACAGTGCATACTCTGAAAGAAAGAAGAGAGAGACATAGTTCAAATAAATTAAAAAGGAATGGGAAAAGTATGGAATAAAGATATGCCTGAATGAGTCATGTATATATACCCTGTCAGGAGAGATGAAGTTACACAGGAAAGTTGGCATGTTTGTAAAATTTCCTGCCCAGACTATGCCAGCAGAACATATGGGCTTTTGAACCTTCAATAACCCTCTTGTGTCCATGCCAGGGGCTTTTGTCCATGAAATTGTCTTGTGTGCTGCTTTGAATGATCCTCCTGGTCCCGGTCCAGAGAGGAGGGTGGCTGCAGGCACTCACACAGCAGGCATTGTGTGAAATATGACCTGGGACTTCAAAGTAATTTTTGTTATTCCAGGAAGGTGAGAATTGAGGAAAAGGCCATT
The DNA here is from genome assembly GCA_035583185.1 of Anabacerthia variegaticeps. Taxonomy (NCBI): domain Eukaryota; kingdom Metazoa; phylum Chordata; class Aves; order Passeriformes; family Furnariidae; genus Anabacerthia; species Anabacerthia variegaticeps. The sequence goes on from JAWWEW010000165.1 coordinate 55,679,918, forward strand.
TTGTTTAAAGACCTACAATCCAGACCATTGCACTGAAGTGTAGGTTTCCTAGATTTGAATCTTAGCTTGCTTGGTCACTTTGGACAAGACCCTTAACAGCTTCAGCTTCCCCCTCATGCAAAAAAGACTGGGTGTCTTTCATGGAGCAGCACAAGATTCACTGACAATAACAATGTATATGTTGTTATTAGCTTCCTTTAGCATTTCTGAGTATGTGCAATGGGTGGGTCACGTCCAGCAGATAGCAGGCTCTGACCCAAGAGGAGTAGATTTAAGTGATAAGTGTCCAGCATGGATAGAATAGGAAATTATCACAACTACTTCATAGCCAAAGTGCCTGGAAGCGTGAGGATGAGTAAAGCACACTATGCAGTCACAACCCTATGCAGAAAGACCCCCTGTTACACCACTCATAGCCCCACTCTGACTCTGCAGCTCCCTCAGCTTTTCCTGTGCCCCTGCCCAAGGTCCAGAGCTTCCTTTTCCCTGGAGCTCTGTTGTTGCCTAGCTGTGGTGAGAAGTTCAAAGAGGTCAGCTTGTACACTCACCTCATTAAGGGCACAGGAATCATAGAATCATACAACAGTTTATGTTGGAAAAGACCTCTAGAAGGGAAGTAGAGGGTGAAAGGTATGGGAGGAACACAGCACAAACCAGTGAGAGTGAGGGATGGCATGTGAGTTCATAATGATGATCTTTCATGGAAGCCTTACCAGCACACCTTCAAGATGATGCTCCTGGTGGAGGGGATGGTACGGAAGATGGCAAGGTCACGATGAAGCAGACAGGCAGTACACTTGGGCATATATGAGGGAATGTGGAATTGAAGGGAAAATATGACCTAAAGGCAAGAGAAGAATCGAGAGAGAGAGTGAAGAACCACGACAGGACAAGAGGGTTCAGGGGTAAACAGAAGAGAAAGTCTCCCTGTGATAACATTAGATAGTTAAATAAGTCTGAACATTGCATCACATCATGCTGCCTTGCTTTCACTGCAGCAGTTACTGACAGACTCCTCAAATTATTTAGCACACAGAAATACACAAACAAGCAGCCTATAAAGACATGTCAGCTTGCAGCCCTGAGGCAGCTCTCACTTGCAGGCAGCCCTGGGTTGGTGGGCTCTGGGGAGCCTTTGGTCCAGCACCCCTGGCAGCAGTGCTGTCCCACTACCATCATTGCTCTTAGGTGATGCTTCCATCCCACGCTCACTGTTAAAACCAAGGAAGAGCTCCTGTTTTCCAGTGGCTGGAGGACTGGCCAGGAATTGCATCCAGGAGATGAGCTGTGCCCTGAGGAGGGGTCTGAGTCCCACGATACCAGATGAGGAAAGGTATAGGCACCCCTGGGATGTAGAGGGAGGCTCAGAGGCCCATTGTGGACCTCAAGTTGCTTGTTGCTTAGAAAAAGAAAGAAGGGGGGGAAAAAGACAGAGAGAAACAACATTAATACCTATGTTTTTGCTGAACTAGGTGCAATTTTCAGGGTCAGGACAGAAGGTCAGAAATTCTTTGCTGTTTCCCAGCCCTTTCTCAGCTCTCTGTCCTCCCTAAGACCATTCAGCAAATCTCCAGAGGAGGATTTCACAGGTGTAAATACCTTAACTCCCTTGGCTTTGGGTGGAGATGGGATGTTGCTGATTTGAACCAGCTGAGGCTTTAGCCTCTCTGAGCCCAGAATGACCTGAGAATAAAATGCCATTTCAAAGAGAAGTGTGCTTTGGTGGACTGGAAGCCAATGCCCAGTCTAACAGGTGAATGCTGTCTTGAAAAAAAATCTGATTTTCTGCAGTAGTTATGTCACTTGCATTTTATACTCTTAATCCATTCCTAAAATCTAGGTTCCAGAATGTATCTGTGCTACTGCTAGCTAATGGGAAGCCTGTGTATCTCACTCAGATGTTATTCATTCCAAGCAAATACACTTGTTAGCTTTCTCTACTTACCCTCCTCATGTTCTCACATAAAAATGACTCAAAAAAATTTCGGTTTTCCTGGAACAGTCCTTGACAGCCTGTTTACCATCTTTAATTGATCATCCATCACAGACTCCTTCTCTGCCATAACCACTCGATATTTCAGAGCCAGGCCAAGAACTGGCATTAAGTAGTGAAGATTTGCACAGTGTGTCTCCAGGACAAGAGGAGCCCTTTGAAAGGCTAAATGCTAGGTCTGCAGCACTCCCCGTCTTGGCTGGAGGCTGAAATGCTGCAGACAGGAGTGTGGGACACCTCAGAAGCCCTCAGCAGGCATGGGGACTGCCTGCTCAGCAAGGCTTTGGGAACTGGAAGCCAGGGGAAATGGGAGCAGTCCTAGTCAGAAGGTGATTATAACAACTCATGTTTCTCTTCCCACCCACCTAGCACTCCCCCTGGAATTTTTTCAATCTCCAGTAAAACTGTGTTTCAACACAAAACCAGAATGGTTTTCTTTGTTTTTTTCATCCTTTTCTTCATTTTTTCATCCTTTTCTTCAAGATCCATTATTGGCAGGTAGGAGGATTCAGGATGGAAAGGTGAAGGAAGGACAGCCACAAAAAAATCTAAATAAATGAAAAATGTGAATGGTCTTGAACATCAGGAAATGTTTCATTCTACATCAAAACTGAATAAAATTTTTGCTTACAAATTGAGAGTGCTGAACAAGTAAATAAATAGCCAGAGCTCTCATGCTATTTGAAAAGTAATCTCTTATTTTAAAAATGCTGCAGGTTCTTACCAGAATTTGCCATCCAGATTCCTACAACACATAAGATCCCTAGAGGTGTGCTGAGTCAGACTCAGGGAGGTGGGATGGGGGATGTTTGAGAATACAAGACTTCTTTGCCTTTCAAGGCTGGAGCATTACCTGTGGCTCCAGCCCCAGTCTGGACAGTGACCCCTCAGTGGCAGTGGCTGAGCAGCAGGATGGCCTGGCCCAGGGTGCACATCCCAGAAACAAAGGGTTTGTGAACTGGACCTCCAGCCAGAGGCAAGGACATGTGCCCAGCCAGGAAGATGCTTCCTTTGGCCATGCAGGGCACAGAGAGCCCCGAGAATTGTGCTGAATCAGTCCGGAGCCAGCATGTGATTGTTCACAGCACGATATTTCATTAGAGTAATTTGCTGTCATTAAAACAGGTTGGTGAGCAGCAGGAGTTTCCAATCCGTCCATTTCTGGGTAGTCTTGTGAAGTCCTTTGTTTCCCTCGGCATTAATTATCCATGGCTCGCTGTGCGGGGGTGTTGTAAAAGCAACCTTTGGAAGTGGGGACCTGCTTTGAGCTGGTTTTGAAGAGGAGATTCAGGGCATTTGTGTGCAGTGACATGTGAGTGAGCCAGGAGGGCTGTAAGAGTGATACAGCAGAGCACATACAGCACTGAGAGAGGAGCAGGGAGCCCTGGGACATGCACTTCCTTCAGCCAGGCGTGCACAGCCCATCCTCACCAGGAGATGCTCCCTGGGGAACAGCACTGCTGCATCCCAGCTAACACGGCTTCCAATCCTATAGCCTGCAAGCCTGTGCTTGTTCTGGGTCCCTGCACAGCATCTGTCACACATTTTGGGTCCTTGCTCACTAGCATTGTGCAGGTCTTGCAAAGCTGATCAGGGCAGTGTCTGAGCTCCTTGTGTTTCAGCTCTTCAGTAATATATTGGGAGCTGTAGGATATAGACTTTGCATGGGAGTTTTGAGGTTAAATCCATCAAAACTCAGGGTACTGCTCAAAGAGGCCATATAAATCCCATCTGTATTTTCTGAATTGTGTTTAATTTGATTCAGGCCTTGCTTAATCATGATGTAGTTTTCAGAGAGAAGTCAGTGTAATGTAAGACATTTCCCAGCAAGGAGAAGCTCCAGCTGCTGATCCTGTGTACCATGGTCCTGAGGTGTGGTGTGATCCAGCTGTACAAGCAATAAGAATATTTTCTCTGTGGATTTAACAGATCCTACCTGAAACCCCTATGAATCCATTGTAAAAGTGGAAGAGGGTATTGTTTAATCCCTGACTGAAGTTTCTTGCCATTTTCCTGCTTCCATGGTGGCTAATCAGCCCCTCACCTAGGAGTCAAATGGCCCCTTTGCCAGAGATCCCGGGTGAGTCCATCGACAATTTAAATTTCCCCTTACACCACAAATCAAGCATACAGCTGTCTGATCCATCTCCTGCTGGACTTAGACTCTGTTTTGCCCATGGTTTATCATGGAGCAGAGTCAGGCCACTCTGAGCACAAAACTAGTCACCCCAGCACTGCCCCTTATCACCCAACAAAGCAGATTAATGCCCCTCTTCCTTCCTCCCGCATCCAGTCCGTGCCTCCCCACACCAATAGCTCCTGAGCAGCTGACTTTAGCATAATGCAGTCATCCAAACATAAGCAGACACAGCGGGATTTACTGGAAGATGTCGTCTCTCCCAATCCATTATTTATAACAGTGCTTTATGATTAAACCTGAAGCCATTAGAATGGCTCAGGCTGGAACCATGTCAGCTTACTCTGATGCACACGGGCATGGCCATACAGCAAAAACATGCTTTTCTCTGCACTGTCTATGGGATATATAGGGAAAGGGTAAGCAAACAAACAAGATGACAATCTAATGCTGAAGGAATTGATTCTGATCTTGTGGGAAGGCATCACAATTTTGTGTGGGTAGTTCTGGGGCTGCTTGCTGGGGCCAGCCTGTCTGCACAGACCTGGGTGGAGGTGCAGCAGCGTCCTACTCCTCCCTGGCCTGGCCTGGATGCAGGTGCTCTCCAAGGAGGTGTACCAAATCCCTCTGGTGCATTTCCCAAAAATCTCAGCCCTAGTGAGCTCTGCAACCCTCCCTCCCTCCACACAGCTAGCTACATATGAATGTGTGCAAAATCCTAGTGCTTAATCCTGCTGCTGCTTTTGCATTTATGGAGAACTCCGAGGAACCCGCCTGTGAAGCTGTCAGTCATATCTGGCAAGTACAGCAAATCTTCCGAAAGCACTACTGGGAATATCCAGAGTACCCAGGATGCATTTAAGTCCTGGCCAGTGCAATCCTGTGGTGGTTTGGATATAGCTGCCTCCATGAGGGAGCACCAGGAGAGCCAATGCTCCTCTGGGAGATGCTGCCTGAGTGCGACGACAAAGCAAAACATCCCTCCTGGAGAGCCTCTGCTTGGTCATCACCCTGCCACCATCCACACTACAGAGGGGTCTGAGTAGCTGTGGGGGCCAAAAACCCTGGAGGGCTGCTCTTCAGCTACACATCAGCCTGTGCTGACTGTTTGGGGCCAGTTTGTCAAAGCTTTCTCCTCCTGGGGAGCTGTTCTTCCCATGGCAACACCAACACAACTGTGCAGGTCAGTGACTTTTCACAAGTGAAGAAAATGTTCTTAGTATAGTCTGGTGAAAGCTTTCCCACCCCATCTAGCATGGGGTCTCAGCTCCCAGGTGGAGCAGAGCTCTCAGCCAGCATTTGCCTGATTCAGGGGAGAGCAGTGGAGGTCCCAGAGGAGATTTAAAAATTAGCCCCTCCAAGCCTTCTCTGTACACGGCTGCTTCCAGCTTCAGTGAGTTGGAGGCATGGAATGCTTTATCCCACCACACAGTGCTGCCTGCAGGAGCTTCCTGTAGCAGTGAGACAGAGATTTTGGGACCTCTCAGAGGATCTGGAAGGGATTTGAGGGTGCTGGAGGAGGCGAGAGGAACTGCAGCTTTTCCCTTTCTCATGGTTCAACCCTGGCAGCCAGTAAGCATACAAGATGCTACAGAGAAAATTAACTCTACCCCCACCAAACTAAGTATACCCTCCAGCATGTAATCTTGGTGAATTAGGAAAGACAGACAAAGGGAAGGGAGAGAGGGAATTAAGGGAAAGGCTCTTTCTTCTCTGAGAGAGCATGGGCTGGCAGCTGTAGAGCAGAGTTATCTGACAGCTCCCTGCCATACCCTTGGCTCCTGGAGGGGAGCTTGTCTGCATTGGCTGCTATGGCTCCACACCAGGCACGGCAGGAACTATTTTTCAGTGTCCTTCAAAAATGTTTGCAATTATGCTCTCCAGAGCTATCCTTTTGATATCCCTTGCTTTGACCCCTTCCCCACACAGGAGCTGACCCTGAACTGCTCCATGTGCAGATGGGGGTCAAAGGCCAGAAACTTCCAAACTCAGAGAAGGGAAAAATTGCTTTCTCTGCCAAGGAAAGCAGAGGGGGGAAAAAACCCAACACATAAAACCAACCAGACCTCTTGCTGGCAGCAGTTTGCCAGGGCAGTGAATTAAGGGATCTCTATGGCAAGCAGAACATCAACATGGAGTCTTTCTCCATTGCTGAGAATTAAAAGTTGCAGATTTCAGCTTCCTGGCTCAAGGTGTGGAGCTGCAGGTTTTGTTTCTGCCTTTCTAGTTCTGTCCAGAGTAAAACCTACTTCAGTCATCCTTTCTTTTGTTAGATATGCCTTATTTTATGGGTCTTAACTCTGCTACAGCTTCACCAGGAACAGGATTGAGGTCAATATGCTGAGTTTCCAACACTGGGCGGCACATTCTGCTCTTGGTTTTTGGAAAATGAGAGAGGTTCCTCTCCCTCTGCCCAGATTTACAGGCTAACAGTGCATAGAAAGGCTCAAAAAACTGAGAAGGCTGGAAAGCAAGAAATACAGTTTTGGAAACAGAAGAAACCATCTGAGCTCTGCTTCTAGGTCCCCATTCTGTTCCCAGTCACCCTATTTTCCTTTGAGTTAAACAAGATGTTTTCACAATTTTTTTTCCAGAGAATCTCTAGCTGACCCATCTCTACAGCATCTGAACTCATTTGGTCCCTTCCAGGAAGCCACAGGGGAAATCCCACCCTTGCCCAAGCACCCAGTCCATCACGAATGGGTCTTTAGGTGCCACTGGCTGCAGTGCCAGGTACAGCTCTCCAGTGAGGATTTCATCACTGGCTTTCCAGCTCAGGTAAAAACCATCAGCATGTTGTAGTTGTGGTATGTGACAGCTCCTGAGAGACCAGTACGGAGCTCTGGGGTCAGGGCTGTGCCCAGGCTGTGGCATAGGTCAGTCTGTGACAATTCATCATTACAGCCCACACTGTGGAGCAGGAGACCTGTTTTGGCACCACAGTTTCCTTCTGTACCCAATGTTCCCCTGCGAAGAATCCCCACGTTGTCACAGGAAAAACTCAATGTTGGCATAGTTGGTGAAACACATCACACTTTATTTTTCACAGAACCACAGTGGTGAACTCCTTTAGCTCACCTTTGCACTGGTGTAAGTTAGGAGTAGCAACACTGGTACAGTGAGATAAACTCATGATGAGTAACAGATTCCCTTGTGTTTCCTTGTCTCACTGCTGTGACCTTGCTGCTGAAATGTAACCTCAATCCATCACTTCTGGAGAATAAATTCCTTTACCAAGCGTCAGGCCTGGAGTCTGTCAGTCCCTGGCCATCAGGGTTAGGAGATTATGCCACCTGACCTCTGACAGTATTTTAGGGGCTCATCTACAGCTACCACGATTCGTAACTTTTTAATATTTTCATACTTTTATACTTTTACTTTCATCTCCCTGGCTGTAATATTAATGGATGTGCAAAAAAATAGTTTTGTTAAAGTAGTTGCCTCACAGGGGCACATACACAGTGGTTATAGTGGGCAGACATTTTTTCTGCATGTCCATCAGATTCCTTGGGTATAACCTTATTTTACATCAGTCTTATGGGGTCAGTCCCGTGTCTCATACTCTTCAAATTGCATTGTCGAACTGCTTTGAAAGAAGAGTGTTACAGCTTGCTACAGGTCCTGGGATGCCAATAAGGCAAGCATTTACTTGTTCTAATAAAATATCCTCACCCCATGTTGGATAACTAGCTAATTTTATACAGCCTTAAACAATTTCTGTGTTGCTTGAGGTTTGTTCCATTCTTTTATCAAACCCTTGAGCCAAAGGATGCTCCAGTTACAACCCAATGGGATGTGTGGTTTCAATAACATTTCCACGCCTTAAACTTCCAACATCTTGTTTTGTGTGACTCAAAAACAAGTAGAGCCAGAGCTGGTAATAACTGAGCATCAATCAACTCCTTTGAATTCTTTTGAGCAGTACTTTGGACTAATCTATCTAAGGATTTGTTACTGAACAAAACAAAGTGAAGATGGGTTTGTTTTAGCCAGGTGACACAGTGTTCAAGTGTTTTGCGCCCAGTGTTCAAATGATTCACTGATTCACCCCGATGAGCTCAGTTTTGCTGTGGCTAAACTACTGTAGCAAAATGGAGTGGGTACAAGATCTGGTACAGTTAGAAGTAGGCGAGGGATATCTTCCTACATATTTTGCCATCCTAAAGTGATACATCTGGGAATCTTTCTCATCTTTTCATGGGTACTTTTACCTTTGGGTCATACAGTGATCATTCCACTTCAGAAAGATCATTATTAGTTCAGGCAGAAAGTATTGGATTACATTTGAAGACACTGATCTCATTGGATTCCTGGTATGAGGAGGACTAAATAGTAATAAATGGGAAGGACATGAGGAATGATTAAAGCGAGGGAATAAAGAGGGTTTTACAGTCACAAAGAGAAGGTGCCTGAGGAACAACAGGGCATTATTTGTCATACATGAGGACTGAAGGCTATCCAGTGAAAAGAGCAAGTAACAGATTTATTTTAAAATAAACAAGGGGAAGTACTTGTTCACACAATGCATAACTGAATCATGACTCATTGCTGCAGGATGTTGTGGAGGCCAAAAGCCTACACAGGTTTAGACAAACTCAGGGAGAAGTCGTCCATTGAGAGCTGTTGAGTAAGATAGTTCAGATGCTAAGATGCTGCTTACAGTTCACAGTCTCTAAAGCACTGGTTGCAGGGATCTAGGCTGGGATGGCATAAGCAGGGAATAGGTAACTCTGCACTTGCAGTCTTTCCTACTCCTTCCCTCAGAATCTGCTCCGTGTTGCTGTCAGAGAGAAGACCAGGCTAGATGGACTTTCTGGCTGAGAAGGCATTTGTATTTTGCAACACAAGCCTATTTGTGAAACTAATTGTGGTTGTATTGATGACTCACCTATGGGGAAGATTGTGAGGGGGCCTGCTCTGGGTGTGGGATGTGTGCACACACCTCTTTGATGGAATAAACCCATGGTCAGTTATGCATCCGAGTGTGGGAGTGTCATTACTCATCTGCTTTGCTTCCAGGCTGCATGACACATTTTTGTGAGTGAAAGCACAACTGAAGAGTGCTGCTTCTGTCACATACTCAGGATTTTGCTGTGATGGGGAAGGACAGAGCATTCAGCCAAGGGCCAGGGTCCAGCTAATTTTGCTGCTTCGTGTTCTTCTGAGAGGGGAGTGAAAGGAAGAAAGGCTGTTTTGGCTCTTAAATACGTGATTTACAACAGGCTGTGTAAATACAGGTTGATGCTCAGTGTTGTAGGGCACTTATGGGACCCTCACAAGAGTTTTGGATGTCTTGGTTTTCCTCCAGCATCTTTGCCTGCTGGCTGAGCCTCTAAAATGCAGAGGGGTTAAAGGGATTAGATCTCAAATTGGTTAGAAGGTTCTTGTTCACATCCACTGCTCAGCCTTCCAGGAAGATCACTGCAAATTTCATCCTTGTGTCTATTTAATTTACTTAATCAAATCTACAAGTTCTTACAAAGCTTTTGTATCTGAAGTTGTCTCTGACTGCGTGGGAAATTGGGAGATTTGCAGCTGGGCTTGACAAACAGTGACAATTAGAAAATGGCTGCTTTTATTCTCCTAAAGGAAATTCATCTAAGCCTATCCCAGTTCCCACTGCACATTATGAATATGTAATACTAGGGAAGGTGGCCAGGTAAGTACAGGGTTAATAATACAGCCACAGAAGAGAGCAAGTTTCTAATATTGTACAGACCCAAACATCCCTGCAGAGCAGATGGGCCTTCAATTGTCAAAAATATTTTTTTTCTGAGTTTCAGATGGAGAGTGAGGTGGAAAGACTAGAATGTCATGGAAGGTATGAACAGGTAAAACTCAGGGGCCAAGGTTGGGAAGCAAGCAAATACTCCAGAGGGGTGGCTCTTCCACAGAAGTCTTCGCCATTGCAGTGATGATCTGTAGTACAAGATGTTCTCCAACCTCTTTGCCTTGGCTCATAGGAGGAGATTAGCTGATCCATCCAGTTCAAAAAGCTTTGAAAATTCATGCTTTTTCCTGTGTTGTGCTTTCTCCTGGCCTTATGTGAAGAAAAAGGATATGTCCATGTTTTGTTGGAGTTGTTTCTTCTGTCAATTCTCTGAAAATATTGTAGAAATTGGACCTGGCCATGTTTCCCCTGAAAGCTCTGGAAAAGTTATTGGATCAGTCAGATGAAAGGAGCTGTACAAATTAGCTATCAGCTGCTAGATACTTGGCAGCCTGGGCAATGCCAGTATCAATCAAGTTAACTGTTTGGTGTTTCACTCATTCTGCTGGATTAAAAAACAGAATTGCTCAGCTCATGAAGAAAACCACCAGAACCCATCTTCTCCCTGCTTGGGTTGCTCTTTGCCCCAGGAGTCCTTGATAACATTTTGTTTCCAATTGCTGTGTTGTGGAATCACAGTTTATCTCCCCGTGCTATCTGAGAAGGTGATTTGTTATGCGCTATTTTGGTAAGATGAAACAAATTACAGGAAATCGAGCTTGGATGGATGGGAACTCTGGCTGTCACTGGGTGGCACTGAGTCTGTGCTGAATCCCTCAGGTTTTAATTAAGGGGCCTTTTTGCTTCTTGTTCAATTTCCCTGCTTTAAACCATATGGAATTAACTGTCCTTGGATGAGGGAGGAATGAGGTGAGAAACTCCATCAGTTTTGTGCTTTCCTTGTCCTGCCAGAGCTGACTCCTGGAAGGGATCACAGCTCTTGCTGTCAGTGGTCCCCTTCTCTAGGCATTATGAAGTGCTGTGCTGAGTCCTGACCTTTCTCTTTAAGTCCCTAAGACAAGAAAATCATTAAAGAAAACATCCGTGTCAACAATAAATAGAAGTTCTATATTTTCTTAGGCATTTAATACCTGAAAAAAGAAGCCCCATCTGTTAGTCCTGAACTGAAGACCCTTGCAGAAAAACCTGGTTCTGGCAGATCCAGCCAGGGAGACAGCCTATCCTGCCCACACACTGCTGCTCCCACAGTGTCTCACATACATCTCCTGACAGCATGTCATCATAGCAAGGATATGCCACTACCAGCCAGCTCCAAGCTCAAAGTCATTGGAGGTGAGAGGATGTGGAAGAACTGATTTTGGGGAAAGTAGCATCCTTTTAGTTCTATGCCCTTTCCTACACTAGAAGTCCTCAACACACCAGTTCTACAACCTTCCTCCCAGCAGCTCCACAGAAAGCCCCTAACAAAACCTACATACTCACAGCTCCCAGCAGCTTCATTTGAAGCGATCTTGTTAAAACTGAAGTCTCTTATTCCACAAACAAAAAGAGGCTTGAGTGAAAGACAAATGACTTAAGCCATTTGGGAAAGACATATGTGCCTTGCTGCCTTGTTTCTCTAATGCATGCATTACTTGGATGAGGAGGCACAAACTGCTTCTCTCCCTCCTTGCTGCCTCCAGACCCTGCTCATTCCAACACTCTGAGCACACAAATCCCACAGACAACAGCCTCAGCGACTGGAATGCCATACACTGGGGTGCAAGAACTGTGCAATGACACCCACTCCACCCACCTTTCCTTGCATCTCATTGTCCTGTGACAGCTCTGCACTGGGGAATGTGGACGATGCATCATCCCATGAAGTCTTTAGGTTTGTTTCCCTAGGCTACAGCAAGACCCCTTTAGGCTAGATCTGTATGGCTGTCCTTTCTTAATGGGAAAAAAACCCCACTACATTTCTTATATTACCTTTTTCTGCAGGTTCAAATATAATTTGTTCTGCCCCATAACACAGAATTTCACCAATTTGAACTGGCCTAGTTGCTTATTTTGTTTTGACTACAAAAAACTAAATAAAGAGTTAACAGAATTTTTATTTTTAAGTAGATTTTTAAGTTTAAGTAGGTTTGAAGTGCTACAATTTAACTGAGCTTTGAAAAAATCCAAACCCTTATGCTTTGGAAGATGTTAACTTTGGCTCCTAAAATGTATTAGCCATAATACTAAACACATGCTATCATAAGTCAGGAAAACAGAGACACACAGACTCTTTTTTCAGTGATTTTGGACATTGTCTCCATGTGTAACTTTATACATAAATAAGAATTCTTTCTCTCTCACCCCACCCATGCATTTTTAATATTCTCTCTGGAAAGGGTTTCCTTAAACACTTCAAGGAAGCTGCTTCTTCTTCAAAGACTTTTTCCTGCCTCCCTCCCTAAATCAAGAACTTGGGTGGCCTCTTTTCTGATAAAGGGTGTCAGCCCTGTGAGCTTTGGGGTTTCAACTCTTTCCCTGAGCATCTGTCCTGGCTGATGTCTGCACACACAGTGAATGAAGCAGGTGCTCTAGAAAGACTCCAGGAGAAAATGTTACGCCAGCAATGTTCCTGTAGCAATACCTGCAATGAGCAGAAATTTAGAACTACCTTGGCAGCCACACTCATGAGCACTTTGGATCCAGACACTGCTGCATTTTAAAAATCGCTGGTTTAGGAAGGTTTTGGAGCCCAGATAGCTCTGACAAAGCCACAGTAACCTCAGTGCAGTTGCTTCTCTCTCTAGCAGGGCACGATTTGGACAGTGGGTCACTGTCCAACTGCACTGATTTATCCTTGATTCAAAAAGGCCCGAGAGAAGGGAGGGTTCAGCAGGCAGGATAGGTGGGGGTCTGAAGCACATGATGTACAGGGAGGGACTGAGGGAACTGGGTTTGTTCAGCCTTAAAAAGCGAAAACTGAGGATGATTTTCCTGCTCTCTTCAGCTACTTTATGGGAGGGTATCAGAAGATGCAGCCAGACTTTTCTTGGATGTGTACAGCAATAGGACAAAAAACAATGGACACAAGTAGGAGAGTCAGAAGCTCACCTACTAAGGAAAAGAAAATTACCAGGACAGACAAGCACTGGGCAAGCAGGCTGCCCAGAGGATGGGAAATTTTCATCCTGGAAGACAGCAAAAACCTAGATGAGAGCCAGAGCAACCCATGTAGTTGGCCCTACTTTTGAGTGAAGAGCTGGATTAGGTGGGAGCTAGAGGTCTCTTCCAACCTCAATTTCTCAATGTTTCTGTAATTTCTTATGCATTGTTCATTTTCATTTTCTTCTGTGTTTGTGGCTTTGTGTGCTGTGCCTAGTCATTTGCTCTGAAACCTGAAGGAGAGACAATTTTGTCTGGCCCAGATTTGGGAGTCTACTGAATGATGATTTTGGGATCCAGCAAAGGTGATCAATCTTTCACCTTCTCACCTACAAATGTCTCTCTTATAAATCATGGCTTGCTTGTTTCATTGACCTTCCAATCTCTAAGAACTTCTGTTGTGATATTACAGCAGTAAAAAAAAAATAAAAAAATCATAGGATAGGTGTTACACAGGTTGCTAAGAGGAAAGGAGACAGTGCCACAGACTAGTAGAAGATGTCTAGGGCAGTTTCATTAATTCTGCTTTCGTGCAGGATCTTCTCTTTACAGTGGTATAGGTCTTCCTTTTGATTACTCCAACACACTGCCAAATGTGAAGATAAGGATCTAAAGTCATGTCTCTTGACTTAGTAAAACCTGTGGTCTAATCCAGCAGAGTATCAATAGCGCTGAAAGGTAAGGCCCAGGAGGAGCCCTGTCTCACAGAAGTTAGAGCAAAGAAGAGAATAAAATGGACTGCCAGTATGGCATCCAGTCAAGCCAGGAAGGCCAGGTTCTTTCTGAAAAGAAACCACCCAAGGTTCCCTCACCTTTTCTGCTGCCATTGGTAGGAAATGGACAAATGCTCCTATACCTTCTTCTACACAGGCATTTCCAATAAAATCAATATGATGATATAGGAGCATGAATTATTTCTTTTCTTGCCAAGTACTTTGATATCTTTGGAAAAAGTCTGTAAGGGTTTTAGCCATTATTAATTAACACGATTATTGATTCTTGCAAAATATTGCCTGTCTTGGAACAATGTAATGTCACTCTCTAAGTGGTAAAATATTGTGACATAAACCAGAACATGGTCTGTGTTTATCAGTCCGGGCACATGTGCACACATACAGACACAAACATATTCAGAGAAGAGCTGCACATGATCCAGCCATGTGTCCTTCCTACCCTGGCTTCAGGGGAACAAAGGCGATATTCAGGAACCTCAGATGGTTCTAGTGGGCATTTAACATTTCAGAAAACAACAGAGGAACTGATGGGCCTAAGAGACGAGTCAACAGTAGGGTGTTTGCTCAATCCAATGACTAAGAACTCCTCTGAGTGCTCACACAGTGCTTTATGAATAAATTATGTAATTCCCTATTACGATTGCACAAGACACTTTGGTTTGGGATGTAGAGCTGTGGTTTGTGTTGGCTGCATCCAGCCAGCACCTTTCAGCATCCCTGCAGCACTGTGAGCTCAGGAGCTGATGGAAGTGTGTCATTATCACAGCACTGTGTGCCCATAGCTCACAGAAAAATCTGTCATCAGTGCTGGGTACTTGGACTCCTTAGACAAGGAGCAAGCCCTCAATGTGTAATGCAGGGTCACCAGGTTGCTGGAGGAAGAGCAGAAAGAATTATATAAACTTCACCCACGTGCAGTGATGAAACACCTTCCTAGAGCTGTTAGCCTGGGCCTCCATCCATTTGGGATCCATATTCTGCACTCTGCCAAGAGAGGGACCTCAACAAATTTTTTCTTAGGCATAAAATTCACTCTTTTCATTCAAAATATGTGAGACAGCATCATACTGAGGAAGGTGATGTATGCACAGTCTTCCATGAGGAATATTCAGAGCACTGAAGACATGGGGGTTGCAACAATCACTTGACTTTCAACCTCATTTTCAACCTCTATTTCTGGGATTATCTGTGCACTACATCTGAAAATCATCTGCATGAACAGATGAACAGGAACAAAGTTTATGCTATGGAATTCCTGACCCTCGAGGCATTACCTTAGTATTAATATCTGTATTTGCTATCTTTCTGATAAAATGTACCTCTCAAGTGGAAGCTGGGAGAAACCCTCTCTTTGACACTCAGTGGTGAGAGCGGTGTCCTAGGAAGTGTGAATGTGCATGCCTGTAGGCATAGGTGAGTAGTAAGTGCTTTGCTGATGGGGTCTTCCCTTCTAGGAGGCAACACTGGGTTTGCTACTCTCAGGCAGCCACAGGTGTTTGCACTTGGTGGGACCTCCTTTCTGGTAGATCTCCTCAGCGTACTGTGATAGCCTCCTGTGCCAAGATCATGAGATGTACACAGACAAGGGCCTTGTTTAGATCTGCACGTCCAGAGCACGACGGTCTAAAGTTAGAGGAACTTTAATGTCAGGAAATTAAGGACCTTTGATGTTCAGATACTCTGGATCTTAGTGTCTACTGAGGGAGGATTTTCAGAGCCACAGTTACTCATTTAAATGCCGTATCAGCACCCTTTGGGGGACTGGGACTCACATCCAATGAGGATTTTGGACACCTAATCCTTTGATAGGCTCCACAGTTTCACTCATGCACTTGGCCCAGTGTGTTGGGGGATGGATACCAGCATCTGCTCCATCTCTCAGGTGGCACCCGATACACAGAGGCCAAGGAGCAGCCACATTTGCTCAGCTTTAGCACTGGATGTTTGGCTGCATCCAAACAGGAAGATAAAATGGTGCACAGGCTGTTTCCTGGTCATGGTGTACCACAGTCTGCATTGATACAGCCCATTTCTCTCAATGCCCAGGATGGGGTGGCTGTGACCAAGGGGTCTGCAGGAGCAATGTTGACCCCTGAACAGGGGCAGAAAACCATGTCATGGTGCCCACCAGCAGCTTAGTGTTGAGGATGACCATGTGCAGTGCTCAGTCCCAGTTCTTGCCCTACTTACTCACTGAGAATGAGAATTTAGCTCAGACTAAGGAGGTTCATACATCTATTTAGGGATGTGCTGGGTTTACCTCACAGTGTACCAAGGTTCTCTGGGAGATGGTCTGTTTCTGCTACACTTCCTCCCAGATAAAGATTGGCATATTTTCTTTATTTCTTTTTGGTATTAACACCTGATGGTGAATAACAGGTTGAACAATGCTGGCACAGCTATGGACACAGACTACCACCCACACAAATGAAATCTGCATTTCAGGTTATAAAATCTTTGATGACAGATAGTATCTTTCTTGTGAATAGAAGGGTTCCTTCTAGCCAAAATAGTCTAAACCCTCACCAACAGAGTACTGTGTTTCCAATCTCGCTATCCCTGCGTCTTAAGTTAGGAGTTGCTAGGGACTTTATTCATAGTTGTGCTTCTGCCTGTGCTGCCAGAAAGTGTTTGGCTTGAACGAATCCTTGCTGCTTGAGATCCTGCTGAGGTACTTATGAGAGAGGAAAAGCTGGATGAGTCCAACAGATAATGTCATGGCTGGAAGTGAAAAGAATCAACATTCTTTCACAGTTTTGAATGAGAAATAGAAGTACTGATTGTAATTATGAAGGTGAGCAATTAAAAAAAAAAATATGTATATAACACCTTCAGCTAGTGCCAGTATTTCAATGTCAGCACTTAACAGATCATGATATATTCCACATGTACAGTGGCATATGAACTTGCATAGCATGCACTAGGGATGTGCCATACAAGTTACATCCAAGAATTTCCTCCATAAAATCAAGAATACTCATTTTCTTCTAATTTTGCAGGCAGAGAGCAGCTCTCCTGGCATTCCTCTGCCCAGCTCTGGCATGTTTCACCTCTGAAATTCCTTGAGCAAATCTTCGGGCCCTGGTCCACTGTGATTGCTGGGTGGAGGGTCTGCATCTCCAGAGAAGTCACCTGGGCAAGACCCTGCCAAATCTGAAAACCCCTAGAATTGTTTCATAAATAACATGGAGGGTAGTTAATGACTCCATTATAAAGACATGGCTATGGAAACAATTGCAAATAGACTTTTGGAAGGCATTTTTGGCAGAACTGATCTGAAATACCAGAGAGGGCCTCACGGGATTTGGATCTGTTTGCTGCACACAACATTTGCCCATTGACTCTTGGGGAAGCTGAGGGTCTGTACAGAGCACTGCAGAATCACAGGATGGGTAAGGCTGAACTATCCCATAGGGAGGAGCAAGTGTTCCTTTCATGTCTGCCAAGCATTCACTTGCACTTCTGCTGCAGTCTCTTCAACCCCAGACTCTATGCCACATCTCCTTCACACGTTTCTCAAGTTCTTCATTACTTATTTGATAGGCTCACTGATTGCTTTACCCTTTTCTAATCCAAGGACAACAATTTTAAGTGCCTTAACATTTCAGGTGCCTCTTGCAATTTTTTAGGAGTTCAAATGAAGATCATTAAAAAATTCAAATCCTTCAGCTTTCGCTGCCCAGAAGCCTCAGTGTGCATTGCTGGTCCCAAGTGATTTACCATCTTATAAAAGAGAAAAAAAAACAACAAAAGCACAAACAAAGCAACAAAACAGGAAAAAAAAGTGAGAAAGGAAAATGATGCTTATGTGTCTACGCAAGGAAATGACACACATCCACCTCTTTTCTCAAGCAAACAAACATCTTCAGAGCAGTTGTTTGAGTCACAGCCTGAAGAGCTGAGCAGTGAACTCCAGCCTTGCTCACTCAGGACACAGGAGAGATTCTGTCCTTTGTCATAACTAACAAGCAGAGCTGAACCAGTGGCAGTTTGACCACACAAAGATACAAATCTGTCTGCCACTTCATTCTGCATAAGCCCATATTTTAAATAACTGTACATAAAAGCCACTGCAGCCATAGCAACACTTCTTTAAACAAACTGCTCCTCAATGTACTTTTTATATGTTTATGTAACCCCTTCTTAGGCAAATGTAGGGGGTGTGTCTCTATAGTGAGTATTTAAACAAACATATATTCATATTTAAACAAACATGTATACATATTGAGATATATATATATGTGTGTATATATATTTATAGGTACATACATGTAATGCCGAATAGTGGTCATGCTCTGTAAGTCAGAGTTCTGTGAAGATGCTCAGTGATTCAAAGCACTGCTTATCACCCTGTGAGGGGGAGCCCTACCTAGAGAAGGCCATGTCACCCCATTGCCAGTTCAGCCACCAGCCTGGAAGCAGACTAACCCAGTAGAAAAACAGGACATCGCTTTTTACAGTGTTAGAAAGCTGATCTGACTGATGGGAAAGCCCAGTGAGTACCAGAGCAAGCTGAAGGGAGTGGACAGGCTTGAAGAAGAGACATTGATCTTTCAGCATCTTTTCATGAGATGGGTTCCACAGCCACAGTTGATCTCTTGGAAAGGCCTTTTTGTCTCTCCCTTGACTGTGGAAAGAGCCCAGGGAAACAAGTCTTCCTTGTGTTAGCCTTACTAAATATCCCTCACATTGCTTACACTAGGATTTACAACAGTTTAACTAAACAGATCACGGGACCGATTAAAGTAAATCCATGGAATTCAAGACGCATGAATTTCCACAGTTTAACCACATCAGTTAGTTTTAATTTCTTGTCTTTTCTTGTCCCCTTTTGCAACATGTCCAAAGCAGCATTGCACAGCCCTGCAGCTTGAGGGTTCTTCGAGGTGTTCCTCATATTTGAAGACAGCTTGTAATGGGAAGGTTTCAGTAGAACAGCTCAGAGAGAATATTAACATACTTCAGAGTGGTATTATGTGGTTATGACAGCTAGAACAGCTTGGACATTTCACCCCATGCCTCTCACAAGTCAGAAGATAAGAACACCATCACCCTAAGGCAAAATACTGTAATATTTCTTACTTGACACTCTGTATCCATGAAAAATGCCTTTCAAAATTACTCAAATAATAGGAAAATAAATATTAAATGTTCTTCAACCATGTGTTTTCCTTAAGATGAGTATTTTGCAACTTTATATATACACTGCAAATAATTGACTATTTAAACTGCTGCATATACACCTACTCTTTTAACACTATGAATTCCCCTCATAAATGTAAACTTCTGGATTAATTCATTCAAAAGGTTAGCTTGCAAGTCTATAAAATTACTTGATTAATTTTTATGTTAGAGAAAAATTATTTGGGGAAAACTGTTGGATTAATTGGAACAACCAAAGTTTGATGTGAATTAATCATGTCATCCAATTATTTCATATATTATGTTAGAGTAAATTGCTGCATAAGAACAGGGAATGATATTTTAGTATGGACTTTGCAAATATTTTTCCTCATCTTATTTATTACAAAATTGTGATTAGGCTGGTAGAAAATCTGAGCAAATGAAGGAAGAGTTGTTACTGAAACACACAGGGAAGAGCTCTGCAGCCACAGAATATATTTGTAACAATAATAACAATAAACACAACACTTGTGACTGGGATGAGCTGGTCAACCTTGGCAATTCACCCTTATGGGAAAGGTGTGGACAAGCACCAAAAGCTATTACAGTGCCACAACCCTGGTAACAGTCTCTGGTGTGCTTCCCATCTGCTTCACACAAGGAACAAACCAGGCTTCTTAACTCTCTAGGAAATGCACACAGAGCCAGCTCCCAGGGCTCAGCTGAGGGGAGAGGACACTGAGGATTCCCTCACCTGTGGAAGAGCTCTAAGAAAACCAATGTTGTGCAGTATGAGCGAGTCATCAATTGCTGAAACTGCTTTAAAGTGCAATAGCAGTGGCCAGTTACACTTTGTGTGGTTTTATTCTTAGAGGTTCTTGAATACATCACAGCTGGGGAGGTAACTGTCCGTTCACAATGAAAATTTAGGAAAATTGTGTCCTCAGGTGTCTCCTCATAAAACATCTGTGCTCCAGTCAGACACAGTGTTCTCAAGTCTCTGGCTGAGCCTTGTGTCTTAGTGTCAAGGATGTCAGGGCAAAGCCAACAAACTGATCTCTGGAAAGTGCTTTTGTAAAATCGTGGATTCTGTGTCTTGTTGGAAAATGTTTTTGGGTTCCTGGGGAAAGCATAGAGACAGAAAGGGGTACAGTGTTAGAACCAGCCTGCACTTCTGCACATACATCATTTCTTCCAGTTGTAATTGATTCAAGACTCAATCCTTATAGACCAGACATTTGAAATCAGTAGTTTGGTCTGGTTCACTGAATGTTGAAATCCTTGCAGTAAATTAAGCCAAATTACCTAAGACTTGCAGATTTTTTGGAGATGTAGTAAAAGAAAAGGGAAAAATAACAGCAAAACCAGTACAGAACAGACAACTCTCTTACTCAGAGTGCTCTGGATCACAGACTGCTGGCATGGCTTTCTGGAGAATGAGGTGCAAAGAATCCATTTACACCCTTGGGTGAACCACCATCTCATGGACAGTTAAGTTTGAGAAGTGACTGCGTAATCAGATTTTTATTCTCATGCCCAAGGGTGAGAATGGAAAGAACCTCTCACAGTCCTTCCTCAGGATGTACAACATGTGAGGGACCCAGGGCATGGCTGAGGCATGAGGTGTCCTCACACAGGGCTGGGTGAAACCTGAGCATCAGACCACAGTGCTCTGCACAAGGCGTGACCGACCAGCAGCCACATGCTGCTTCCAAGCAGATGGAGTGCAGACCCTCCGCAGTCCTAGAGCTCATGTTCTGCTGGGTTGGCAAAATCCCCAGCTTTTGGGGGGCAAAGCAAATACACATGCTCCTTTTGAGCTAACCAGTCTGCCCAGTACCAACACGAGCCTTGCTCATTGTATGAGCAGGATGGAGGGATGGAGTTGCTCCTGCTCTTTGCATGCCTCTGACATAACACCAGCAAATTCTGGCATGTGGCTCACCGGAAAAGAGGATAAGCTTATCTCCCCTGCATTGCCAACTGGAAACAAATCTGAGCCTGCTCTTCTCATCACATCTAACCAAGAGTGGACGACACGAATATCATCTTCTCCAGCAAACATCCTGAGACTTGCAGGGTGGGCAGCAGGAGCCCAACCAACCCTTTGGGTGTAGAGTGTGCTGTCAGGGGGCCTGTTTCTCATCCCTGCTGCAAGAGCAGCAGCAGCCAGCCTTGCCACCCGCTCTCATGGCCATGGCACGGAACATTCCCAGCAAAGCTGCAGTGCATCCCAGGAGCTGTCGGAGCACAGCAATAACTCAGCCACAGCCACTGTGGTCAGAGAGCTCCCACCACAATGGCTCCCTGGCCAAGCTGACATTTCCCTTGCAGCACTGTGTCTGAAGATAATATTCAGTCTGTGGAACCACCACCTCGGATGCTGGTTCCTATGTTACTACTTTTTTCTTCCCATGTCACTAATGGCCTTTCCAATACTCGGCAGTCCTGCAATGAGATTTTCTAGTCATAGTTTGCCCCAGTGGGGGAGTATGGAAAACAGGATACAGTAACACACATACATAATACACCACCAGCCTCAACTGAGGGCCTAGGAAAATTTCATTGCTGTCCTCCATGAGGATTCAGCCTGGAAAACAGCAGCTTGAACCTGACTGTGACTGGGAAGGACTCCCTGCAACAAATGGTGCCAGGATGTGCTGATCCAGATGTGCTGGCTGCAGGCATTTGCCATCGGATGTCATTGGCTTCTGAGCCTCCATTTGGGGCTCTCTGTGAGGTGCTTTGTGCTGTCACAGCCCCTCGTACAGATGTTATCAAATGCATTCATGGCCCTTGCTTACTTAGTCGATTTTCCATTACCTGGAACTAAATTTAGCCCAGTGCTTCTGTGTTGAAAGATGCTGTACAGAAATGCAAAATTAATACATTAAAAATTAAACAAGGCGAAGATCTAAATACTAACGCTGCGACAATATATGCAGTTCAGTCCTCTCTGTATTTCAGAATATTTTTGCCAACCAGCCCTTCCATATAAATTTATTTAAATATAGAAACCTTGCTATCATTATTTCAAATAGAGGACAAAATCTTTTTTCAGATTATAGCTAATTAATTTAGCTCACTAACTGTAGGGAGAACAATATCCAGATGTTAGCAATAAACTAAAAATCTCAAGTTTTCAAGTTATCTTTTTCTTCAAGGTTCTACTCTTAAAGAGCATATAAAGCATCAATAGCTTGTAAGTAGAGAGCAGCTGATGAATAGCCTGACAGGCTAGTGTATAGTTCAGTATTTTATAACATTTAATAGCTCACTAGAGTTTTTAAGAGGGTTTTAGTTAAAAAAAAAATGCCTTTCCTTGACATGATTCTATCCATATAACACATGTTTTTCCCTTACACATTCATACCCATATAAATCATGTCTGCATTCAAGTGAATAATAAATTAATACCCTTTACATTCAAAAATGAAAAATTAATATAAAGTGTGACAAAACTTCTAAACAAGAACTTTTTTTTTTTTAAATGAACTGTTGGTGTGTCACTGCATCTAAAGTTTATATTTTGCTGTATTATTAATTGACACGAACTGTGTGCTTTAATGTTTGAATTCAACAGCCTTTTACTGCAGCTCCGTTAATGTAAAATGTGTGTGGCATAATTCTCATTGCTAATTGCAACCTTATGACAATATTCTGCAGAGTCCTGCTGACCTCATTTACAATAGCATATAGAGCCAAGGCCAGCTGCAAATAGATGCGTGCTAAGCTTTCTCTGTTTGTTGGGGCTTTTTAGAAGAGACAGAAATTAACACAATCTTAATCTTAAAGTGCAAGTCCTTGGGCATTTGAGGAGAGCTGGATCTAGACCCAAACTTTGAATTTCCAGGCTAGACCCAACTGCTGCAGCAGAGGTTCCCTGCTTTTACGGCTGATTTGTTTTGCCCTTAGAAATGTGACCTCAGCAATGGAGCAACATAAACCATTAAATAAAACACATGCTGCCCTCTTCCAGCTGGAGCTGTGATAGCGTTGTTAGTGCAGGAAGGGTTGGTCGTGTTCCCTCGCCTGCCCTCTTTTGATTTTACTGTAAATTGTCTGGCCTTATGTTTGTGGTGTTACAGAGCTGGGAGCAGCTGCCTTTCCCCAGCCAGGTCCCAGCTATTGGTTCCATCCTTGCAGGTTTAAACAGTTTTCTCTTTTCAAAAACAACTACATTGTGATCCATTTAGCTGTATTTAGTTTTACCACTTGCAATACGGACAAAATGAGGTTAAAGCCTGTCTTCTGCTGCAAAGAGCATCTGGAAACATGGCTCAAGGAGGTGGTTGAATAAGGCTTTAATGCCGTCCATATGCCACATGCATAGTTCTAAAACATTTGGTGTGTAGTATATGCTGTGTTTTTAGCTGTGATGGGAAGGGATAGACAAGGTGAGAGCACAGAGAATGTTCATAGCAGGGGTGGGAGAGAAGGGCTTGCTCTTATAAACCCTTCCAAAGCTTTCAGGTTCATGTTATGATTCTTGGGGTTGTCCTGTGCAGGACCAGGAGCTAGGCTTGATAATCCTTGTGGTTCTCTTTCAGCTCAGGATATTGTATGATTCTGATTCTGTGACACCCTGCCTGGCTTCAGGCTCACCTGCATCTGAATGTGATGGAGTTACTGCAGCTTCACCAGGTGCCATCTGTCCCCTGTGCTGCCCTAACTCTGGGATGCACATTCTCAGCTCACCCAGCTATAAGACACACATGTTCTATCTTAAAGACAAATGAGAGGGTCGAGATAGCGCATTCCCACCTCCCAGGGGCATAAGCAGGCACAGCAAGTGTTTGGAAATTATGGGGACAGTTTACTTCAGCTTCAGAAATTATCAACTGTTTTATTTGAGAGCTAAGCCCTTGCCTGTTGTCTGTACCACAGCTATACTACTTTACTGGAGAGGTGGCACCACCTGGCAGGAAAGAGAGATGACTGTCTTACACACATATACACACATATGCAAAACTCAAGCAAATTCTGCCTTTTTTCCAATTAGTTACATGTTTTTATTTTTTTCAAGGATCACAGAATCACAGAATGGGTCAAGCTGGAAGGGACAGCACTGGGTCATCTGGTCCCACCTCCCTGCTCAAGCAGGGTCATCCTAAAGCACATGGCACAGAATTGAATCCAGACAGTTCTTGAATATCTCCAGTGAGGAAGACTCCACAACGTCTCTGGGCAATCTGTTCCAGTGTGGTCACCTGCACAGTAAAATTTTTCCTCATATTCAGAGGGAACTTCTGTGCATCAGTTTCTGTCCATTGCCTCTCATTCTATTGCTTAGCACCACTGAAAAGAGCCTGGCTCTATCCTCTTGATGCTGTCCCTTCACATAGTGATAGATATTCATGAGGTCCCCATTTCTTCTCATGAGTGAACAGGTTCAGCTCCCTCAGCCTTTCCTCATAAAGAGAGATCGTCCAGTGCCTCAATCAACTTTGTCACCCTCCCTGAACCCACTCCAGGAGCTCCATGTTTCTGTTGTGCTGTGGAGCCCAGAGCTGGACACATCACTCCAGATGTTACCTCACCAGGACTGAGTAGAGGGACAGGATCAGCTCCCTTGATCTGCTGGCAATGCTCTTCCTAATGCACGCTGGGATTTTGTTGGCCTTCTTGGCCACAAGGGCAAACTGCTGGGTCATGAACAGATTGTTGTTGCCAGAACCTCCAGGTCCTTTTCCATAGAGCTGCTTTCCAGCAGGTCATCCCCAGCCTGTACTGGTGCCTGGGTTATTCCTTCCCAGGTGCAGGACCCTGTATTTGCCTTTGTTGAATTTCACATAGTTCTCTGCTCATTTTTCCAACCTGTCGAGGTCCTTCTGAAGGGCTACACAACACTATGGGTATCAGTCACTCCTCCCACTATGAAAGGATGGCATGTATTTTTCATTCATCCTGCAATGTTACATTTTAAGCAACAAAATGACATCTTCATTGATAATTAATATAATTTCACAGTGTTTGGGACATGGAGACATCCATCAGACACTTGGTGTCTTCTTTTAGCGGCAGCTAACTTTAACTGTCTTTAATTCTATTTCTCACTGTGCAAGGTGGAGTGGTGATAGTTCACACTGTGCAAAGTGCAGTGGTGACCACTGATCCACTCACCTCAGAACCCCCATGAAGCTCACTTGGAGAATGAAGAAGCTCCTTGTAATTAAGGAGCCATTATGAAGATGCTTATTATCATGATTTGATGTTCTTTCAAATGCTGCTTGAAGTGGGGACTCGAGTTTTTAAAAATATTTTTATGCTAATACTTTATTTGATTTTTTTTCCTAGAGATTTGTTAAGTGTTAGATGCAATGACTTCAAGTTGAAGCACAGCACTTCTAATGGAGTGTCTGACCTTTCCACAACCTCACTGAACAGCACTGATGAAATTTCCAGGCAAGCTAATTAATAGGCTGGTACAGCATCAGTCGGGTGCACCTCTAGCAGCTTAACTCTCAGCCGAGAGGATGAAATCCTCCTGCCCTCCCCACACCCACATCTCACTAACAATGATGGATTTGGGACCTAATCAGGCATTAAAACAGAGGATTACTGAGCTGCAAACTGCAGTGATCACGGCTGCGCTTACAGGGCATGCAGGGGACTGGCAAAAATTACCAAGCATGCTCTCAGTAAATCAATGTCTGCATACCTGAAAAACCTGTGTGGGCAGCACAGACTTTTGGACTTGATATATGTATATGACGATTTTGAAAGATAAGCAGAAAAAGCCACACAGAACAGGACCTTAAAGGGAAATTATAATAGAGGAAGGAGCAGGTGTAGGTAGGTGACTGTGAAGCACTGAATGCAGTTCTACTGTGGTACCACTTCCCACTGCCATACATTTAAACAACCCCTTCTTTGAAGATGTGGGATATATAGCATCTTCTACAAGCTCTAAGAGGTCCAGGGAGTGTAAGGCCCACTTTCACCTGTGTCCAGAAGAGGCACCATGAGGAGAAGATATGCTTCTAGTTTTTCTGCTTTGACTACACTCAGGGCAAGGAGAAACTGAAGTAAGAGAAGAATACAACGTTAAGAGGAGCAGGAGTTGAAAGTTTCAGAGCTCAAGAGTTGTGTAATCGTCTGCCTTGAGGATTCTTTTCTTGGCTGAATTGATCGTAATAAGCAAGATCTTTAGACATTCAATAGCTATGCCTACAATAATAAACAATTTGGTGCAGTAGGACTGTCTCTCTGAGGACAGGATTCACACATCAGTCACTGAACTCCCTTCTTCAACTCCTGGAAGAAGCCTTCCTGCAGGATGTGTGTGCAGCAACTTGGTGGTTCTGGAAGGAGACACTGTCATGGGGCCATGACAACTCTTCCAGAGTCTGCAGTAGCCAGTCTGGCACCTGGAATAGCTGTCAGCCTTTCTGAGTGAAGGAAGGAGCTGTTCTACTGTTTGTTTAACACAAACGTGGAAATATTTGTTTCATTGCTTTGAGACAAAGCCATCCATACTTGGCCAGGACTAGGCAGACAGTTCTGATTGTTGGTATTTTCACAGAGCTGCTGTGTGAATGATTTCTGCCGCAGCTCATAGCCCTGTGGAATTGCTTTTAGAGGTGTGCCAGCACTCCTGGGCAATCTGGTGATATTTATCACTTCCCTGCACATCTGAGCCCAGAGCTGTAATTCCATCAGAAGCTTTGTCCCCTTGGCCAAGCAACCTGTATGGAAAAGCAGCACTCACTGTGTTGAAAACAGGGGTATGGATACAGGTGTGCTGATGCCAGCAGGTGTTGGGAGGAGGTAAAAAAGGTATCTTACAATAGGATCTTGAGGGGATCTCCTGTGGGATACAGGAATAGGAACCTTGTAACCACATCAAAGCACTGTCATTTCTCCAGGTCCTCCACGATGGTGACAGTCCATGTGAGCAGCTGCTGCTGTGTTGTGCTCACATAATAGGTGCATGTCTGCTGTGCTCTCAATGCAGTGTAATGGTACTTGAAGAGGATCATCTTTATTCTCCTGAAATCTATTCCTGGCCAGAGCTCTCGTCCTAAGAGCAGTCATGACGTTAGTAACCTTCTGCTTCTGCCAGCAAATTATTCTGCTACCCAGGAAACCTTTGTCCCTCTCATGTCCCTCACATCTAATAAAAAGCAACGAGTCTTCCATCAGGGGCCCAAGTTGTAGCTCTCTGAGTTTTCAAAAGGCTGAAGGCAGAGGAGAGAACAGTTGGCAAATGGATAGTAAGAAAAAGGTCTGATAAAAGAAATGAGAGGTTCAGGAAGTGGGACTGGCAACAGAAGGGAAAGCAGTTGAAGAGAGGAAAGGATTTCAAACTAGAAGTGTCAGTGGATGATACAGTGGGGGCAGACTTGAAGGCAGGGAAAAGCTGGCAAATCGGAAGGTGCCTGTGGCACTTGGCCCTTTACATATAGGCACAAGAAGCACTTCAGGATCTTGTGGGAGCTCTGAATGGTTTGAGTCTTCTTTTAGCACATGTGCTATGTAACTTGCTGGAGGATCTTAAAGTAGTGCAGCCACATACGGATTTGGAAGATGATGTTTCCATGAAGTGCCAGAGTGGAATGGCATTTCTCTGCTTTCCCCAGAAGACATTTATTTTGTGCTCCCCAAAATCACTCTGAGAACAGACTAACCATCACAGCAAATGTAAGTGTTGCTTTGAAGCCACACTGCTGGGCTAGGCAAAAGTGCTCAAGGCAGCCATTGAACCCAAGGTATGGACATCTCCTGCACATCTAAGCTTTTTTAAGAGGTGGATTACAGCTCTCATATCTTCACACCTGACAGAAGAAGAGAAGGACCTAAAGTATATCCTATGCTTCCTGGCACAAGATGTCACTTTTTTTAATGGGTAGATCTTTCTACACTGACAGCCCATCAATGAAGGGGTCCCATGGAATGGCTTTTCTGTGGTCAGCACATAAAGCAGGTGGTCCAATAATTTTTTAATGTGGAGTGTAGAGTGGATGAATTACTTCTGATGCACAGGAGAATGAACAGATGTGTTGTGTGCACGAAAGAGAGACAAGGGAGAGCTGCCATCTGCTGTTGGAAAAATCCTGGTTCATCTTTGAGCCCAGGCACTGCTAACTGCTGCAGTGGCTCATTGATGCCAGTGACCCCCATCACACTGGTTTAACACCCAGAACAATATTTACAGGGGACCAGGGGATCCACGCCTGTTGTACACTGGGGAGAACTAAAGTGTGCCCTGAAGAGCTGCTGTTCTCATGTCTAACTCAGGAAAAAGATGATGCTGACCTTTTGAACCAGCCATACCAGCAGCAAAGCAAAGCAGGAAGGAAGGCACGGCAAACCCACTGTTCCTCGAGGAGGGAGTATAATGGAATAATCAAAAAATTTTCAAATGTAAGCCTTAGCTAATCAGTTAGATCAGTATTTAGACCTGATATCCTCAGTGGATTGTCAATAAGATGAACATCCTGTACTACTAAGGAAATGAAAGAATTCCTGAAGTCCTACACTTCTAAAATCTGGATACTTAGGGTGAAAAAAAATCATTAATCATTGACTGAAAAGACAGCTCACTTATTTAATATCACTTTGAGTCATTCAAAATTATTTATTGACTTCTGAAAACATGTTTACTTCTATTTTCTAAATGGCATTTTAAGTCAGTTTAGCTAAATGTAACTTACTAATTTTTACAAGAAAAAACATCCAAATATTTAATACAAACTGAACATTTCAGTCCCTTACATGGCAAGTTAATCTTGTTTAATGCTTCATTTAAAAAACCAAACTGAAAACAAAACCAAAACAAACAAAAAATGCAAACAAACAAACAACAAGGAAAAATTCTTCATACAAGGATATTGCTTGTTTTCTTGATTTTTTCCAGGAGAAAAAAATGAATGAAGAAACAATCACCCTGGTTATTTACAGGGGAACCACACAGTTCAATATTTCAGGACCAGATCTTTCACAAACAGATAGAAATTCATATTACAGCAGCATGGTGATGTTTTGAGCCGAAAGTAAACATTTTCAATTATTCTGTTGAATTTTTTCACTGCAAATTGACATTTTTTCAAAGGAAAGAAAAAGAAGAGAATAATCCTGGAGTGTGAGTACTAAACTCAAATAGTTTTCCAGTAGGAATGGTGGCAGGAGCAGTAGTAACAGTTGCAGGTGAGTGTTCAGCTAATTGTTTGCATTGGTGAATTTTTGTGTAGTCACGTTCTACTTTAGCAGATGCATACATGTGACAGTCTAAATATAAGATTATAGTCCATGTTTGAAGCTGTTGGCCTATTTGCCTTTTAAATAAAGATTGGGTTATTTAAAAACAATACAAACAAAACAAACCCCAGTGATTGTTCAAAAAGAAATTATTGATTTAATGCAGTAACCATGGTGTAAAGCACAAGTGTAAAGCACTTTTCCCCCCAAGGAGATAAAAGGAATTTTCTCTCAGTATACTTCAAAGGGGAAAACTCTTAATCCAACACTGATGATGCTTTTAACTTAAACCAGTCTATCAGAGGGTGTCATTTAAAACAGGACTTGGGGATCTCAGCAGCAGCTGACACATTCGTGCTCGGATGGGCCTGAGTCCAGAGGAGTAAATTCAGACGAGGGCAGATGAAATCCACTTTGCAGGGTGGCTGTACTCCACACTGACCCCCTGTGATGTGAGGAACCTCTACAAAACACACCAGTGCAGGGTTTTCTTGTGGTTCTGTGGGTTTTCAGTGGCGTTTGCCTGAGAGCAGAGGCAGCAGTGGGTGCACCCAGCAGATGGTGCAGCCGATTGTTCCCCTGCAGGGACCCAGGGCTAGCAACTGGTTTTCCCAAGGTGGGTTGTAAGGTGTGCTGGAGAGACATAAACAACAGCGTTAAGTGGCCAGTCCTTGAGTTACTGAGGTTACTCTGGGTAGAAGGCACTAGAGTTTCCCTCTGCTCCCACACTGTGGTTTCTAAGCTCTGTGGCAGCTTCTGATGCTCCCCAGCCCTCCCACCATCCTCCTCACGCTGCTGCAGAGACACCTTCAACCTGGTAGGGCAGACACAGGTTTGCAAAACCCACACACCTTTCCCCCTCCAGATGTAAAGGCTGGTAAAGGAGAGGAGCATCCCAGCCTTTGCGCCGTGTGTTTGTAGCCTTTTCCTTTGAAAAGACAAGGGTGAAAATAAAAATCAGCAAAATAAACTCGGTACAAAAATGCTGAGCTCCCTTCAAAACTGAAGCGAGAGCTGGAACCCCCGAGGTCCCCGCGGCTCAGACTGCAGCGTGGGACGATGACGCCATCCCAGCAAGTGTCAGACGCTTTGGGGCTGAATCACAGTCTCGCCGAGCTGGTCGGATATCCTCGGAGCTGCAGCCTGCCACGGGATGGCCACGGAGGGTAAGAAACTGCTCCAAAGCAAAAAGAAAACAAATTAAAAAAAACCCTTTCAGACAGTTGCCAGTAAAATTTCTTTGGCTCTGCGTCTGGGCATCGCTCCCAAATCCAGCCTCTCGCCCTTGGATAAAGCACTAGAGCCTGGAATGAGAGGCAGATGCGTGGGAGGAGTGCATGTATCTGTGTCTGGGCTGGAAAACATATGTAATGTAGTACCTAGAAAAAGCTTTTTACTTTGGGCCTTGCTCCAGAAAACCTTTTTCCTTGCTTTTACAACTGTTCCCTGTTCCTTGGGACTACCCAGATGTTTAACCCAGCCCGAGGACAGGGAGCTAAGGAGTTTTCTCTGCTCCCATCCTTCTGCCCCCCAGCCCAGGGAGCAGCCAGCCTTGGGCACGGTGCCTTCAGCCCACACCTCTGGTCCTCTAGAGGTGGGTGGGATGGGACGGTCCCCAGGCCGTGGGGTGATCTGTCTGCAGCGCTGCATCCGCAGCTTCTGGCTCTACCTGTTCCGAGGGGGTGAAGCCCCAGCCTCAGCAGAGAGGGGGCACAGCCTAACACCTTGCGGGGCAAAAGAACAGAGAGAGGGAGAGGAGATCCCGAGAGGCTCTTGCTGGCCCTTCCTGACCTATTACCCTCAGGTTAAATTTCTGGGTGGATTGATTGTCACTTATTTTAAATCCGTATCCCGGAACTTTGTAACTATGTGAGAATGTTGAGCAGTCTTAAATTAAAAGCAGAGAAGAACCAGCGGCAACAAACCGCCCCGTCCTCAACCTGCCAGGTCGCGGCAAGAAGCTGGGGAAAAGAAAAAAAAAAAGAAAAAAAAGAAGATAAAAAAAAAAAGGGTGATACTTTTCTTTTTCACATGACAATTTAAAAAAAATGCAGCCTCTTCCCGGCGGGCAGGAGCTGGTTCTGGCTGGAAGGGTTGCGGTAACCCGGGGAATGCGGCCCGGGGGCGAGGCTGGAGAGCCGGGGAGGCGCTTCTTAAGGCAGAGGGGGAGAGAAAACAGGGGCTGGGGAATGGCTGGGGCTCCTCTGCCCTCGCTGCTCCGGGGCGGAGGGTGGGGGGGCTGCGCTGCCCCCGCCGCCCGCCCCGTCCCGTCCCGTCCCGTCCCGCCCCGCACACCTCGGCCCGCCCCTGGCGAACCTGCCGGGCGGCGGCGGCGGGCCCGGAGCGGCGGTAAGGCTGTCCCCACTCCCGGAGAGGGGCCATGCGGCTGCAGGAGCCGCGGGGGGACGCGGGTGGAGGAGCCGCCTGCCCGGGGTGAAGCGCCGGCGGCTCCGGGACGAGCATCCCCTGCCCCGTCCCGTTCCGTCCCGGGGGACACACCGTGCCCCGTGTCCCTGGGGACGGGCGAGGCACCTGCTGCCCCCTCGGACTGTGGCTGGGCCGCCTTCGAGGGAAACCTGGGGGATAAAACACACCGAATTTGTTCTGTCTGTTAAGCACAGAAAATACTCAAGAGCGGCAGATCAGTCAGAAGTGGGTTAAATGTGTGTGTTCCAGCCTGCGCCCCCCAAAACATTTTGGGAAAATGCTTGAGGAGATGGGGATAATCTAATAAATGCTGCAGTGATCACTACCTGTGTCATTTACATTTGTCAAACTGAACTTAGTAACATGCCTCGATTGCTCAAAGAGGTGGAAATACTGCATTTTTATAGGATTATAATCGAGATGGGGCAGCCCATGCAGACAGAAACAGCACGGCTTGGGTGTGCACAAGGTGGATGAAATAGTTACAGAAAATATTTTTGAAGTGTTGGATGTTCTCTGTAGTTATTTTGGTTTGTTTCCTGTATACTCAGTACTGAGTTAATATCCAGCAACTTCTGTTAGGAGTTTGCTGAATATTGTTCGCTAATTTAATGGCTTTCTTGTGGTGTGGGCATAGTTAAGTGTAAATTTTAAATAGTTTTGCCTGCAGCAATTCTCAATGGATAATACTGGAATGTGTTTATTATAACCCGTGCATTCTTTCTCCTACCTTATCAGCTATCTTTATTCCTACACAGCCCTTATCACAGAAGTATTTATTTAAAATCCTTTTTTTTTGCAGGCTAATATTCTACACAGAAAGTGAGGCTGAACTACGTGCACATGCCGATTACTGGAGGAGAGACTGAAGGACATCCTGTTTTGATTTAGCAGTGTTGTTATTCTTTGGGGTGAAATGAAGAATTTGATTTTGTTTTGGAAACACTCAGATTTCCAATGCAACTGAACTTCAGTAACCTTTTTGGAGTACAGATTTCAACAAATTAATTTTTCCCAAACAAAGATGCAGAATCTGTCAGTAGTAGAAAGTCTTACTAATACAGACGTATCACACCAGGGGTCTCCAAAAGACCTGGCAGCTGAAGCAGGTGGTGTGTCTCTCGATGGAAGTGACTGTAACTGGAATGACAAGACAAATAATCCAGAAATTATTAATTCTGAAATAATGCAGGAAAGCCTCCCTGTAATGAACTGCAAAGGGAGAACTTGTGAGGAGTTGTCTGAGAGCAGTTTTAGTACCTCAGAACCTTGTGGTTCCTGGGGTGATTTTGAAGGCTTCCAGGAGTCCTTAGACAAATCAGAGAGATTCGGTCATAATCCTGAAATTTTGGCGAAGTCAACAAAAACTTCTGGAGCTGATACAGACTTAAGCAGTGGACACTGTAGCACTTCTGCTGCCCAATTTTGTGCTGAGCCATCTTTGTGCAGTAGGATACAGGAGGCTTTGGGCTTTCTGAATGAGGTATGTGTTGATAGTAAACCAAGGACCAGAAATGTTTGTGTTACTCCTTCCTACATCTCAAGTTTCGTATCTGTCTTCTCTATAGAGGATAATTTTGTACAGGGAGAGAAACTGTAAAGCTACTTTGCAGCTAACTCAAGTGGAACAAAAGCAACTTCTTTACAGTGTTTGACAAATACTTAAGTTGTCCTGCTGGAGAGCCGTAAAGAATGTAATGCAGTACTTTGCTTCCAGACACTAGGAATAAGTAAGCAGGTAGAAAATAAGAACCTTGCCCTGAAGCACTTGCAGTTTCAAAGTTAGACAAGCAAGAACATAGGAAACAAAACATCAGGAAGGTGAGTGACAAAAGTAGAGTGGACAGAAATTCTAAGGGTTGCCTGAAAGCTTACCTAGCAAACCAACATAACATTGAGTTAAAATTGTCAAAAAACCGTACTTTTGTTATTTAAGATACTGCCTGAATAATATCACCAATCTTTCTGGAATTTTAGACTGATGGTGGTAGAAGTTGATGATACCAAAAGAAAAAAAAAAAAGTATAGAAATCTTTTAATGTAACTCATTTTTATACCATAGTATGTTACATTCTCTCATATGATGTTACAGAGTAATATTCTGAGTAAATAATGTAATGTATCTTTATCCTGCATAAAAAATCATTCAGCTAAAGGGTTATACCTTGTTGCAATGAATGTATTTCCTTCCATATGGACCAAACATGCGTGACCAAAGGGAAGGAAAGTAGCAAAAGGGAAGAAAGAACATATAAATACAGAACAACCCCCCTTGTTCTTACTAATTTTATCCTAAATTTCAAAAAAGAGAACTATCAACTAAAATTCCATGGGGTTAACCTGTAGCAGTAATAACTTACTGCTTGTAGTCTGTTAGATGAGTTTTAGTAGGTGTAGCAAACCAAAGATTTTCTGGAGACAGGCTTTCTTACCCTTGCCTAGAAACTTTTACTTGTTGCAGAGGTATTATTAGGGAAAGCACAAAGATGCAGCTGGTTGGGATAAGCCGCCCACGCTGACTGAGTGGAGATACACAAGATACCTGGTTATTGGTGTGCGTAAACAGAGAATTCAAATTTTTTGTAACGTTGGAAATGGGGGACAAGAAGCTTTCTGTTGAAAGAAGAGAGTACTGTAGTGATTGAAGCTGAGATGGAACACAGCAGGTTGCTTGGTTTTCTTCCAAAAGAAATCGATCTTAATCTTACTGAAGCATTTGCTTTATTTTGCCTTTATTGAAGGCAAAAGGAAATGTCCAGTATGAGCTAAATAAGTTAACCAGGCTTAGAGTTTCAAGTTGTCTTTTCTTGTGTAGGGTAGAGAAACAGCTGCAGAGCTGCTGGAGATTTCTTTGAGTGTAGAATATATGTGTAGCTTGTCCTTTATCCCTGTGCTTTTTGTATTGTTTGTTTGAAACCAAAAACTTTTTGGACTGGGGCTCTGTCTTCTGTGTGGTCAATAGAAAAAAGACCAGGTAGGTCTAGAGATCATCAGAGATCAGAGGTCTGACCTTCAATATTTATTGCTTCAGTTAATTAAACAATATCGATCTGGAATAGAATCACGTATTTTAACATGGAAACAATTGCTAATTTCCTTGCAGTAGCTGGATATTTTGCCTACATAACTGAACACATTAAGGGTTTTTCATAAATACTGGCCTTTATGAGAGGGACTGGTGCATGTGTTTAAGCCCTGTGGTATTCTGACATAATAGGATAGAGAGGATTTGGTCAGAAAGTATGGGTGTGAAATTTGTGCATTCGTATTTTTATAATTAGTACAAAGCTACAAGATAAGTGGAAATATACCCAAATTTTGTTTTAGAAAGGGTTGCTGAAGTAGACACTAATAAAAGTAATAAAAAAATCTTGCATTTTTCATCTGCCTTGGTTAAACTGTAAGTCAATGACTTGTTTGTGTGTTGGAGAAACATCACAGGCTCTAAGGAGATACTACAATTGAGGCAGAGCTGTGCTTCCCTTGGTGCACACCCTCTGTGCATGAGGGGCTGTAATTGCCCCTCATCCCAAAGCCAAGGGCAGCTGCCTGGCTATTCCTTAACTCCCATCCCATTTTAGTTTTGGTATGTACTAGGAAGTTTATTTTTCCTTGACCATGTATGCTTTACCAAGTTTGCTTCACAGAATTCTGCCTCTCAGGCATTTTTCAGGATCCTCTATGTAGTACCTCTGTTGTAAGTTGTAATAATTTACAAATTGATGGAAAGTATTGTGACACTTTGGGCAAGATTAAAAGGATCTTACTCAGGATTCTTTCAGTGTCCCAGCAGCCACTCATCAGAATAGGCATTTTAGCAAGGCCTTACTTCATGAGGGAGCAGTGTGGGGCACAAATTCTGCTCCTGAAAGCAGGCTCAGAAGTACAGAATCCTTCTACTGCCTCTGTTGATTCTGCCCACTCATTAGATTAAATCTGTACTCTCTCAGTATTGACCACACTTCTCTGAGTTCAGTATAATGGAAGTGTGGAAATACCTCAGTTTATTTTGGCTGTTTCAATCACACTTAAATGAAACTGTCAAAACATGGAGTATCCATACTTATGTTTTTCAGACTAAATTGTTGCTTGCTGTGCAAGGAAAACAAACTTGGCTGGTTCCATTCTCTAGTTTTCACATAACATTGCTGCTCCTGGATTGCAGTCCCCTGGAGGCGTGGTGAAGCCAATTAATTGCTTTTATTTAGAAAATTCCAGTAATTCCTTCTTTGAAGGAATGAAAGGACACATGAGATAGCATGATAGCATCCCTTTAGGACAGGATGTAAATTATGCACTTTTTCCCTTGTGTGTGTATTTATAGTTGTCACTTCCAGTAGATGTGTTTGGATCACTCCTGTGGCTGTGTTCAGTCTCCCAAACATCCTCCTCATCACTGCTAGAGGAGGAACAAGTATGTAAATCTGGCTTTGACTTTTAACATAGGCTGGAAAAAGTTTGGTAGAAATGCAAGGATATAGGGACAGCCTCACCCCAGCTTTTCTTCAGACGTGCCCAGTGCAAGTATTTATTGGGAACTGTAGCATTTAGCAGTTGTGTTATATTTGTCTGAATTAGGAGTATTTGAATAATGAGTTAACAAAACAAGCTTTGGAGATGATGTGTACATCAGATTTGACCTGAATTATCTGAGCAGAAGGAGTCCTGAGTGCTAAATAGGCAAACCAGCCTATGTTTTAGGAGCTGGGAAGTGAGAGACTGAGGTTCATCAGAAACTCTTAGTTTTTTACTTCTCATTATAGGTAAATACTCAAAATACTGAACTATGGGCTCAATCCCTCTCAGCCATTAATATTAATACAAATATTTTAAACAATAAGACAATATCTAGAAACACTCTAGTCTTTGGACTATGTCCTTTGTGAACTGTGTGGATGACCCACATAACATATGTAATAAAACTCTTTTTTCCTAGGCAGACCACAGCTATGAGGATATATTTAAGCTGGGCTTTCCAGAAGTCTCTGTATCACAGTCCAGAGAAAGCATAAGAAGCTTAGAGCAAGTACTTGATGCAAGTAATGAAGATGTTGGGATACCTGAACTTCTGAAGAATCAACTTTGGTAATGAGTTTAGATCAAGAGATAAAAAAAAAAAAAGTTTCTCAGCAATTACACTGTTTCATAATTTAAAAACCAGTGGTGCACTCAGAAATCTTTCTTAGCACTGTGCTCTTCATCTTAGCAATTTTGTACTGTATTGTTAGAGGAAATGGATGGTGTTTGAGCCATTGGAAAATGATGAAGGGAATATATCAAAATTACAAATTCCTGCTTAGGGTTTTTCCTGCTGTTGGTGTGCCTTCTTATGACTAAGCCTCTGGAATGCCAGAACCCAACAGGCAGCCTGTTCTTCCTGTTTGCTTGTCCTTTCTTTACAGCACATCCCACTTATTTCTTCATCATCGGAGGCTGCTGTTTCTACTGTCAACCCACATGCTTTTTTTTTTTTTCCCCCAATTTTTCCAGTTAGTAACTTCTCATGTGTAACCAGATGTGCTTCAGAATCTGGACTCTTTCCTGGGTTATGTTAATAACTATTATCATTAACTAAGATTTCTCTTGTGACAGCTGGGGCACTTCTAGATTTGTTGTATGTTTTTGAAGGATCAGCAGCTGTTGAGCAGTATTTGTAGTTGCTGAACAGTATTGTAGTTAGTTTTGCATAACTCTGAGGCTTTATATCTAGAAAGTTGGGTCAGATCATACTTGAGAAATGTCCTGAGGCTCAGAAAAAAATATGATTTAAGCATTTAAAGTGGGCATCTTTTCAGCAAGTTCTGTGCATAGATGTTATATTTTAATCATCATTATATTATAAGCATCAAACTTGTGGAGAAATATATATGTAAAAGGGACTGCAGCATTATAGCAGAGCACCAACTACAGACAAAAAAGGCCTGATATACTATGATGAATAACTAAGGTCAATGATAACTACATCCTGTACTAAGTAAAGCCCAATTTAATTTTTACATGTGATGAATGCGATGCGAGCATCGAAAGTGCCATGTGAAGGGAACTCTCTGATTCTCACTGTTTCACCTTTGACTGGTTTTGTAGCACAGACGCATCCAGAGAAGGTGCAGGTCACTCACCTGAGCAGCAGGTGCTGCAGAGGAGAAATATGACCTATGAGAAAGGTTGGAGAGACAGAAAAATGCAAAGTGCAGGACTAATAGGGCTGAACTCGGCCCACATTTCACAGAAGCAATTGAATAATGTGAGCTGTTGGCATATGACACACTCTGAAATGTGCTTCTAATGCCCTTCTTATCTGAGAAGTCATGTTGACTTACTGTTTCCACTAATTGTCATGCAAGCTAGTTAATACACTGGGTTGATAGTTTGACTGGATGCAGGAGTTTTAAGATAAACTCCTGCTTGTTAGATCAAGGTAGGGTAGTGTGCAACTGTACGTAGTGAAAATAGCTAAGCTATTTATGTTCACTGGAAACCTCATACAGCTTATAACCTCAAATTGTGTTTTGTTTCGTAGCATTGACTCTGGAAATGTATGGAGAACTCTCAGAGACTCTGATAATACCCCCAGCTTAAGACATCCCTGGAGTAAATCTCATTGCCAAGAAAACCTCTTGAGTGTTCTTGGAATAGATGCAAATCAAAAGGTAATTGAACAACAGTTTGCCAGTATGCCAGCATAAACACTTGGTTAGGAATCTGGTCTTCTCTAAGCTATACCTGCAGATTCATAAGGGACTAGATCTCAGTGAGTAATTACAGAGAGCTTTTTAAAGTGATAGTCTAGTGTTTCCTCATATTTATGTGTAAGTAACCATGGAATTGTGCAGGGTCAAACATTGACTGTCTTTACATTGAATCCTCTCCTACACAGTGCCCTGTTCAGCTTTGTTATAGATGGAGAATTAGCTTTCAGGTGTCTGTGCAATAGGATTGTTTACTGTTTTTGCTCGGAGTGCAAGAAAATTATTAGCCTCTAATATCTTTCCGTAAGTGAAAATAAGTTTTGAATAAGAGGCTGTTAAAGTAATTACTGGATGTTTTTACTGTATAGGAACTGAAAGTGTGTTCCACTTCCCTTTTCCTCAGATTATTCCTGTCTGCTTTTGCAAGGCTTGGAGGAGATCATGTTTTAAATTGGATTGAGACCAAACCAAGTATTAAAAGATCTCAAATAGAAATGTCTCTTTTTAACCTCTTGTGTTGAGAAGATAAAAGTGTCCAGGATGGTTTAGTATTCCGTTATTTAGTTGGGATCAATTAGTCACATGTAATTTTCAGAAATAACTGTTTCAATTCATAATTTGATTGCTGAAGCATGGGACTGGCAAGGTAGTGATTTTATGGGCATATTTGACTTTTCATGTAAGTTATATACAAACAGAATGACAGTGCTAAAGTAGAAGACCTATTCTGCACTTGAAAGTCACTTTTATAGAACAGTCATTAAAAGGAGAGAGAATGGGAGACATTTACCCAACATAGTTAAATTCCCATTCTGTTCCTTTCTTGCCCACAGATTAAATAAAATTAGATAAATGCCCAGGCATCTTAAACTTACATTACTTCTTTTCTGTTACCAGAAAACTGTATGGCTTTTAACGATACTGATAAAGTTATATTTCTCAGCAATGTTTTGGTGTTAATTAAGGCTAATTTTAATTGGAAATGGCCTTTTTATAAGTCACACGTAGATTCATGTGTGTAGGTAGAGCTGGTTTTGGCATAAAATTATTTTCATGCAAAGGGGATCCCATGGTAAAACACAGCTTCAGAAAGTATAGTTTAGTGGTTGTTGTTATTTGAGGGAAACTTCTCTTCAGTTTATATGCTTTGAGTTCAGATAGAAATGCATAAATAAATTCCTAAATAAAATGTAACTTATGGGGTTTTTAGGACATTTCAGAGAGCCAGGATGATATTTTTGAGGAATCAAATGTTGAAGATAATGACAACTTCAGATTTGATGGATTCAGTATTAATGACTGCAAAGCATTGGTCCAGACCAAGGTAAGAATTGCTCTGAGAGTGAGCACTTCAGAGAACCACAGAGTGTATTTTACATGTTCCTCTCTGCTGTATCCAGCTCTTTCTAGTGATGTCCTCGTGTAATTGTTTGGTCCTGCTGTAATTATTTGCATGTGAAGTTGTTTTTTGCTCTTTGAAACCCCTCTGTGGCCTTAGGAAAGGTACCTAAGCACTTGTTTGTTTCTTGCTAAAGCAATGCAAGCTGGAAGGAAAATTGTGTTGTTCCCTGCTGTTGTGAAACACCTCAGTCACATTCTGTTTATTATCAAAATATTTTGGAGGAATATTCTTCATCCAAGGTCCCTTCCTCAGAGGAGAATAAACTTGAGCAGCTGTTGCTGCTGTGGACACAGATAATGAGGCACACTTTCATTGCTCTGTTCTATTCTAT
This sequence comes from Anabacerthia variegaticeps, assembly GCA_035583185.1. NCBI lineage: Eukaryota > Metazoa > Chordata > Aves > Passeriformes > Furnariidae > Anabacerthia > Anabacerthia variegaticeps. The sequence continues at coordinate 55,719,827 of JAWWEW010000165.1, forward strand.
TTACTGCACTGGACAGTGAAGGTGTGCAACTGTTCTGGGACCTTTGTACGTAAGAGGTGATGGGCTGGAGATTTCGGAAAAAAAACCTAAAAGAGATTGTCCAGTTTATTCCTTGTTAATTACCTTCTACTTTCCTGATTGAGTACGTGAGGAAAGGATTACAGTGGCTGAATCACACTTGGAAATGTGTAATATATGGAGACAGTGTTCAGAGAACCAAGAAGAAGTGGTTTAATGTAGATGAAGAAGGAGTAAAAGTGAAAAGAATTGTAAATGGACAATATTTTTCTGGAATAGCCTCTGAAGGGAAAGAACAAGCCTTGCAGCTTGGTGTCTCAAAGTAAAATTCATTACAAACATATGTTGCCATCTAATTTTAAGTAAATAAAATCATATAATGGGATGTTTTCTATTTATCTCCCTACCTGTGTCCCTCCCTCCCCCTGCTAATTTTATTTTTATGAACATTTATAAAACTTAAGTTGAAATATGCAAGAATTCTGTAGGATTAAAAAAAATAACTTAGTTTTTATTTTTCACTCAGGTTTCTGCCTCACCAGACTCCAGACATGATCACCTTTTCACCTGTAACCTCTTTTTGAAAACCACCCCTTCAAGAGAAAACACACAATATATAACAATCCCAAGGAAGAAGAAGCACATTTTCACTGCACACAACCTAAAAATGAAATTTTTCAGTAGTGATGTTTGTTGAACTAAATGCACTTCTCAACCTTTTTTTTTTTTTTTATTTTTTTTTCTTTTTGGACTGAATGCAGTTTACCTTAATTTTGTTACTGACTTGGTACTGTAGACTACAGATGTTCTTTAGGAAACTGACATATTGCTGTGCATAAGGTACCTAAAATCACATTATTAGAAGAGATTTCTCCTCTTTAGTTGTGAAGTCAAAGGTGTAATCATGTCCTGCTAAGTTTTGCTGCACAGTTGTGTCTCTTACTGTGAATTCTGCAGCTGAAACCACACTTTAAAGATACCCTGGTGGACTCTCCTGAACTACTGACCTTTCAAGCCTTAATGCCTCTTCAATCAAAAGCCTCCTTTCCCTGCCAAAATCTACACACGCCTCATGGGTGTTGTAACGTGTGCCTTGTGACCATCTCTCCTCATGCTTGGTCCAGTCTGGATCAGCTGAGATCTGTTGCTTTGCCACTGCTGGATGTAATGAGGAGCAGCCTTCTGAATCTGGGGGCTTTCACTGGGGTTTAGGAAAATAAAACTGTTCACTTCTGTCTGGTAAAGCCTGCTGTGGTCATAGGGGTAGGGGCAGTGAAATGTTTTGTTCTTGTGTTGGTTTCTGACTGAAATAAAGCACCTCGTTGAAGCTGATTGTAACAGGACTTGTTGGATTCATTCGGCCACACTTACACCACCCATAACCTGCTTGTTAAAGCTGAGCAGCGTTGTAGTTCAGGGCTTGCACTGCACGATGCTGTAATTGCTGCCCTTTTAAAATTTTATTGTGACTATCGACTGTTGCCCATCTTCCTGCAGCTTGAGTGCCACGGGGGGATGCACTTCACTGTCATTCAGAGAATCCATGGTGCTCCCCTGTCAACTGCAACAGCTTTATTTATTCATTGGTAGTAACTTTTACAGAAGTTTTTATGCTGCTTTGGCCATTTGGAATATGAAAATTTTATATGGCTTTTTGTTTTAAAGAGTTACCAAGCACTGCAACTGATATTTTATGTGTTAAAAACAGGGAACAAACTTGAGTGTTCCAAAACTAAGTCAGTTAATTATTTAATAACGTGCCTGTTCTCTTCTTAGAATTAAAACCACTAAAAAGCACTGTCAGACTTCAACCCTTAACTTAGTAAACTGTTCAGCAGTGACATTACAATTGCTGTACTAACTTTAGTAATGCTTATAATGCCTTAGTGCTTTTAGCATGGCATGAGCTGTGCACTGGTTACTCAGTAAATGGAGCAGGGCTTTTGGAAAAGTGCTGTTTGCAAGTGGCTCTCCAGCTTCCCCAGCCCTGGAGGGAATTCTGCAATGCCAGACTGGAAGCTCCATGTGGATAGCAGAGCAGGGTTAACCTCTTCAGTTAACACTAGATTTGAATTAATTTTCAATTTCAATTCTATTCTTTCAGAGCACTTAAATATATATGGAATAGGTTGTAGTCATAAGCTCAAAACTAAAAACCAAAACAACAAAAAAACCCAAAAATAAACCAGTAAAGGGTGAATGAATAGTTGAGGTGGGAAGTAAAGATTATTAAAATAAATTACAAGACTAAAATCCTTTTTTTTATTGTTGTTTTGGGGTTTTTTTATGTTTTTTTGTTTGTTTGTTTGGTTTGGGTTTTTTGTGGTTTTTTTTGTTGTTGTTGTTGTTTTTGTTTTTTTTTCTTTCAGACAAGCAGGGCTCTGCAGGGGTGCTTGAAGGGGCAACTTGTCGTGTGTGTAGCAATTGCTGATGCACCAGAGCCCAGAGACCCATTTTGCCCCTGGGCTTTCAAGTTTGGCTTTGCTTTTGCTAACATTGGATAAGGGTATTGAAGAATGTTTTGCACTGTTACTCCAGAAGGACGAACACGTCATCTTTCCCTCACAGTAGCAGGTTTTACAGCCCTGTCCAAGGTACAGAATGGGAAGAAAAAATGGTTCAGCCCTTATGATTCAGTGGGGAAAAGAACTACTGGGGTTCCAAAGGTGAAGGGCTCCACCTTTCAGGTCTTTCTCTTTTGGGCAGGTACTTTGGGCCACCTGAGCCCTAACTGCTGAGTAAGACAACTGAGAGACCTTTTAACTCCCTTTTCTAGTCTGAGATGAAGGAGTTCACCTTTTCAAGGGAAAGGACTAGCAAAATTGAAACTACAAAGTAATTCAATTCAGTTTCAAGGTTGTGGAATCCTGGCAGCCCCTCAGCCCTCAGAATTTGGACACAATCTGTATATTTGGGGGTGCCCACAAGGAGAACATTGGACTCTCTCAAGTGATGAGAGATCACTCTCAAGGGAGACAAACCAAAGTGCAGCCGACCATAGTAAAGAGTAGCCTCGCCTTCTGTGGTTATCCTGGGAAACGAGGGGTGCCGGAAACCCTTCTGGCGTGCTTTGCACAAAGAGTGGCTGTTGATTTCCTTTAGTCATTTCCTCATTCCTGCTGTCCCCAGCACCCGCAGAACGTGCCAGCCAGCGCCGTGTCCCGCTCCCCGAGTGCACCCAGAGGCACCAGGTGTCTGTGCTGTGAAAACGGTGCACGGAGGATATAAAACTTCATGTCTTAGCACGTTTTAAGCTACAAATTTCATAATTTCTTATCTTAGGTGTGAGCTCTCAGCTATGAAATCCTGAGTTTTGATGAACTAGACATGTTACTGTACTCTGTGTTTGCCGAAAGCAAATAGCACAGACTTCTGACATTTGCTTAGGATTCTGAAAAGGTGAAAACTAGAGCAAGGCAAGAGTTTTGGACAGCAGAGCTAGACAGGAATGCCTTTTTCGTCTGTTGAGATTAGAGGGAAATATACCCATAGAACAAAGTTTAACAAAGTTCCAATCAGTGATGTAATTACTGAAATGCTTCCTTTGTGGAAGGAATGCTGTGAACAGCTTTGCCAAAAAAAAAAAAAAAACCAAAACCCAAACCCAACTCCACTGTAAAGGACTGAAATTTTTTCAATGCATATTCTAAAATGCAGAATTTAATTAATATTAATAATAAAAAGAGATTAAAAAGGAGGAGGGACATTCCTCAGGACAGTTTCCAAGCATACCATAAGCCCACTATTGGTTGCATATGCAGAAGATGGAATGAAAAACAAACAAAAGAAACCTTGTAAAAGCTTAACAGGTTTTTTTTTTTTTTTCCAAAGTGCAGAGTCATTACAGGATTTAAAAGCACTTTGGTATTTTTAATAATGATAATCAGTTTTAATAGTTTGAAAAATGGGACTTCCTGGAGTACTCCTATCCAGTTAAGAGGGAATGTGGCTAAATGTGGCTAAAAACGAGCTGCATTCAAATTAATTGTTAAACCTCAAACTTCTTTGTGGATCTGAGTTTAAATTTCCAGATCCACTCTGGAAGTTGGAAAGAGGAGAAACAACGCAGCCAGTAGATGCAGCAGGCTTGCTGCAGTCACATCCAGAAGTTTCTGCTCCTTCTACTGAAAAATATGTGAGAACCTCCAAAATTGCCATCCCATGGCACAGCCCGGGTGCCAGAGCACGGCCAGCGTAGCTTTAACTTAGTCCTCTGCTGGGATAAGCGGGTTCTAATGAGGGGAAAAATGTATGGAATGAAGTTGCAACATTTTTTCCTTTTTCAATCCAGGCAAGCTGTGAATGCTGGGCAAATTCTGAAATGCCAAAAATCTTCCAGCTTCCCTAAACATCTACTTTAGTTAACACAGACTTCTACAGACACACTTCTGAAACTTCAGATAATTTTCCACTTTTGATACTGGTTTTTAGTAGCTCAAAATTATAACTCATCTTTCTTGCAGAACTAATAGATAGGTTATTTATTGTATTTTACTCTTGCTTGAGTGGGAAAATCAGCCTTTTTAAGTGACCCTTCCAGCACACAGAACGTGGAGCTGGACAGAGCACTCCGGGGAGCACCCACACCTCCCCTGCCAGCCGTGTTTGAGGCAGCTTTGCACTGAGCTGAGCTGCTCTGCACTTTTAAGCTCAGATCTTTCTGTGGGGATAAAATCGATGTAAGTACACGAAACAGTATGCCACCTTTAAAGAGTCTCAACCCGACCCAAAATCAATACTGCAGAAACATTTGCCTAAAGGACTAAACTGCAGCACCCCATCATAAGGCAGCGTTTTCTACTGCCCCTGGCACAAGCCCAGCTCTGTGCTGCAGCATCCGTAGAGGCTTCCTCAGTAATGAGTCAGTCAGGAGGCTGAATGGCATGGTGGTCACAAAACCAGATTTCTTGTGAAGTTCCTCTAGACCTGCTTTTCAGCCTGTGGTCAGCAGGCTCCAGGACAAAAGGCAGGAAGAACTCCTGGCCTATAAGCAGCAGCCAGTGCAGCCTCATCAATCAAATGATGAGATTGTCCATAGCCAGGTTGGGGCTTTTGAGCCATGGGCAGGTATACCTTCCACTATACCTGGTTGCTGGAGAGTGCTCTGTTAGGCCTCAATGCATATATGAATGCTTTTTCCCTTAAAATGGACGGTCCCTCTTCATGTAACTCTTACAGAGTACATAAGTAGGTTCCTCTCAATTTAAACCCTTAAAAATCTTGGGAAAATGGGGATTCTGCCTCAGTCTAAACCTTGACGTTCATTGCACAAGTCAGGATCTCATTTTAGAGGTCCACAATACGAAGAGGATGGAAACCTCTGAACCTGAGGCTGCTGTTTTAATCTGTACACGCAGCCTTTGGCTAGCCAGAGTGGCAGGGTTTTTGTCCCAGCCTGACAAGCACACAAGGCTTAAGTGTCAACAGTACGTGCATCAAGGACACTCGTATCTGACACTTGCTTTCAAGCACGGCAGCCCCTGAGGGGACACTGAGAACTGCAGGGGCTCTGAAGACTACACAGGGCAGTCCAGACAAAGCCCAGAGGACAGCCAAGTGCTAAAACTGTGTGTCATCTGTTCCCAACAGGAATCCCCACCCGCCCCGCCCCACTGGTTGGAAAAATGCTCTGTGGGCCACCCCTTGTTTGGTGGGGATGCACAAAGAGGATGTGATGGTGAAGGAGTTAGTCAAAACCTGGAGCTAGTAACAGCGAGAGCAGACAAAGCTGCAGCTTAAATATTAATAGCTGAAGTAGACAGAGACTATAGATCATGGTATATGAAGTGGAATGATGTTATTAGAACATGCCAAATTCCAAACTACAGGCTCAGGAAGCAAACCAGGCTGGGATGGTGTAATGCTGTGTAAGACAAGGACCACTTAGCAATGAAACAGCAAAAAAAGCAAACTGGTAAAAAGCATGAAGAACCCAAACCTTAATATTATCATTAGTCTGAATTATTATTATTGTGTAGATACAAGTGCCCAGGTGTTCAGACTCCCTCTCTGGAGGCACCCATCTTGAGCTGTGGTGCTTCCCTAAGGATATCCATCCTACAGGTTATGTGGAAACCTCAAGTGGAATCCTGTTAAGGTGCCTGGCATGTGTGATTTCCACACAGGTTTATAAGTTATTTAGGATTTCTGGGGAGAAGGGGCAGGAAGGGGGTGGAGAGAAGCAAAAATGGTACAAAAGCCTAGGGAAAATGTTACATCTTTGTGATTAAGAGACCAAAGGAAGAGTGGGAAGGTGCAACGTTTGTTTTGGGTTTAAAACAGTCAAATACCAAAGGCTTCAAAATATAAACGGTTAAACTGCAAAACTGTGGCTTTTATTTCCAAACATACAATAAATAGGTCCACCACAACTAGCCTCTAACTTCATTTTACATGGAAGGATTTTAAAATTAGTTTGTGCATATTTAAAAATTAAACTTCCCTTTGCACATAATTCCATACATAACCGAACTGCATTACACACCAGCTCATGGTCTTGGCACTGTGACACAAGCAACCAATTAGAAACAGAGCTTTGTAGCAAGGACTTGAACAAAAACTGCATTTTGAATTGTTGATAAAACATCTACCAACAATTTAATCCTTTTCTGTAGTATACAAAAAACTTTAGTATGTAAATGTTGAAAAGCAAGTTGTCATCTCTTCTGTTTCAGTAGGTGCTGCAAGGTAAGTGGATTTATTAAGTGTTCGCTATTTGCTACATGATACGATTTTCATACCAAAATATCTTTACTGCATAGTAACACTCCGTATTTTCAAATGCAAAAAGAAATTAGATGCAGCCTTTTTATTTTATCCCTCATCACTGAATTTAAAGACTTTTTTAACCACAACTCTGTTTCATCACAGTGCAGAAGGCCCTTAATATTTCAAGGATTTATTCAGTCATATTTTTAATACAAAAGTAGAGGCTGAGGAAAAGCCAAAGTAGTCTATACACAATGCACAATCTGTGTACATTCTGAAGCTGTACCTCTTCAAGAACTATTTATACACTCTTCAAACAAATCCCTTTATCCAGCAATTCAAAATACTTTAGATCAGAAGTTTTATATTAGAATCAATACAATATATGCATATAAATACATTTATACCCTTCGGTTGCTAAACAACCCAGATGGCTGCAAGGATGTGACCTGAAATAGTTCTCCACTGGCTTGGGATACCAAATTATATCGGCAGCTAACTGTTAACCAAGAGAGTCACAGTAAAAAATGGAGATCTTTGTACAAGGTAGGTGTGCCACAGCATCAGTTAAGACTAGAAATACCAGGTGACACCCTGGGCCCTTCAAGAGGGCCAGGATTTCAACTTCTGTGAGATGCAACACACAGGCAACACTTTCTTCCTCTGCCGATGCTCCGTTCGTGAAAAGTCTCAGCAGAACAACAAAAATCCAAAAAAAATACAACAAACCAAAGCAAAGCTTTTACAACTGCAAATTTTCAAGACAGGTGCTGCAGCTTTCAAGAACAAAGTAGAAGTTTTATAATTAAAAAAAAAAAAAGGAAAAAAATAACAAACAAAAAGTAATGTGCAAGTGTGTAATTCAGACGACGGTAGCAGGGATGGACATAGACCTCAGTTCAGGCTGAAACACAGTATCCAAAATGTCTTGTGGAAAAATAAGTTCTCACTGCAAATCTCATCTTCGGCTAATGAGTGTGTTTATAGATCCTTATTCACACACCTGCCACATGTGCCCCTCCTTCCCCAGCACGGTCTGGGGAAGCAGCATGATGGTTCCAAAGCCCAGGAGGTCGGACCCGGAGCTCCCCCAGACGCAGCTGCATGGCAAGACTGAGTCATCAGCACTGACTCACCCACGGGTGTTCCAGGAGCACTCTGAGCACTGGTGTCGCAAGAAGTGTTCTCAGCTTTGCTTCTTAAAGGACACAGAAATGGTTGACTCTCTGAGTATCCTCCAAAGGTGCTAGAGGTTTTTAAGTTGAAGCGTTTCTTCCCACAATGCCAGGTATACAAATGTGTATCTTTTTAAATAATATTGCACATAAAAATCATCTTAAAACATTGTAGTGAAAGCAGGGTTGGAGGACAGTGTTTTCCAAAACAGAATAAAAAGCTACCTGTACATAGTAAGTTTTAATTTAAAGAACGCCAAGATTATTCAAAATCTAAGCACATAATACTGACAGAAAAATGTTAAATTGCACAATCTACATATAAATTACATTTGTAAATACTTAAAAGTTTTTAAACATTGAATACCCTTGATTTCACAAATCAGCTAGGTCACTGTCAAAGGATCAGCTTAATGTGTTAGAAGTACTTTCCCCCAGGAAAAAAAAAAAAAAAGAGAAACAGAAAGATCTGCAGTCTTAGATGAAGCACTGGAAAGAGTTAAAGCATTTCAGCTCAGAGGTAGTGCTAAACACATCCAACTAGAAGTCCATTATATTTGAACTATGATGACATAACGTAGTAAAATGTAGAAAGACTATAAAATTTACAAAAATAAATAGTTCTGAATGCTTTAGAAAATGCAAGAGACTTTGTTGGTAAGTGTCTTGATCTGCTTTTCTGACCAAAAGAAAGCAAAGCGTGTCTCATTTTTAAAATATACCCATCTCTAGTAACGTGTCTGCAATCCACACGATCTAACTCTGCAACTTGACAGATGCCAACTTGGCATAGACTCTGATATTAAAAATAAAGTGGAGGCTTTGTAAAAGATCATCTCATATGAAATTTGCTTTGCATGTAAATTCTTCTGTCAAATTAAAAATTGCACATAAAAAAGTTTATTGAAAGAGGCATGAGGGGTGATGAGGGTATGTGCCTATTGTTCCACATACACCCTGGAAGGAAAATGATGATTGCACAGTTCTGATAAATAAATATTTCTTTTTTTAAAAAAATCTGCCACTTTTTTGGTTTTGAAGTTTTGGAATTATTTAGAAAATCCTACTACGGACAACTTGTTATTTAGTTTGTGTCTTAAAGAATTCTTTACAACCTTTCCAGTGGCTTTTATCCTGAAACCAAATGAAAGTGGCAGTTAAAAAGTATCTTTGGGTAAAACAAGTATCAGGAACCAACGAGAATTTCCATGATGTGGTCCAGCTCACTGAGATCTGTTCTACATATCTGAATGTTGTTTGCTGAAGAAGAATTACAAGATGGAAAGGTTTTCAATGGTTCTTCTGTAGCAAGAGATGGTGATCTGGGTGGCATTAGTGGAGGGCAACAGAAGTCTGAATCATACATTGAAGTGTCAATATCTTCAAAAATGTCATCTATTGCCAAATCCTTCAAGTAACTAGTTGAATTTGAAATCTCAAAGGAACCAAACACACATTCAGCTCCCTTCAAATCCTGCCTATCATCTTCTAGTTTCAGACCAGTATTCTCTGGAAACTTTGGCTGGTCATCTCCAGTAGGAACCAGACAAGTAGGTGGGCTTATATCTTCCACGAAGTCTAAATCCTTCAGAATGGATGAAATGGCAGATGACATATCATCATCTGAAACTATCAGCAGGCTGTTTTCAATTGGGTCTTCTACAGACCGCAAGTCGCAACAGTTGGACTCTTGCTGACTAATACCTGAAGGCAACTGAAGAGAAATCCCAGATGACTCTATCCCTGTGTAGCTGTGAGAAGTAGGAGCAATGCCAGGGCAGATGTTAACTGGCTGCTGGTTACTCTCTTGTCTCATTTCCTCCTGAATTTGCCGCACGGTGTTGGCTATAAGGACAGAGCGGTGCAAGTTCGGTTCCACCAGCATTTTGTACGTCTGTAACTTGGTGAGGCACATGTTGAGCACCAACTGCCTCTTAAGTGGGTATGGCAGACTTCGACTGGAATCAAAGGCACTCGAGAGACCAGCCATGTTCTCCTCATAGTCACTCAGCTTGCGCTTTAGACCTCTCCCCAACATGAACCTGTAAGACAGAAATTATGAATTAACCTTGGGCAAGACTATCACCTCTTCTGCAAAATCCCAAGAGACAATTCTGAAAACCCTGCATTGGTTAACTTAGACTCTGATGTTACAGAACCTCAAGAGACAAAATTAAATCCTACCCAGTGCTACTTCCACTGAAAAGATGCCCTTTCCAGCTGTATTGTTTCACAGAAACTTTTTGTTTTTAAAGAGAAAATATGGAAGAAATATAGTAACTTTTTTTTAAAAGCTATATACCTCAAAGTTTTGGTTTTCAGGTTTACTTTTAACTTAACTATGAGCATATGAACTTAATTATTTAAAATCTTTAATGGGTGAGCTTTTTGGCCTCGTCTATTTAAATTATATGGTGTACAAAAATTCATAAGCAAGAAATATCAACATCTCAATGAAATAAAATAGATGCTTTTACTAAGTACCATAACTGTATAGACTATTTCATAATTTCATTTTAACATTTGTTCCTAGGTACAGTAGTTAATATCTCAAAGCTGGTTCTCAACACCCATTTTCATCTCATGAAGGTATTTGTAATGTCTTGCTCAGTGTCTCTGAGAACTCTCTGCAGAACTAATTTTTCTCCTTTTCCTTTGGTGACTTAAAGTTGTTTGACTGTAGTTGAACCACCCAGCAAGACCAATAGCAGGGCCTCCCATGGGATCCTTTTATACATTCCATAGCTTAATATTTTGGTTAAATAGCGGGAGAAAATCTGGCTGGGCCACCGAGCTTAAGGCTGCTGGTTCAAAACGTACTACTGACTTTAGTAGTGTGACTGTCACATTAAGGACATTAGGCAGTGGGCTACCAAATGGCATTTTAAAAGTGACCAGTTTTGGTAAACAGTTAAAAGAAAAGAAATAGAATTTAGTTGCTTTCAGTCTGCTTTGTGTGTTCTTGCATTGAAATAATACAGTGGGTCTAGAACACTGTGGTACAAAAAACTGTACACACTCCCCCCCCCTAAAATACACACAATCCCAACAAATACCTGCTTGGGAACTTTGCAATTACCATTCCGAAACTGAAGTGTTTCACTAGGGACAATAAGCACTATGCAATCACTCATACAAACACCAAAAAGGAGTACACTGTGCACAGGAAACACTGGCAAAATCTTGGTCACACAGATCTTCATGCGCCCATGAATACAGACACCTCACTCCCAAACAATTCAAAAAAATTAAGCAATCATAAATTAGACACCCAGTGGCAGATTAAGGGCAGATCCTTCACACACAATGATCCAGACCCTGCATGCTGCCGAGGGCCTCCCAACTTCCTTTTCATGTGAGCACTGGCTACTGCCAGCAATAGCTCAGCTGATGGCCGCAGCTGCCAGCTGCTAGCCTGTTGCTAGACTTTTGGGGACAAGGAGAAGGCAGCAGGATAAAGCCTCTTTTCCTTTCAGGATTTCTCCAGATTTGCAGGAAGCACTGCAGGGCTCCGTGGCTGCATCCATCTGCCTAGACAAGGCTGCTGGAGAACTCTGCTCCTCTGGAGGGACAGAAAGCAAGCAAGCAGTGCCTTCTCCTCAGTGAGACACAAGACAAACCAGAAAGCTGCCACAGGAGTTTAGGTTTGAGATTCTTAATTGTACACATTTTTTTTTTTTTAGGGACATATCTGGATGAAATTCAACTTTTCCTGAGATGCATTTTTACTTAACAGGGAGTACTTTGGCCTATTTTAACTTCACTAACACTGACACTCTTGAAACAAAAACAACAACAAAATGCCACCTTTAATTACTTGTAATTTTACCAGTGCTGTGATTTTTAACTTTGGAAGTCTGTTTTTTCCCCTCAAGTTTTCTGCTAAACTGCCAGAGCACCAGCTGAATCTCTTTAAAACCCAGAAGGTGTCTGATGTGGTGTGCTTGTTCACCCAGGTCATCTTCCCACACTGATCACGTATCGCTCTCTCATTCCAGCACCCCATTTAGAGCAAACAGAACCAGCCAGTACTAAGCACTCCATGACAAACAAAATCAGAAGAAATTGAGATACAATGTTCAGTCACCAAATATAATAACAAAGTATTCTGGGGAGGCAGTGTGTGTGTCAGGCATCCTCAAACTACTGACAGCGCTGTCAGTAACTGATAATTTTTGACACGATCTATGGAAAAATCACAATTATGCAGGACAAGTAAACTATTGCTAAATGTACCAACCCTCATCATGAAGACAATCAGTGTCTGAAAATCATAGAAAAGTCGAAATAAAATTGTTAACTCTCCATTTTAAGTAGCATTTAAATGTTGCATACTACCTAAAGCACTATTTACCTAAAGCACTACCTCATAACATTACTGTAGGATGGCTATTTATTCACTAAGTACGATTGTTCACATACACTAAATACTAAGTTTTTTTCCCCCCCTCCATTAAATAAAGCATACCAAAATTCACATTCATAAGGGAATGAACTTACAACCATCCAGGAAACAGTAATTCTGACATTTCATATATTCTGATGCTTGGATTTGATAATTTCTTTCTTGTAATATTTTTAAATATATATATTTACAAGTTTTTTAGATACAGAGGATATTTTTCTCTCTTTGAATTATATAAATAATGTTAATTTTTAACATCTAGAAATGTGCTAGTATTTAAATTCCGTAAGCAAGCTTAAGCAAGCAAACTATCATATGCAAGGATGCATAATTTCACAAAAACAACTTAAAATGACATGTTTAACTTTTCAATTCAAACAGTAGTCTAGTTAGACTAAATACATCATGCTCATATAGGCAGACACCATTCTTTTCCTCACTCAAATTTCCCTCATGAAATTTGTCCCAGAACACTCTAGAAATATGTAACAATGCTTGAGCTTGACAGCATTTGATTATAAAAATGAAACATTATTTGCTCCAATTTCAAAATATTTCTAACATACTCCCCACTTTCTAAATGTCAAATATGTTTCTTTTTTTTTAAATACACAAACACAGAACTACTTTATGTATATAATTTCTCTGTTTAACATGATTTTTTCCTAATTCCAAGGATCCTTAACTATCCCTCAAGGAGCTAGATGACTTCAGAGGTTGCATAAAAATTTGGGAAAGGCTAATAAAAACCACAGTACCATTGGTACAGTGGATTTAAAAATGACTGGTGTCATGGTTGCTACAGGAGACATTAAATTTCAGTTCTTGTCAAACACACTCAGCTGCTGACCTACAAAAGACACAAAGCCCCTTTGTTACCAGCTAATCTACATTTTATCAGGCCTTTTGCTTTACTTTCTGACACAAGAATTTCTGACACAAGAATTTCTGACAGGGTCAGATCCTTAACAAATTACTCTGTATTTTCTAAGTAGCTCGTCCTTCCTAGTGCTGTGTAGACATCACATCCCAAACCCAAAATTCATGCTCCAGTCAAATACTCTCTTTTGACAGCATTACTTTGCAACAGAAGATGTTGATCACATTAATCACATAATGCTTACCCTGCTTCAATTTTGGGTAGTAAGGAGAGCAAACACACAGAACCCCATGTTGCCATGCCCAGAAAATGAGCGGCTGCTGCACAGTGTCAGCCCTTCCATCAGCTGACACAACAGCACAGCCAGTGCAGAAGAGCACAATCTGGGCACACTAAAGTACAAAGAGTCTCTAGAAACTGCACTCTCCTTACTCCAGCCCAATTCCAGGAACCTACTTAGGTTTAAAAAAAAAAAAAGGATCAAGTAACACGATTTTGGAACGTGCCAATCTGATAACTCTGTAATTTTTAAGTAAATAAAACGAACAAAATTAAAGTTTATGCCAACTTCAAAAGTGAGGTCTGTACATAGCTGTTCAATTATAAAAGCAGCAAGCTGTAAGTCACCCTTTTCTTGGAGCATGAAAAAGTTTCACAACCTTTTTTTTTTTTTTGAGTTCAGATGTTCTATTTTAGAATCTTTTGTTGTGAAAAAAACAGGAACAATGAGGAACAACAACACATCTCAGTAACTTTTTTCTTGACATTTTCTCATCTCCTCATTATAGTAATGCAAATGGAGCCACAGCCATTTATGGCAGAATGCTTTTTAAATTATAATTATCTTGCAGATATAGAGAAAAGGAAGCAAAGTGAACTCAATATTTAGGAGAAGCAAACTCTCTGTTCACACCACTGAACTATAATGGAGTCTGTATGTAGAAATTCTGCCCCTGACAGCATATTCCTCAGCTTCTTCCAGTCCTCCATGGAGGACATTTCATAGAAACTCCTCCCTGCTAAGATGGGAAGAAGCATCCATGCACTGTAATCCTACACCATACCAGGGTTTGAAAAAACTTGGGAGGGAAGAGGCACGTCCCTGGTTGGCAAATCCGCACAGAATACCAAACAAACAGGCCTGGCCAGGGTGCAGCTTCTCAGAAGAAACATTCCAGGCTACCAAGAAAAATTCACATTGTGATGTGCTGTGGATAACACAGGGCTCGTGCCACCATTTCAGCTCCATCTGTCACAGGGTCTGATAGTGCAGTGCAGCTGTCACTGGCACATGGTCGGGAAGTACAGCTGGAAGCAGTCTGAAGGAATAATGCAACATGTGAAAACCCTCAATTACTTCTATCTGGGCAAACTACTACTTAAGAACTTTTTTGGAAGATGAGGAAGAACTAAAGGGCAAGTTAAACAATGTTTAGAAGTCACAACCTCACAGAGCTTTAATTTTCAGCAGAGAAAGGCTTCAAAAATAATGAGTATATCAAACATGATTGTCACAGTTAGTATTGTGTAAACATGAACTTTTCATGCACAAAACAAGCACTGTAGTCAACTACACAAGAGTTATTCATTTACCACTAAATGTTTAAACAGCAAGATCTGCAATAAAGTCCTTGGCCTTCACTAGACAAGTAAAAATAATTTAATTGATAGTGGTCTCTTTTGGCTTTTCTTTTCAGAGTATTATTAAATTCAGACTTACTTGATCCTTTCCATACAGCCACACTGTTGCACTTTTCAGCCCAAGACTGTCTCAAAGTGAAATACTGCTTTTTCTTGTGGGACAAAAATACTAGCTTTGCAGAGGTATAAGCACCTCATGAGTGAAAGCTGCCTGTCTAGTTTTCAGTAATGCAACTGAAGTATTAAAATCAAAATTAGAGACTCCTCGCTATTGTAATTTAGGCAATTCCCTTTCAAAGCCTCCTCTGTCTCGTAACTGTAGAAACCATGTAACAGTCAAGACAGACAGAAGTCCCTCTGCACTGCAGACTTGTGTTAGTTTCTGACCGAGGCTGGCTGATAACCTGATGTCCTGCTCTCCCCCCTCTTCTGTGAACACATCTCACAAGCACACACCTATCTGCAGGAAGTGCAAAGGAAGACAAACATCCCAACACTTATGGTTACTTCCCAGAATTATTTGATGTATGCTGCCTAGTGTTTTTAATGATAACCCTTCCCCTACCTGACACACATTTCAGCTTAGGCAACACGTCATGAGTAATTTTAATTAAGTGTCGGACTGGCTATTGACTTGTATTCCACATTTATCCACTTATATACATGAATATTCAGCTGCACAAGAAAATGGAAAGGCTGAAGGTATGGTTAACAGACACAGCACAAATCCCTTCCTCCCATCCGGACTTAGCGCTGATCACTTGAACATGACTTACGTAACACAGTAAGCTGTCAGACTACACAGAACACTGCCTCTGATCTGGTGTCCTCAGCAAGTGCTGGAGATCCCCACATCACATCTTGGCTGTGAGCAAAAACTGAGAGGAAGTGAGGGAAGCAACATTTAAACACCTCAGGAAACACCACAGTGAAAAGCAATTTGGACCTGAAGACGCTTTCAAATACACAAAAATGTATTCAGGGCCACTGTCTCCCCACCCTCCTCAGCCCTGCCCCAGTTTAGCCAAGATGAGTAACTGCTGGAGAAGGCACAAGTGACTAAAAGTGTGCATATAGGGAGGAGTGCAGTCCTACCAGCTTACTCCCATACCTAAACTCCTATGCAACAACTTCTTCACAGGAGTTAAAAATTACTAGAAAATAGCTGCTCAAAGAAAGGAGAATTAATGTCAACTTTCTGATCAACAAATCCTGACCTATAATACACCTACATCTTTTACTAGTAAAGCAACTGGAACACAAACCACGAAACGCTACTGTTCAGACTTAAGAAACCCCAACGAAAACAACAAACAGATCCAAAAACAAGCAAACACACACCAACCCCAAAAACAAAGCAGAAAAAACTCCACACCTAAGGATTTTCCCCACATTTTGAAAATAAGAATAGGCTGAATAGCATTTATTAAGTATAGGAAAGGAATAAGAGGAAGACTGAATCTAGCACAGAATTAAGTCTGGAATTCATAACCTTCCCACCAGCACTCATTATTTGTGGAAGTAAAGAATAAACTTGTATCATACACAAATATTTTAGGAGCTGAAATGATGTTTATGAAGCACTTAGGAGTAAGTTTTACCTTGATTTAAAAGTTAGTTTGAACCATCCCCCCCACAACCTGTTTGTTATGTCTAATGGGATCTGGAAAATTCCTGCACTTAAGGACATCTTCCTAAGTTCCTTACTCCCATTATATCACAGAAAGCACTGGTAAGAGTTTTGCTTTACAAACTATGGCAACTAAGTTTCAGAGCACATTTCTCTCTGGAGAAGGAACTCCTCTGTTCGAATTGCACCCTCCACAGCTAAAAGAAGTGGATCCAGGCTGTTTGCAACAATAGATGAACCACGTTCTCAGCATCTGATATCTAACACTGAAGGATGAGAGATAGCTGCCAAGGGAGTACCAGTGCTCGGTAGAGAAACTTTCATCCTTGAAAGAAAACAAACTAAACCACTGCCACTCTTCTCTGTCACCTGTACTTAGTTCCACATTTACAAATACAAATCACAGCTGTGTATTTTAATGAGTGTGTTTAGCAGATTTTTTTGCCAGGGATTTGGGGTGGATTTTTTTTTTTAGGTGGAAGAAGAGTTTGGAACCATTTAAACTAAAGCGCAATAGGCAACAGTAACTGGTAAAAGCTAATACATGATCAAGACTTACTAATCCTAGAATCTCCCATAGTAAAACTAAACTGTAATTACATGAGAACATTAAGGAATCATAAAGAAAACAACAAGAACCAAACCACCATGGTTCCACCAAAGCATCTCACTGGAGAGGCACAGGATCATTACAACTGCAAATGTGATGCCATATCTCTTCATAGCTTGTTCTAGTCAACTGAACAGTTCTCAATCCATTTTCTTTACAGTATCTATTTAGTTCAAATACAGAGACACTAGATGCATTCACCTACATAACACTGACGTATATTTTAGGGCTAGAGTGATCTAAAAAAATCCACTAATAAAGGAAGTTATATCTTATTAACTATATAAAAATGGCATGCCATACCTTAACAGAAAAATTGGACCATTAACAGTAAAAGCAATCAAGAAAAAAAAAAGCTCACTTCCTGACAGAGGACCATGCATTTACTCTAGGTGTCTGTATGGGGTATTCAGGTACATAAGTTTCAGAAATCACTTTGGACTTTCTCTCATAGCACACAAATTTACTTCAGCATCCAAAGTGCTGCGTTCTCACAAGACACAATTGTAACACTCAGCTTTAGTAGCAGAAAGAGGATCTCACTAAAAGACCGAGGTTTAGTTTACAAATTTCCAAGAAAAATGTGACCCTATGGCAATATGCTTTGTTGCATTAAAAAACAGTAATGCAAATTCAGAACATTCAAACCAAAGAGCTTATACTATTCAGTAACTCTAAGCTCTTCACTTCATACTATATACTGCTTTTAAAAGATATTTTTCAGTTTACCATTCTAACCCACAAATAACATCTGCAGCCAATTATCGGAATATGCCCTATGCACGTAAGATACAATTTCATAAAAACATACAAGTAGTTACCCTTAGAAAGCAGAAAGGAGTCCAGGCAGGAAGATTCTGGATTTTGCATAAAGCGTGGTCATCCAAGAGTCTTGAACTACCCAAGAGGCCAAGCCATCCACCGAGGTAGGATGATGTGACTTAAGAGGAAAAACAAAACAAAACAGAAGTATTTCATTACTCTGTTGTGGTTTTTATTTCTTTTTAAACCAGAAGCATTAAGCACACAATTCAATACAACTTTTTAAATTATTTGTGCTAAATCCTATTAAAACAGATAAATGTGAGTAAGAAAAACTGAAGTTCATGAATACACTGAAATAAGAAGAACCTAACAGTTTCACCTATGAACACATGAAATGTGGAAATTATCTTTCATAAAGGAGTACTACAGAGTGCTGATCCTCTAAGTGTTAGGCTTTAGGATAGGAACTTGCACTGATACTTCTTCAGTTTACTGAACACCAATTTACAGTTGCAATCATCTCCAAAACCACATAATCAGGAGAGACAATACCATGCACTGTGAAAAACTAGATTTCAGAATTATCCCCTAACACTTAGAAAAGGCTGCAAAAGCAGTTGGATTTTTATTAAATTCCCTAACTTTCCTCATTTTCAGCATACACAAAACCAGTATGAGAAGGTATCTGGAAAGGTATCCTATGATTGCATCTAATATTTAGTGTGGCATCATTTCCATCAAAACCCTGATAAAGTAACATCTGCAGTTTGGCTAGAAACCACATGGATTAAATCATGGATTAGCTCAAGGCATTGGAAACTCTGGGAAATGTGAAAAGGCTGAAGTGAACTATGGACTAGGCTAGGAGATGCGGAGGGAATTGCATGATCCATGCTCTTGGGGTCTCACCTTCACCTGAAGAATAAAACAGTTACTAATTCCAGGAATTAAAGCCCTTACAGAGGCTAACAACTTAGGGTCAGGATTCGACCTAACATGCCTATTTGTGCACAATACACACACAGACACCTGATCCCAACCACAGCAAACCACTTCACATATGTACCACAAGAGCAAGGATCAGTACTATCCAAATAAACACAGTCCTTCATGATCAAAAAAAAATCAAGAGTTCATACATTATTTTACAAATCTGAAAATAATACATAGTGAAAGGCAGTCTTACATTTAGACAGATGGGCAAGTAAACGCCTACAGTTCATCTTACATAGCAACTCATAGCCTGATGCTACCAAAGGGCTCCTCCGCTTACAGAATCTCGGAACTGTAAAGATGCAGTAAAACAGCAGTAAAATGCCCGTGACCTAAGAAAGCCAAATCTAACCCACAGCAACAAACACATTAACATCTCCCTCCTCCTCCTAGAACCTGACTTTCCCATTATAAAGAAATCCATGCTATTTGTACTTAAAAAAGCCCCAAACAAAGAGACAAATGAAGATTCATAACCTAGTTGCTCTGAAACAGCAGGACTTCAGAAGGTCACTATTGAGGTTCATTAAAGTGTACTTGTTAGGTCACAGGGAGAGGTGTGCAGTCACTGCATTTTCTATACACTGAATATAAAAGAACATGTTTTAGAATGTGAAGTCATTTCAGCATTAAAGAATCCTAAAAAAGCTAACAAGCAAATTAAATTAGATTTCAGCACCTTAGCTAAAAAAAAAAGGCAAAAAAAAAGCTAAAAGCATTTGATAAAAGAAATAGCACTGTTAGTTGTATTTTAGAAGTCCAGTCTTTTGCTAGAAGCAGCTAAAGTCAAGAAGTTATCAAATTTAATTCCTTTATTATATACTTTATGTTTTAAAGGACTCCTGCAAAAGTAACTGTTGAGGTTATGACTTTTCTCCTGTATAATTTCACACTGGGATGAGTGTCAGGAAGAAATACAGAGGTAAGGTTTAGTTTTCACAATCTGTTAGGCAAAAATCAACAACTACAGAAGACACACCATAGCTGTAGATCACTATGAATTATATCTCTAATACATTTTTTTTTTTCAGTCTTCCCTTCCTAGTAACTGTTTAGGGGTCACTTTAGAATTTTGAGGTTATAGCATCCATTTCAGTGGTACTTCCCACATTGCAGTGAGCTGCCTGAACTACAGGATTTCAGTCACACCAAAAATAAAGCAGAAAACTGCTGCACAGGGCTCCTACCTGTGCTTTTGGAAATGAGCTGTTACAACATAGTTTGAAAAATCCCAGGCCTAACTAAGGCAGGAATTACTAACTGCATCTATTAGCGCGATTAATCTACAAAACGCATGAAATAGACCGAGCTTATCCCCCTCCCAGACCTATCCACCTGCTCGCAGCCCGGAACAACACGCGTTTTTACCGATCCAAACAAAAACCCGCTATGAAAAAGCGATGCAGCTGCCGCAGACACTCGGGCGGCAGCGGCCAGGATGGAAGCGAATCCAGGGAGAGCCCTTTCCTGCCGCCCTCCCGCGGGCTCCTGCCACCATTTGGCCTTTGTGGAAGGAGCGTCGGTGCTTCCTGCGGCCCCCCCTTCCCCTCCCTGCCCTCCCCTCCCTCGGGCAGCCGTAACCAGAGACAACCTTGGGCTTCCCGAGCTGCGAAAAGTTACACTCCTCCCCCTTCCTCCTCCCGGCTCGCACAGACCCCGGCCGGGCTAATTATAACTGCGCGAACAACTTCCCCCGCCGGCCGCGCTCCGACCGCTCCCCCCGCACCCAGCCCGGCTCCCCCGGGCCCGCCGTGTCCCCCGCACCCAGCCCGGCTCCCCCCGGGCCCCCCTCACCCAGCCCGGCTCCCCCGCCAGCCCCCGCTGCCCCCCGTGCCCTGACGCCCCTCCCCGGCAGGGCCCCCCCCTCCCCACACACACACCGCCCCACCGGGGCTCCCGCCTCGGCCGCCCTCCCGCTGCCCCCTGCCCGCGCCCTCCCGCCCCGGGCCGTGCCCGGCGCCCTACCTGGGAGCGGAGGAACACCCCGTTCCTTCGCAGCCGGCCGGGCGCCCTCCCTTCGGCGGGGCTGGGACTGGGAGCAGGAGGAGGCGGAGGCAGCGCCACCCCCGCCGGGCCCCGGCAGGCTCCGCTCCGCCCTCCCCTCCGCCCGCGGCGCTGGAGCGGCGCACAGTGCGGGGGGAGCGGAGCGTGCGCCGCACCCGCCAGCTGGCCGCCCTCCCATTGGCCAGCGGCCCGTTCAACCTGCCCGGCAACCATTTTCTGACTGGCCGGCGAGCCGCGGGGGGCGGGGCTACGACTGGTCCCGCGGCGCCGGCCAATGAGAGCGCCGGGAGAGGCGGGGAGGGCGGGGCCGCGTGGCCCGCCCGGCCAATGGGGAGGCGGGCGCCGGCGAGTCCCGCGGCCCCCGGGGCGGCCCCGCCCGCACCGGCGGGGGCGGCGGAGCGGCCGGGCCGGGATGGGCCGGGCCCCGCGCCGCGGGATGGAAACCACGGCGGGGACAGCCCCGACACGACCACGCAGCCACCCTCCCTGCACTTTTTTATTTTTTCTCCTTTATTTATTTATTTTTGTAATTTTTTTGGTGTGGACTCGCAGTGCGTCTCTGACCGAAATTGCCAAATTTCAGTCCAAGGCACGCCCAGGGCCTCCGCAGCGCAGCGATCCTACCGCTCCCGGTGCCAGCGCTGCTGGGAAAGGAGGCGCACACGGCTCCGAACCAGCCCTGGAGCGACGTCAAGCATTGCACAATTCTGCCATGAATATTCACTCCACTTTTTTTTCTTTTTTTTTCTTTCAAAGATCGGGTGGGTTTGGCCATGCTCAAACCTCGTATTTGCTTTACCCGGGCATTTGCGTAATGGAGTGACACTGGCACAAGTGTTTGTACAAACCAGATTTCAAAATCTGACATTGAAGTATTTGTAAAGATCGATTTGGAGCCTTTTGTCGAGCCCTGCCACGGGCTGGTTGCCTGATGCATCCCCAAAAAGCTGCTCAGCTCTCAGAGATGGGTTTAGATCAATCTCTAGGACAGTAAAAACAACACTCAGGCGCCTTTACACAGACAACCTCCGACACTAAAGGCCAGCACAGACCAAACGCAAAGCTTCTATGTTGGTCTAATAAATACTACAGAAACATTTGCAGCTGCCTGGTGGACATAGACTAAAACTTTGATGAAAGAACAGCTGCTTTTTGTGATCGTTCAGCTAAAGCGAACGGATATATTTTTGAAAACTCTCAGGTTTGACAGGTCTTCACCCCTGTGTCTCCTGATGGGCACTGGTGACAGGGTATGGGTTTGCAGGGCCCGACCCGAGTGCTGGGGCGAAGGGCAGCGAGGCACAGAAAGCCAGATCTGACCCCACCAGTCCCTCTCTGGGGGCGAGGGGACTGTCTCTCTCCAGGCCACCTCTCTCCTGCAGCATGGTGCCACCGATTCCCGGGCCACAGCTGTGCTCTGACCTCGCTGCCGGGGGTCACGGAGCACAGAAGGGGAGCGAGTGCTGCCGCAAGAAGCATTAATGAATCCTTTTTGACACGCTGCCGGGGCTGTGTCGCAGAGCAGGATGCGTCCCCGGATGGCTGAGGGGTGACACCCCTACCCCCACGGTCCATCTGCTGCACCAAGACCGGTGTCAGCACTGAGGGGGAGGAGTGGACCAAAAATCCCCCCTCTGTACCCCTTCCCACCACACACTGTGGCTTCAGTGGAAGAGTAACTCTGAGATCTTCAGGATTCTTCCATCTGCGCAAGTCAGCCAGGGACAAGCAGGAGTATTGCACCAGGACCGACCCCTGCCATATGCCAGGGATTATCTCCAAGGAATAGACAGGGGAGAGGCATACAAAGGTAGCTGGCGCAGAAGGGACAGATCTGGAATCATCATGTCTAATGCAGCGTATAAAGGGGTAGTTGAACCAGCAGCACCACCAAAGTGTCCTCATAACTTCAGCAAAGATTAGGTTTTGTAGATTTGACCCCCGCTGGACAAAACTCTATGATCTCCGGGCTGCCCCACAGCACTGGTACAGTCCTGGACAATTTCTCCCTCTCTACAGCTCCAGGGAGCAACACAATCAATGCCTGAGCCTCTGGTGCAGCCATTCTCCTCCTGTCCAGCAGACCTCCCAGAAAAACACCAACACTGGTCACCCTGCTCCCCCAGCTCTTTCTTAAGTGATTGCCCTAACGTAGTCAGCTGTTCTGTAACCAATTTTTGTTCTGCACAGCAGAAAGGGATGCGCGTGCCTTCTACAGCGGGTGTTTCTAGAAAGGCCAGTTGCATTTCAAACGTGCTCTGACAAGAGCAATGAAAAAATGAACCTGGAGTTGTTCAAATACATGCATCAGAACTTTGAATTTATGGCTTAACATTTGGAGAAGTTAACAGAAATTACACAAAATGCACTGATTATTTGCAAATAGGTAATTTTTTTTGCTTGTGTCAACAGTGGCATTCATGTAAGAGAACTGGAAACTAGTTCATCTTGATGATGTTTATGTCCCATGCAAATTGCACCAGACTCTATACAGTCGTGCTTGTCTCACAGGGTGAAGAATTCAGAGGGCTGAGCTCGTTATATAATGTCTTTCTTGATAAAAAGCTTTTTTTAAAAGGCCCTTACTTTCTCAAATGAGGTCATGTTTTAGAAGTCTGGTGCTCTCCCATTTTGACTTAAACTAAGCTTGAGGCAAACAGAGGGCTAGTATGACTTTTTAATGATTTAAATGTGGCCTTTCAGTATGACTATACTCACTGCAGCAGGCCAGGATACGATTCTCATGAGCAGCACTTTTGCTTTTGCAGCAGATTTCGCATGAACCAGAAAAAACCCAACCCCCAAACCAATCAAGGTCTCTATAACTCATCTGAAAGGATCACTGGAGGTCTGCTACTTCTCCTTACCATCGTACTAGGCATCTATTCAAAAACATAGTTCCAGGAACACAGGAACTAATGAAGACTGCTTTCCTATGGATTTATGCCTGTGATTAATTACCTCTGAGTCTAAGGTAAAAGCTCTAATTGAAGCTGGTCTCATGCCTGGAAACTTATGTCTCTCCCTTATCTGGATTACTGGATATCAGCACAGAACACAGTTTTCTTCTGATCTCTCATCTCCACACTTAGAAAAATTCTAAAAATGTAGTGACTGTGAGATCTGCCAGATTTGGTTGAAATTAATTAGGTATTCTAAAGCTGAAAGGCAGAATTATCCCGTATGCCTACTTCCATAGGGGAAGTGAAAAAGGCAGAGCATACTACACTAAAGCCTGGTTAGTTTTACCACCTTTTTTTGGTGGTGAAGCCTCTGTGAACAATCTAATCCTACCCTTGCTCCTTTTTTTAAAGAAAACAAAAACTATGACTCAAGATGGTTATAAAGAAAACCCCACATCACCACCACCTTATTGAATATTTCTCAGAGTAGCAAATCAGTCATTATCCTGTAAAAAGAATCACAATTTACAAGAAAAGGCACCTTCTCCCTATACCTTTCAAAGCAGAGATACAAAAGCAAACCACATCACCGAGCTTCCAACAATTTATCTTGAACTTCAGTCAGCTCACTGGATGCAAAACAACCCCAACACCCAGCCCTTTCCATATCTAGTCTTTCCCTCAGTAATGATCTCAAATACAGAAAAGTGAATTTGTTACAAGCTGTGATTTTTTTCCTCTAAGTATTAAACTCTTTTGGGTTTTGTTTGAGGGTTTGTTCTTTTTTAGCAACATACCTGTTCCTCCCTTTAGAAGTCCTGTTTTGGAAGCTTGCACAACCCCAGCTTGAAGTTGCATTACATTTTCTTGATCTCTTCTCCAAAATTTGTCTGTAATTGGCACATGAAAATTATTATTTACTGTTCCTTTGTTGCAGCGTTTTATCACTGCAGTACATACTTGCACTTTCCACATGCTGGGGACTTTCAAATGCAGCAGATGTGGATACAACTTCTTTTTAATTCTGTTTTTGAAAGTAGTCATGTAATCACCTTTATCTTCAATTACTCTTCCCTAATTAGATGACAGTTGAAATTACTCACGTTTTCCCTGCAATGCAAAGCTGCCTCTAGCTTTAGGTTTTCCTGTTGACATGCTGGTCATGCATGAACATACCACAATAATTCTTCAGGTCATAAAACACTCATTTTGGGGGAATCTTGGTTAAGCAAAGGAGTAACTGTTGGTTTTGTTTTTTTTTAAAAGAGCTACCATACAGACTGGGAAATCATGTCAGATAATGAAATTTTAGTATTTTTCACTGTTTTAAAAAAAGGCACTACAAACATCTAAAGTAAATCTGTTTGCTGACAATGTAAATTATTCAATGGGATTTCATCTCTTCATGGAACTTCCTTCAAAAAAATAGGAAAATTTATCTTAACTGTCAACTTGGCAAGAGACACTAAAAGGAGTTCAGACAATCCTTGTGAAAGCTTGTAGCTGAACAAGTCAGATTGACAAAAATACGTATGTTCCCAAGATGCTTATTTAATTTCTTTGAAACTTGGTGGCTTTGTACTTTTAGTATTAGTCACAGAGTGTGAAATCACACTCATTTAAGAGTTGATGAGCAAACAAAATTTGTCATCATCAGTTATGGTTTTTTTGCATATGGGACTATACATCCTAGGCCTGAGACATAAGCATACTTTCACTTTGAACAGAAGTCACTTTTGAAAGCATTTTTTTGTCTTACCCTAGATGTCAGGAAATAAGTGGACTTTTTTTTTTCATTCTACCTTTTGACAGCTGTTTAGTTATATGGGAATATGGAATAGTTTGCAGGACTGTAAAGCAGCCATACACTCAAATCAATACTCTGAGGTACAAAAAATCCATAATGCTCTGGTAATTACAATATTAAATTACGCTCTCAGTCAATCTACAATAATGCCTTTTAAAATGCCTACTAAAGCAGCCCAGACATACCTGAGACTTCAAAAAAAGTCTAAGGACAGCTTTGAAAACAGGTAATTCCTGGTGAGTCTGAAGGCTCAGCTCTCATGTGAATCCCTAAGCTGCTCAAGGCTGAAAGCCCTCACTGCTGTTGCCTCCGAGGCAGTAGAGGCAGTCTGGTCAGGAAAGGTGCTTTTCATCCAAAGAATGGTTCCCTCTTCACTGACCAAATTTGTCCTTTAGGCAAACAGGGCCTTTGTTCACAGAGCAAGGCAATGTCTTTTGCTAGAGAAACTCACGTATTAAAAGAAAACAACAAAAACCAAACAGCGAAGCAATAAGCAGACAAGCCCTTGTTACTCCAGCCTGGATCCTCACACTTCTTGAATTTGCTGAACTCCCGAGCTCCAGAACCTCATATTTTCTGGCAAAGGAGAAGGAGAAATAAAACCACAGGCACAGAGGCAGAAGGGGACAGATACTCAAGGTTCCCTGTGAATGAAGCAGATTTGGTATTAGCTATGTGCTTGAAAGTACTTTGTTTTGTGCAAGCCTGCAGCTCAGTATCATCACAGAAACCAACAGCCTTGTTTCACACACGGCATTGACTGCTGTGGAAGCTCCATGACTCTTTTCCCTAGGAGCACAAAAAAGGCTGCTATAAGAGGCAGCAAAATCTGTCAGAAGCCTTTTCTAATTTAACAGAGGCTAAATTATTTCCATTTATATGTAGAAATTAATAAAATCCCCAGCAGCGAGTATCATTTCTCACCATTTATAGTAACAGCTCACCAAGTAATTTAGAATTTACCTTCTTACAGGCACCGTATAATTTCTGATGTCTCTCAGTACCTTAGAGTAACAAATAGAGGGAAAACACTGTATTAACCTGTAAGTGATGTATATTTAACCAGTATCTCCTTGAACTAGCAAAGAAATTACAATAGCACTTAGAAAATAAAGCTCTTTTTTTTAATTCCTTTTTGGTCTTTTTGTTTTTCTACCAGGAGAAGCAAAGCATGAGCAGCTGAATTAGGCAAAGACACATTCTTAAAGCAGTAGGGAGAGAAGCTGATTTTACAGACTGGTCTCTGCAAAGTCAGACCAGTTATAGGCACACACATCAGTTCTGTACAGTGATTGTGCAAGTTTCAGCAATACCAATTTTTATACCTGCTGAGCCAAGATATTAGTCTTGTAAAAGCACATATTTGGCATAAGTTTTAAGGATGTAGTAAAACAGGACATACATATGTATTTCTGATTAAACACTTAACTCTATAAATGCATACTTACCTAATACCTTTCCTGTTAAGCCAAGTAGTCTCTACAAGGTGTTTTAACTAGGCACAGCTTCCTCACTAAAGGAATGCACCCAGCTAGATCCATTGAACAGTAATAAGGTACAGTTATAAATACAAACACGTGCATCTGACATATATAACAAATTATACTAATTTGTACCAGTAACATGCAGACAGTTTAGACTGTTTAGAGCAGACTTGGGGAACTTTCCCAAAGGAACAGAAGATATTTAGTTATTCAACTCAGTGTTGATGTTCCCTTTATAAAACTTCCTTTCTACTTTACCCTAAGGCATCTGCTGTCAGTTCAGTGGTTCACACATAGAAAAGCGTCAAGAAAAATTACCTGCAGATTTATAATTTTGGAGAAATCTCTGATACTACAACAAACACTACCAAATACAGCAGACTGTTATTTCACTGGGAGGTATGACTGATTGCATCAGTATTTGTAGATGTACTATTGCAACACCTATCAGTTGAGTGATCTCTCAATTGATTAAGACATGTAGCATCAATTGATTAAGACATGTAGCATTGGCTTTTCTTTGGTGCAGCCATATCATACGGACTGAACTTGCAAATGCCTATATGGTATTTCATCCTTTATATGAAGTTATTAATCAAGATTTAATTGAGGAAACAAGGTTTAACTACTGCAGCCACTACAGATTATGTTATGCCAAGTTTAATATAAGAAACATTTTGAAATTCACTGAAGACTCACACTAAGTGCATGGTTTCATGCAATGAAACCAATTCATGCAACTATTGAGTTTGAAAAATTTAGTAAAATTCTGTAATTTTTCCTCAAAGCAGATGATTCTAAAGCACTTGTTTAAACCACAAGCTCAGTAGTTTCCTTTTCTTGAGGCAATATTCAAATGTCCTTAATGCCCCCTAGGCACCCCCCCCACACCCCCCGCCAAGCCCCCTTTTCAGGGTTTGGGAATCTGCAAAGGACAGTGCCTAGTAGGAAAGGTCACTCGTGGGAAGGCAGAGCCTGTCAGATACAGTGAGTTTTTTTCTTCATGTTCAGTAGCTTGCTTGGTTCAGATCTACAGAAAACAACTAAGTCTCAGGCAGATGCCTTCCCTGGCAGAGCCAATGCCAACACATTCCAGAAACCAATCCATCTTTCCATCTTTTCCCCCTTCTCTACTCTCAGCTAGCTCAGGGCTTTTCCCCAGTAGCAGCTTGTGATGGCAAACATTTGTTATGTTATAACAAAACCATACGCTGTATTTGAATTAAGCCTTTCCCAAAAAAAGTCATATAGGAAGAAGCTTAATTATATACATTCTTAACTGAATATGAATAAAAGACCACCATCCCATGTTGTATTATCTTTTGTTATTATAAAAAAAAAGCCAAGAGGAAACCCTTGTAAGAGTGGAGCATATTATGACAAGACATCATGACATACCAGTGAGATTTAAAGGCCGCTAATAACACTTTTTGTAGTAATTAGTGCAAGATAGTTATCCCATATAAACAAATATTTGATGGTAGACTTAAGTGATAAACAATTCACTTGATGACATTTACATATAAATACACATAAATAAAAACCTATGTAATTTAGGTTTGTAGTTAACAAAAAGTATGGTCTAAAATGAATTAAATGTAATTGTATCTAGCTGGATCAAAGCTCTTCCTCTAATGATACTCAAGTATGCAGGGTATGAAAAGCATAAATGTACAATTCTCAATTTAGTAAAGTACTACTCTATAAAACAGAATAATGAAAACAGCTCTTACATTTTAATGTAAAGTATAAAATTGTATATTTACATTAACATACACTTTACTGAACTACATTGGGTAGCTCATAGTAAAAAAACATCCCTTTTTGAAAATCTTGCAAAAAATATATCAACTGCAGATATGATCAGAAGTTACTAAGTTAGCAGCTGACATAACATCTGTAGTAAAAATATATTTTAAGAAAATACCTGGAAAAATCTAAACACCAATAAACACTTTAAAACTATTTTTGAAGTAAAAATTGTAGCAAAACCCAGAAGAAGCTAGAAGGGGTAACAGAACTATTGCATCCTGCTCTTTAAGAGCCATGTAGCAACTTAGAACAGAAGCAGCAGATATGGTAGGAGTTTCATAGTATAACAAAGTGAAAACTGGAGGAAAATAGGAAACCAGTTATCCAATTTCTCTCTCTGTTTATTACCATTTTTATGGGGAGAAGTATAGGAAGATGAGAGAATTCCTCTCACTAAGCTTATCCTCCATCAAAGGCTGAAACAAATTGGCAAGAGGAACCCAATTTCATGAGCCTTGAAGCCCAAACTTAGAAACATTTACCGTATGTACTTACAGTTCAGTGGATGATAAAATCAGATTATTACACTACAAGTTGCAGGTTAAGAGTTAACAGTACTTTGCAATATGAAGTGCTCTTAATATATATATATCTATATAATACATAGATATTTGTATAATACTTGTGCAGATTTGATAGAACAAAACTATGGAGTCTTTTCTTCCCATTAACAGATCTTTACCTCCTACACAAGGAGTTTCAGGATTCAACAAGGATTTCCACAATATGATCAAGCTCATTAAGATCAGATTTACAATTAGAGTTAGAAGCTGTACTTGTTGGAGAAGAAAATGTTTCAAGCCCGTCACAGTGTCCCATTTTTGTGTTGCTCATCATGCCTGTTAACATAGTATCAAGATCATAGTAAGAATTGTCAACTTCCGAAAACAGATCTTCAACAGAATTAGGACTTTTATTCTCCAGTGTCTCAAATATTTGATCTAAAGATTTTTGAAAGTTTCCTTTATTTTCTTGTGGATTCTCCATTTCCCATACGCTGCCCTGCAAGTTTCTTGGAGCTTGCACTGAAGAGGCTGTTGACATTGTTTCTGAGCTATCTTGTCCCTGGTCACCCTCAAAGTCTTTATTGAAAGTACCATAGTTTGGAACATGCTTTTCCTCAGCTTGTTCCCTAGATGATCGGCAGAGGATATCTGTTGAAACAAGACGGTCCAGGGATGCCTGCCCTGTACTCTGTGTATTTATCATCTGCCAAGTCCCATCCTGAGTCATTTCCTCTTGGATCTGACGTACCGTGTTGGCTATAAGTACCGAACGACAAAGGTTGGGTTCAACCAGCATGTGACACAGCTGAAGTTTAACCAAGGACATATCTAAAAGCGACTGCCGCTGAAGATTATAGGAAGGAATAGCCTTAATACCAGCCAGAGTCCCTTCAGTATCTTCTTCACCATCAAAACATTTCCTCTTTAATCCTCGAACAAACATTGTGTCCTGTTTAAAAAAAAAAAACAACAAACAAAAAATCTTGTACAACATCAACAGCTCAAGAGGGAGGAGAAAAAAAAAGACTAAAAAACAGAACAGCAAACTTTAATCTTAAATTTAAAAAGCAAATTCTTTAAAGATAGAAACATCAGGATTGTCATACCAGGTTACAGAATGGCCAGTGTGGTACAACAGGGGTCAGGAACATATGGACCGGGTCCCAAAGATGGCATTCGGGAGCCAGGGGTGAGCAGGTCCACAAGGCATGGCATCGGAGAGAGGCAGGGACTCCCAGCTCCTGGCTCCCATTAAGCTCCACACTTGATGGAAGTCAGGAGCCGCTGCTTCGCACAGAAGCAAACATCTCACCGGCTGTATTTCACCTACTGGAGAGGCAGTGTCTCCTCGCTCCTCCCGAGTTTCTACTGGCATGCTTAACCTCTAATTTTGGAAATAAAAATACAACCTGGCACACCATCTTTTAAAAGATTTGACCCCTCCAGAACATTAACATGCCTAACAGAGTAACATGAAAAAAATACTACAGGCAGCATATGTGAAAAGATTAGCTTATTTTGGCTACAGAGAGAGTTGTATTATCTACAGTTGTTCCATGTAACTTGAGACATTCAGCTGAGGTGCTCAAAGCAGTCCTTCCGGTTCCCTTACTAGGGTGAGGAAGTGAACTGCATAATTTCAATAAGAATTGTGCAAGTCCAATAAGGATAGTAACAGCCATCCTCCATATGGGCTTCTGTGCTCCTTTCCCAGTTGACTGTAAGACAGCAAAATTCCTGTATTCCTAGTTTAGGTTCACCAGCTAAAAATACACAGGGTGCATGCAGGCTTCTCATTATTCACATCTAAAAATCACTTGCTGAACTTTCCAAGGTGTGCCTCTCAAGCAGCAGTCTCAGCTCTTCTGAATTGCACTATTTTTGACAACAGTGCCTCATGCAAATATTGCAGCTGATCCTCGGAATATAAATCAACTTTATTTAAAATGTCGTAGATATAATTTCTTTTAGTCTTAGAAAATTCAGGCTGCAAATGAAAGCTGGATCCTGATCTTTCCATTTATGCTTCTTTGTTACTTCCCTTCTAAGTCTTTTGTCCTTAGAATTCCTATTTGTCCAATAGTTGGGGATTTTTTTTAATGTAGTGACCCAAACAAAACAAAGTTTTCAACTAAAAGCTGATAAAACCAAAATACTATTGCAGTGTCTTTCTATGCAATTTCTCATTTTCCTTGTTAAGTCCTAAACTCAGCCTTGCCTTTCTGGTTGCTACAGTACATTCCGTGTATTTTCTGAGAGCTCGCTCTCAGCTTTTTCAGAGTCACTAAAAATTCACCAAAGGGCAACAACGCTGTTCTTTTCAAAATACATTACATGCTTATCTGCTGTGAAAACCTGGGGATAGCACAGTACCGAGATAAACACTTGGTCTGACTCTGTACAACACTCCTTACATTGCTGTATATATCCATGAAATAACCTTTTTTGGGATTTGCGAACTCTTAGAAGATTTCTTTCCACTGAAGGTACAAAACTGTTTAGAAATCTTCATGTTCAGAGACCATAATATAGAATATATGAACTTGGTCTTATGGTTGTTTTTCATAACTTCTTAAAAAGTTATCCATGGATTAGCCATATAATAAATACTGTGGAAGTTTCTTTTAAAATTTCATCATGTAACCTAACATATTTGCATTATTCCCATTAAATGCAACCCACATTTTTGCTTGATAGTGCCTTGTCCAGATTTTTGGACATTCCTGCAAACTTATTATCAGGGGATATCCTATTTAGTTTTTCCTACAGTTGTATCTACAGTAATTTCTGAACACACCCTCCCCCCGTGTGAAACAACCTCTAGAAACATCCTTTGGGACTACTAACAAACTATGTCATCAAACATTAAACATTTTGCAGAGTTTGAAGCTTCTTTTATTTCAACTTACATTCTTGTGAAGAGTAATTAAAACTTTAATTGAATATTAACCTGGTTTACATACATCTACTGTTTGGCATTTAAATGCCTTATAAGGCACACCAACAGAAGAGCAGAATACAGCAATAAACTTGAAAACATCAATATATCACACACACCTGGGCATGTAGAAGCGGAGGAAAACTGTTTATGGATTCTTAAAAGTAAACCTTTCACAGCATTCACTGGGGCTTTTTTTATAACACTTGCTTCCAATTCGTATCTTACATCATAAAACCAGTTCTTTGTCACCCCATTCCCAAGACTGCACAAAATACTAGGTTACAGTTTCTTTTAAGAAGCAAAAAATGTCATACCAGTAATTGTGTTTGATGCAGTCCTTCCTCTTCTCCCATGCTACTGAGCAAGAGTCCATACAGCAAAAGTGAGAGTACCACCTACCAAGCACAGGGAAACAGGATATCAGGAGATGCAGAACAAAACAGTTTTGCTTAAGTATTTCTCTCCTCACCTCACTCCTTGAATAGTACTACTAAACCCAATTCACAGAGAGAGCACAAAGGTGATTTGGCCAACAATACATCCAAAACCTGCAGCAGAAGGAAACTGCCAGTTTAATTCCAAGTCCTAGGCTATTACCCTGACCTTTGGACCAGCCTCTCCCTTATCCTTACGCCTTTGCCATTTAAAAGCAAACAAAATTTTCAGCGCTCATCTGAAAAATTTAAGTGCACACAAAAGCTCCTGAAAGCAAGTCTTCGTTCCTTTTACTACAAAACCAGTTTTCACCTTGCTGTACAAACCTGTGTACATATCTGTAGCATCTAGAGAAAATGAGCAGGCACGCACAAACACAAAACTGAAACACAGCTAAACCAGAGAGAATTTTCCTTTACCATCACAGAAACTTTATGACTAAGACTTACTTTGCAAGATGACAATAACGAGAGTAATGACAGCAATGAAATTGTTTTAACTATAAAGGCTGAGCTTTTAAAACACATTTAAGGCAAAGTAAGATTTTATATTTCAAATATAACTTCCAATCACATGCAACAATTCCCTTAATTACTGAATCCGAAAAGAATGCTGTTTCAACAGGCTGAAAAAACTTTTATGATAAACTATGAAAACAATTCAGATACTTTTCTAGACATGTCTGTACAGTACAAGACAGTTCTGTGTCTGCAACTGAAATGCATACCTAGAAAAGAAACAAGTAAAGAGGATGCATATGGACATCTCCTCTTGTTTTCTATTGTGGGTAGTAACAAACAGTTTTTCAAGAGTGTTTGCTCTCAAAATTGTGAGGGAAGAAGGTGGCTGACAAAGGACTTGGGGGTGGGGGTGCAGAAAACATGTTTTTCTTCAAGAAGCTGGATAGTCATTAAAATACCACAATGGGGGAAAAAAGCCACAAATAAAACACCTTTAACACTTTCAAGCCAAAATCTTTTGACTTGATCCCAAATATTCAGACTAAATGCTGGTATATCATGGAAACTGTATTTCACCCAACTCACAGTCTCATTCTCTTTTATGGACCGAATTCACAGCAACATTCAAAACAGTGTCTCAAGACACCTGAACTACAACTTCAGTCAGACACCATAGTATCAAGTCAATAAACTACTTCTTGTTTTTGGCAAACACTTTATGACACTATAAAAGTTCAGAAGTTTTTGCTCTCCAGGTGTATTTTCAAACCATTCTAGAAATGAAAAATGATCTCTTTGAGTGCCTGTATATAGTAACTCTTTGAATCCCAAAATTTTTGCTTTACTGTAGGGTAGGTGACAAGGGCATAAACTTTGTTTAAAATAACCCAACCAAACAAAAATAACCACCCCACAATAACTACAAGTAAAGATGGTACAGTCAGGAGAAAAACAAATTGAAATATTTTCTGGTGCTATTTGGTATATCTGACAATTTTAGGGGAAGAGGTTTCTGCAGTTTGCCTCCCAGAATAGCAGACCAGGACAGGAGGGGACTGCTGAAAGGAGTTACTGGTAAAAGAGCCATTATCACTCCCACAAACTAAAAGACAGGGGATGCTGGCAGACCAGTCCAGTATGTAATCTATTTACATACTAAAGAAGGAAAGTTTCCCCATGCAATATAATAATGTGCAAGACCTGCTGCATGTAATTCCAGGCTCTTCCCTAGAGCAATAACCAGGAGGACCTCTGTTAGTATAAATTTATGAGGATATGCCCATCAGAGCAACCATTTTTTAGGTTCTATTAACTAGCATACATGGGGGCATCAGAACCCAAATTCTCTGTAAAAGCATTTCAACTTCATAGTCATTATCAGATGCAGTTAAAACCTTGCACACAAATGACGTCCCACAGACTACTCTGCGCTATCTCCAAAAACCAGTTCTCTCAAGAGAATGCTGAATTAAAAACTTAATTAATTAAAATCTCAGTACATTTTACTATTGTTTTATGTATTAAGGTACTCAAAAAGGCATTAGCAAATGTGTAAAACCTTTTGGTACACAAGAGCAAGACTGCTGCTGCTTCAGAGTCAAGGTGTTCAAAATCCCCCAGTAATTTCAAGCAGCATCTCTCTGTTCAAGAGGCAATATCTGGACTAGTTACATCATCTCCCTTCTTCCACTGCTATCCCACTGTCACGAGCCCAAACTTGACGTCTGTTTAAAACAGGTATACAAAAAAAACCAAACCTGTCAGGAAGACAACAGCTAGCTGCAGCATAAGACATTATGAAAAATGAGTTTTATGTGGTTTGGTCTTTGCCTTGTTTCTAATAGTAGCAGAGGAAGCACTTTTGCTTTTAGGATTGACAAACTCCCAGACTGCTTTACAAATAAGATGCTTGACATTTGATCCAATTCTTACTAGAGCATCACCTTAAGGCATTCCAGATTCACACTCAATTCAGACTCATCTAGTGACATGCTGCCAAAAATACAGTTAAGTACTAAAGGGAAAAAGCTGCTTCCCATTAGTTGGGGTAACAGAGAAGGTAGGGAATTTTAACAGTGCTCATCTTCATAAGAAGACAAGACCTACCTAGGCCAGTGCTGGAGGTTCAGTAAATCACAGTCTGCTTCTTTCTGTACAGTCGTAAGTACAGTGATGATGGTTAGCAAGGGAAGGCAAGAAGGGGCTGTATTCCCCCTCTAACACTCCAATCCTCTCCACTCCAACACTGGCTTTTTTAAGAATCGTGGGAAGAAACCAAAGCTCTGTGTAATGGTGAAAAAGAAAACGGAAAGAGAGCTACTACTCCTCTTTAGACACCCACGTGTGCGCATACGGTGGTGTCGAGTTCTAAGGTGGGATGCAAACACAGCAGAGGGCTGGCTGGTAGGGCCAGAAACATCCCTATTCGGACCGGGACAAAGGACCCTATAAAGCACTAGGTCTGGTCCATCCCCGGGGCATAGGGGGCTGACAGGCACCTCCCCGGGGCACGAGGGATTCGGGAAGGGGCTCCAGCTCCCGGGGAAGGGCAGGCTGGGCGGCGGGAGCACGAGCTCGTGGAAGCGCAGAGGGGGCCCGGGAGCGCCGGGACGGGGGAGCGCGGCAGAGCCTGGGGGAGAGGCGGGACCGGGGCGGGGAGCGAGGCGGCGGTGGGAGGGCAGGGGGTGCCCGGGGTGGAGGCGCGGGCGGGGACGGGACGGAGCGGAGGGGGAGAAGGGAGCGGAGGGGGGAGAGGGGAGCGGAGGGGGGCCCTCGTCCCGCCCGCCCGGCCGTTCCTCATCGCCCCGCGCTCCCGCCGCCATTTTGAATCGGCCCCGGCCCCCCCGCGAGCTCCGCCGGCACCAGCTCCCTGCGGACCCGACCCGGCCCGGCCCAGCCCGCCGGACTCACTCACCGCCCTGCACGCTGCTGCTGTCGCCGCCGCCCCTCGCGAAGGAGCCGCCGCTCCGCTCCCGCCTCAGCTCCCGCTCCGCGCCTGAGGGACGGGCGGGGCCAGCGGGCCCCGCCTCCCCCCGCCCGCCATCTTATTGTCAAACCCCACAAAGGGACCCGCGGCCCCTGGGGGTGGGGCTATCCCTGTTGGTCACGCCCACCGGAGAGCGCCGGACGCTGCTATTGGCTGCCGCCAGTCCGCTCGGGCGCCGCTCGGCGCTGCGATTGGCCGCGGCGCCCGCCTGTCCCGCCCGCGGGCCCCGCCCCCGGAGGCGGTGGTGTTGCCATGGCGGCAGGGCCCTGCCCCTCGGCCGTGAGAGGCTGAGGGAGGCGGGGCCGCCGCGATTTCAAACGACGGCCAGGGGCCCTGCGGCGCGTCTGGGCTCCCGGCCACGGGCTCCGGCGGGAGCAGGCTCAGACCTGGCCGCGCTGCACCCCGCGAGAGGGGAGGGAGGGGGGTGTGGGGGGTGTTGGCCGCCGGGGCCCGGGCGCTCCCCGCCGTCGGGCGCCGCTGCCCTCAGGGCGGGGGAGTCCCCAGCGCTGCCCCGCGGGGGTGTCGGGGCGCCGCAGGGCTCCATTAGCAAGGCTTGTGGCATTTCCTGCTCGGGTCCCGCAGTCGCAGCCGGGAATCCTTGGGGCCGGGGCGACGCTTCGCACCCCGCAGGGACCCGCGGTGTGAACACCAGCCCAGGTGGCCAGGAACGCCGGCGGCATCCTGGGTGGGTCAAAAACTGTGTGGCCAGCGGGACACGGGCAGTGCTTGGCCCCCTGTCCAGTCCTGTGTTCCTCAGTTTTCAGGAAGGACATTGAGGCACCGGGGCAGGCCCAGAGAAGGGACTGGAGCTCAGCTCTTGTGAGGAGCTGCTGAGGGAGCTGGGGATGTTCAGCCTGGAGAAAAGGAGGCTCGGGGGGACCTTATCTACAACTCCCTGAAAGGAGGGTGTAGCTGGGTGGGGGTCTGTCCTCTCCCAGGGAACCAGTGACAGGATGACAGGAAATAGTCTGAAGCTGTGCTAGAGGAGGCTTAGGTTGGACATTAGGAGTATATTCACAAAACCCGTGGCTAGACACTGGAACAAGCTGCCCAGAGAGGTGGTGGAGTCAGTGTCCCTGGAGGTGACCTAGCGTGTGGTTGACATGGTGGTGTTCAGTCACAGGCTGGTCTCAGTGATCTGTGAGGTCTCTTCCAGCCTAATCGATTCTGTGACTGTCCCCAGAGCTGCTGCTGCCCCGCTGAGCAACCCCCCCACCCCCTTCCCCACGCCCTGTGCTCTGCTGTGACCCCAGCCGGGGCAGATGCACATCTGCAACCACTTAGGCTGGCCCAGGGTGGCTCCCCGGGCCGAGCAGCCGGAGGGAAGGAGGGGCTAGCTGGCCCCGGCTGCTGCAGAGCCTGCAGCTGCCCCGGGGAGGGGGAGGAAGTGCAGAAAGGGTGGGGGATCAGCGAGGCTTTGAGGCTGAGGTTCCCTAGGAAAGGCTGAGAAACAGCAGGGCTGTAGCTTGGTACGGTAAAGCAGGAGGAAAAAGCATTGCTGGGACGAGGCAGGTTGCAAAGCACAGTGTTTCCCCTTGTTTATTTGCAGTTTCCTGCACCGTGCTTATGGCATTGTGGTGGAAAAACACGGTCAAAATTGTGCAAGAACAATACCACAAAGACAGATTCTCGTGCTCTATCCAGCTTGTTATTGAATGTCCTAGGTTGGAAGGAATCCACAAGGATTATGGAAGTGACAGCTCCTGGCCCTGCACAGGACAACCCAAGAATCACACCATGTGTCTGAGGGTGTTGTCTAGATGCTTCTTGAACTCTGGGAGGTTTGGTGCTGTTGATTTGATTGGTTTGGTTTGGGCTTTATCTATCTATATATATTTTAGCCCCACTCATTTAATAAGGATTTCACTTGGGAAATAAATGCATAACATCAAAGCATGAAACATAGCTTTGGATGAATCGTTTAAGATTCTCAGCTACAACCAGGCTTTGTATCAGGCTTTTGCTCAACTCAAGTATTTCTTTAGAAGTCACTAAGTGACAAGCATTAAGGTGTTTTCTTCCTTAGGACCCAGACTTGCAGCAAGGAAGCAAAGTTTCCACATACAATATTTATACTGTTAATATGTATTTGTCACATTATAGTAACATGGAAGGCTAATGGGACAGGTTAATTCCTTGGAAAGCAGCAGTGCACAGAGTGTCTTGTACATATCTGTTATTGCAATGCAGGAGTCAGGACAGTCAGAAAAGAAAGGTACCAATTCCACTTGAACCAATTCCCCTCAGCAGAGGCAAACATTTCCTATGACACTAACTTGTCATAGATTTCTGTAGTTCCAAGTTCACTCAGTCTTTTCTTGTGCACCTGGCTCTTCTTTGCAGGAGTAGCCCCAAGTTCATTTGCAACTTCATGGTTGTCTTCTGTTTGTTCAGAAATCTCAGCCCAGTCAGGAAGCTCCAACCCATCAGCTGCATATTCAGGTAATTGTTCTTGCCTGAAGCCTCTACACAGGCTGGCCAGCCCCTGACTGGTTGGGCTGTGTGTTTCCTTCTGTTCTCGCTCCTGAAGCATCCTTTACATCAGAGGGCATAGTTGGTCTAACCAGGACCACAACATATCCTTCATTATTATGGATTGCATTATTGACCATGGTTAACTTGGGAATGTCAGAATGTTCATCTAAGAAATTCTTTGTAAATATTCCCTTCTTGCAGCGGTGCATGCCATTGTCTAACAGAGTACATCCACCACCTGGATATGTTTCCACACCAGCACCCTTGACACCACACAGATCTGAATTTTTCATCAATAGCTTGGCTGATGTTTGCACTGTTATGCCTGTGGTTTCACATTGTGACACACAACTCTCCGGGGTAGTTTTCCCATGCTGGAAATACTTAATCCCCTCCATGACATCATGTTGCACTAACTTCAAACTGGAGATCCTTATATTGGCTCCTGTACAGTCAAAATAGTTGTCTCCCTTGGTTTTCTATCAGTATTTTCTGACAGGTCTTAGCCTTCAAGTTCAACTGAATCAGCACTGCAGAACAGCCCATCTACAACACAGTGACCAGGACAGATCATGACTGTGTCTCCTTCAAAACAGGCATTTACAGCTGATAGCGGGTCATGGTGAAACTCTATTTCTAGGTCTTCACTACAGTCAGCTATGAGCCCAGAAGGCACACAATGTTCAAGGATGTCATGATGCAGCCTCAGTCAAGGCTCAGCATATCACACAAAGTAATCAAAGTCATCCTCCTCCTCCACGTGCACTGGTAGAAGAACCTGACACGCTGTACACCTGGTCAGACTCTCCTGACTCATCATATACAACCTGATGCCTTAAATGCACATTATATAGATTTTAACATAGCCTTTTTTAACACTTTTGGTATTAATTACTAATGCCTTTGGCCTTGTAGTACCTCTGTACAAGGTTCCTGAAATACTGTTTAATATTTCTTGTCAAGAATTCCAATGGACAAAGATTGCAGTAAGGTAAAGAACATTTTATCTGTATAAAATGTTCTTAGAATAAGACATAACAGGCTTATCGCTTTATATAAGAGAGGCAAAACTATTCAGAAGACCCAGAAACCTTGAAATTGTTCCAAGAAGGGCAGAAGATGCTGAGGAAGATGAAGATAAGGGGTCTTTGGGACCACCAACTCAGTTCTAGGAGGTGTGCCTGAAGGATGACCAAGGGGATGGACAATTTTTGGGCTGGGTGTAACCATGATGTAATGGTTAGATATCATAACAGCTAGTGTTACAAAATTGTAAAACCTATGTTATGTGTGTATGCGATACACAATATGCATATTGTGCACCTAAGGCCTTAATTAAAGAACTGCGCTTTATCTTTCTATACTAAAATAGTCCAGAGTAGTTTTTCTTTGTTTTTGGGCAATAAACCCACAGCTCCTGCAGTGGTGTCTGATGTCCCTGCAGCTTCAAGTGTTCCTAAATGCACTCCAAGGTAAAGCTGCTGTCCCATGACTTGCACAGGAAAGGCTCTCTGAGTTGCACAACTGTTTTAAGAGCTGGGTAGTCCACATCAACCTCCTCAACGAGAACTTCAGATGCATTAGTACTCTGGATTTCCTGCCATCCAAATGGTTCAAGGCTTTTTTCCAGGTACTCAGCTCTGAACTGTTTCACCTCAGAAGCTTTGCAGTGTTAAGGAAGAGTTTAGACCCTGGGTTGGCAGAGACAGAGTTGGTTTGTTTCAGCTGGATCTGGTGCCTCTGGAGAGGGACCCTGAACAAAGAAATTCCTGGGCCTTTATACTCTCACAGTCTGTGCACCCAATCTTCACATGCTCTTCATGCACCCAATGGCAATTTATCGTCTGGAGTCTTCTTACTCTTCATTGGATTCTTTCTCCATGTCCATGTGGACCGTGAATTGTTCTTATCTTCCAGCTTGGGGCCCTCCAGGGCCTCAACCTTATCTGAAGATACTCAGTCTTTCTCTGTTTACTCCCCTGCTTAGCCATCCATGCTAACAAACTGCTCATTTAAAATTCCCAAGCTTTAAGCAGGGCCCACTCATGCTAAGCTGTAAGTGAGTTGCAATTAAACTTAATCCTAGACAATTAATGTCTAATATTCTATAAGTAAACTTAATTTAATCCCCAACATTCCGTCAG
The DNA here is from genome assembly GCA_035583185.1 of Anabacerthia variegaticeps. Classification (NCBI taxonomy): domain Eukaryota; kingdom Metazoa; phylum Chordata; class Aves; order Passeriformes; family Furnariidae; genus Anabacerthia; species Anabacerthia variegaticeps. Next base: position 55,760,610 of record JAWWEW010000165.1, read on the forward strand.
CCAAGATGTAATCCTGGTAAGCTCTAAATCGCTTGTGAAACAAAAGATGATCAGTGTGAAAAATATCTGGAAAAAGCACATTCCCGTCTGGCACAGTTCTTCCTAAATCAGTCCCTGTATTGTCGGGACTGCCACAGTCACTCCAGGAGTCATCACTCCAGACAGCATCTTCCTGGAGCACATCTTGGCTTCCCCTCAGTGTGCTCCCACAGGCCACCGCCTCTCCCAGCCAGCAGCAGGGCCTGACCGTCCTCACACAGTCCCCTGGCAGACCCAGCTTGGCAGGAATTCAAATAGGTATTCCCACAACAAATCCTGCAACAACCTTTGAGCCGCTGTGGAGGCCCCTTTCAAGGCAGTGTGAGGGCTGTTCCCTGGAGGATCACTGCTAGAAGAGTTCATTTGCATTGCTCTTTGTAGTGATAGAATCATCTATATACTAAGGTACTTAAGTCCCCTCTCCTTATCCCTTTTGGGTTTTTTTTCTGTTTAGCTACAATGAGAGTACCTTGACATTTTTTGTTTGTGTTGAACTCTCTCTCCCCTGCCCCCCATAACCTCTCCAGTGAAACAAGAGGATGTCTTATGGCTTAAAAACTGCATCATCTATGTTTCTGGTGAAAGAAAAATTGTGAAAGGTTCTCTGTTTTCTTTGAAAAGGTGAGAAACTATCGATGTCTTATCGAGGTATGACAAGATTTGATAATTCTCGGGAGGAAACAACTCTCACATTTCACATACGTGAGAAACAAAACTCGAAAAGTCAAAATGGAAGAATCTGGACAGATCTATGCAAAACAATACAACCCAAAGTATTTACTAGAGAGCAACCAATCTCTGATAGAACTAGAGTTAAAAAGAATTTAATTGACTTATAACCACAGTGTTATAAAGAGAATGATCAAATTTTAGCTGCACACTAAAGTTTTTTATCCTCCTACTGGTTTCAGTAAATGAAATTTTAACACCACAGTTAAAAAGAATATATGAAAACCTGGTAATTTCCTAAATAGATATTTTTATATTGAGAAAGCTATCTCAGCTGAGGAAACTTTTGCAGCTAAGATAATCTGCAAGCAAAAGCAGAACTGATGCCAAAGTTGAAGTTCTAGAGACAAGGTGTGGGGCAGCACTGGAAAGAGATGTCTACAAAACAACCTGACATGGGAAATGAAAATGAAGAAAATAACTGCATACAGTTATTAACTGCATACAAAGAAAAGCAAAGAAAGGAGGGAATTACCGGTCAGAAATGTCAGGAAACTTTTAAATGGGAAGGTACTTCAGAGTATGTACCCAAAGCTTCTACACAATTGAGAGGCATTGCACCTAGTGGGACACTGCAGGGCAGCCTGCCTGCTGATGAAAGCAATAACATGAGGGACAGGGAAAATGATGCAAACCAGCTCAGCAGGTCTCTTCTAGGAAGTTGGGTCACCATTGACACCCAGCAAAATCTTCAGAGTGAGTGGCTGTTCTAATGGGATTTAAAAGCACTGGCAGCCTGTATAAAATATGAATAGGATGCTCCTTTTTGTCTGAAGCAGGAGGTACAGGGCTGGTTTAACAGGAGCAGGCATCGCCTCGACCTCTCCAAGCAGGTCCACGGTGCAGATCTATCCTTAGCGCCTGGTGGGACTTATTTGAGCTGGAGCCCCAGCCGCAGAGCAGGAGGGCTGGATCGAGTGGACCTGCTGCCCTGAGCCCCTTCCCTTGGCTGGGCAGTTGTTGGTTTGTGCTCCGAAGGGATGAAGGACGGGCTGGGCTCCAATCCGTGAGCGCTGCGTGTGCGCACAGGCTCCAGCTGTGCTGCCTGCCCGGCGCTGAGCTGAGCTGAGCTGAGCTCTGAGCTGGGCTGAGCATCCGCGGCTGCCGGAGCTGTGCTGGCAGACAGCTCTGGCTCTCCCCATCCCACAGCCCGCCTGCTCTGCCGGGTGCCCTGGCCGGCTTCTTCCTCCGGCCGTGGCTGGTACAGGGTGGTGTGACCTGCGTGCCATGCTCCTTGGAAAGCAGCCACTGCTCCCTCCCTCCTTCCCAGCCCCCTTCCTTCCCCTCTGGAGCAAGCCTGTGCTGGGCTGTGCTTGATGCCTCGGGAGCTTTGCTGCTGCTTTCTCAGAGCTGCTCAGCCCCTGCTGAGCCGGCCAGACTTTCACGCATTGGCCGTGACGGGAAGGTTGGTTTAGAGTTGGATAGTGTTTATAAAACTGCTGAAATTAACAAACTCACTGTCCAGGAGCAGGGCTGAAACTGTGCTTTTAAAAGACAACAAACAAACAAACAAGCAAAACAAACAACACTCCCCCCCAAACAACCAAACAAAACCAAAACAACCCTCCAAAAGCCCTAAACAAACAAACAAAAACCCCAAACCAAAAAACCCCAGACATGACTCAGACCTGAACTGGAAGCTGTGAGCTGTCGTCAGTACAGTGCTGTGCTCTGGCTGGCGAGTCTTATTGAGAGACAAGGTGTGTTAGCTCAAACTCTGTGCTTTACTAGCACAACTGCATGTGGTTTGGAAGAGTTTTTGGCTGTGATCCCACTGGTTCAGAATGGGGACAGAGCTTGCTTGTCTCTGCCTGCTGAAGACAATGTGGACTTGCTCTGAGTCTGTATTGTTTTTCTCATAATTACTGTTTGATTAAAACATTTAAGATATGTTTGTCTTTTTAATTTGGCTCCAGTGCAGGGCAGGAGGCCCACTCCTAATGTACTATTTCTTTTAAGCCAAACCTGGCAAATTCTGATTAGCTCGGAGATAGGCAGCATTATGAAACAGTCCTGAGTGCTTCTGCAGGCAATCACATTCCTGCAGCAGAGCTAGCCTAAAAAATCCAGAGGCAGATGGAAGAAAGGCTAAGGAGGGTAATTAAATGTGGCTGTTCCCTAAGAGGTAAGCCTGCAGTAGCAGCTCGGCTGGGCCCCATAAGCCAGGTACAGGATACAACTTCATTGCGTGCAATCTGCAGTCACAATGCACTGAATTTAAGAGAAAGAATTTTCGTATTGTTACAGTGTGTTAACGTGTGGCTCACCAGAGGTGAGTGGAAGTTCTGCTCAGCCTTCAGTGAGGACAAACTGCTCTTTCACTGCTCTGAGCCTGGAAAGGCTGTTGCCCTACCAGTCGGAGGGGTTGGACAAAGGACAGTGGGCATCTGGTGCCTATAAAACAAACCAAAGCTCATGGTAAAGTGAGTGAACATTTGCAGGCTAGCTGTAGCTTGATGCTGGCTGATAATGATGCTGGTATCAAATGTTAGTGGCTTACAAAATGAGAATAGCGTAGTCAGAGCACTCATCACACCAGCTAATCCATGCACCAGCTAATACATGTCTGAATATGGTAGTATTGGCTCAGCTGGGTGTTTGTGCTGGCGAAAAACTGCAGAGCTGTAGCAGGCAGGTGATGGGAGGGGGTGTGTTGCTGTCAGCACAACAATGGCAAAGCAAATCCCTTCTGAGGCAGAAATCTGTCTGCCTCAGGCCACCAGCCTCAGGCCTTAGGTTTTATGGCTGTGGGTATCTGATCTGTCTGCTAGGAGGCCAGGGGGGATTAGGAGTGACATGAGCCAAGAAGTGAGTTCTTTGTAAGAACTTGTTCAGGCTAAGATACTCTGTGAGCTAAAAGCAGCACTGCTGTGTTTATCCAAGCCAGCTAATAACTTTATGGAACCGATAATAAATTGCTAAGAAGTGGTATTAGTAAGTTTTGACTGCGGGAAATAGAGTGGAAACAGGACACAGGGGAGCTGTTGAATTTGTACTAGTCCACAAACTCTCTTTAACCTGTCTAAAAAATGGTTGTGTTGGAGTTAAAGGCCCCTCACTGGCAGGTAGGTGTTGAAGTCACTGACCATCAGTTTCCTCTTATGGTGAAAAGGACCTGAAAGAAAGAGTGTCCTCGTGTTACAGTATTTGTTTATGCTCCTCAACCAGCAGGATGTGACAAAATAAAACAAGTGTTTTCAGCAAGATTTGCAGTTCCCAGACAATTCAGAGAAGGTGTTCTGCATAGTGGGTGAGATGCAAAGCTACAAAACCTAAGGGGCTACAAAGTACGCTTGGGAAATTCCATCTGTGACACCACAAATGCTGCTTACCCACACTGGCAGGCAGGGGCCGAGAGCTGGTGTGTAGCTTTGTGTTGCAGAGGACATCATCGAGAGAAACAAAGCCTGGATGATACCAAGTTAAGGACAATGGGAACCTCTAGTGTCAGAGCACCATGCGCTGGACTAAACAGCAAAAGTCTCCAGATTATGTACCAGCAATCAGCCAAGATGGATTTTAAAGTGCTGAATGATGTTTGGGGTTTTATTTTAAGGCTTCTAAGCCCGTTTCTGGATCATCACAGTAGTTCTGGTTTATGTTTGTGAGGGACAAGATTGTTTTGTCGTTGCAAAAGTGTTGCCTTAAAAAGATTTTTAATAACTAGAGTAAAACACCTACTTCTTAATAGGGATTTTCTTCTAAACATACATTTTGGACACTTGAGAGCCATGTTATCTGGTGCTGCTTAAAATATGTGTTTCATATCTAAGCATAAATACCATAGGCTATGACAGTTGCTATAGCAACTAAGCATCTACTATTAAATAGCACCCACAGGCTCAAAAACCATGTGCAGCCTGTCACTACACAAGATATTCCTTTCTTTGCAGCCAGCTAAGTGCCATATTTTCATCTCGGGAGTTAGTCTGTTTCTGATGAATGTGTTTGTGCTGGGCATGTGAAGATCTTTTCTCCCCCACCAGCAATACCTTCCTTTGAAACTGCAGATACTGTAAGAACTAAATAGCCTGAAGCGGTTGCAAGCTGAATAAGTTAATGAATAATTCCTTTTTCATATATCCTTGAACATACATTAGAGTGTGGCTTTCAGATCTTTTAGACCAGATTTGTGGCTTACACCTTTGCTGTTCTGCATCTTTTGATATTACAGTGTTTTGCTCTGAAACCAGCCTCTTGGAAGGCACCATGCTGTTCCTAGAAGCCATATCCTTGAAAATTACAATACCAGTGGGAAACTAATTTTTGCAGTCACAGCAAACCAGAGAGTTATGATTCAAAAGCACAGTTAAAGCTAACAAAACTTTTAAGAATATGTAGGTCAGTTGTTTATTTTTAAGCTTGCATTAAAGTTGTTAAGCATTTGGACTATGAAATCTAGGGGGAAAAAAGTAGAAGAACACTGAGGTTAATATGCAGTAACAGTTCTGGTAGTTGAGACTTTAATAACAAGGTGTTGACAGCATTCGTTGTTTTACATTTTCCAAACCAGAAATGTGATTTTCTTTAGATCCATCATAAATAACAAGAGCAAAATTAAGTGTTAGTAAGAGAAATATTCTGGTTATAGAAGTTAATGCTTTATCTGCAAGTTAAAATGACCCTCTGTGCTCCTTGAAGAGTAGATGAAGGCTGTTGTAGTGCTTGGATTGTTTCCAAATTTTGTTTGAGAGTTTGGTGAATTCATAGGTTAAATGGAAAACAAGCTGTATCCACAAATTATTGCTGATGTTGATTTGAGGGAGGCTTAGTAGAATTGCATAGTCTATAAGAAAAAATATATCTTAAATTATGGTAGCAACATAGCAATTATGATTTAATGAAGGTATCAGAAAATGAGCGTAAGAATTAGGTAAAAAAAGGCTTGAAAAGGCATATTAAAAATGTGATTTTTTTTTTTTTAAAGCCCATTTTTTCCTAAGAGAATGATTGCTAAGGCCTGTATGCCTTGTCTGTTTAAAGGGTTAACCCAATTAGAACCATGAGTATGAACACAGATAAGAGGCTGTGATCTGGTGTTATTCTCTGCTCCAGTCCTGCACTTTGATGGGTATGAAAGCTTTGACTTTTGTAGCAATAAAGGAATGTTAACTCATGTCTTTTGGTGCTCTGTCAGTAGTCAGTGATTTCCAAGCAATCATTTCAACATGTCTAATGTTAACAGAATAATAAATCTTTGATTGGTGTTACTTACAGATAGCGCCAAATGCCAGTGGACTTGGGATAAAGTGAATGGAACTGGAATGAGCAGTGGTGCAGGGTGATGTGGAGAGTGGTTTGCTGAGGCAGGGAGGCAGACTGGGGTCATCAAAGAGTTGTTTACAACTTGCTGGGTGTTTAGATGCTGCATGGGGCTGCTCAGATGAATGCTTTAGATGATCTGTTTGCCTCCTGCCACTTAGATCCTCTCCAGGGAGTCATGGACAGATCCTGGCAACTTCCATCATCCTCCATTTTTTATTTTAGTGCAAGGGAATTGTCTCACTCTTTGTCTCCCCATGATTTCCCTTCTTGTTTTCAATACTGTTTTGTTTTTTTTTTCAGGTTTCTTGCTTCTTGTTTTTCAGCCTGTTTATAGCCAGTGTTTGGAAAAAGTTGAGTGTTTCTGCCGTATTTGGATAAATATTGTAACCCGGTCTTGTGTCTGGCTCAACAGCAATCAACAGCCCACACACTCATCTGTACACACTGTTCTACCTAGCAGCACGAAGTCTTACAAACTTATGATTAGAGGATGCGAACTTAAGAGATACGAATGTTATTAATGTTTTTTCTTCTACTGTGAAGTCCACCATGCCCAGCAGGAGAAATAGGGTTGAGTATGGTGCCCTCTTGTGACTACATTAAACTCCTGGAAAAACATCATGCCGTGACTTGAAAGCGATCAAGTCTTGAATTACACTGGAAAGCACAAAGAAATTTGTCCTAAACAGAAGCTGGAATATAGAAGGGGGAAATTAACCTCTCAGTGTAATTTCTGAGATGAAACTACTGCGTGGTTCAGAACAGAGGCAGTAGACTCACAACCCACAGATGACTGCTGTGTTGAGTATTTCAGTGATATGTTGCTTTCATAAAAGCTTTTCTTCTTGCTAGTTAATTAGATATGATACTGAAGGATGAACAGGTCAGGATTATATATTAATATTGCCTTACATTGAGTAATATACTCAAGCTACAATTCTACATTAACCCCCCCCAAATTCTGGAGGTTTGAAGTCATTATGATATGAAACTATGATCCAGAAAAAAAGGTTCCAATTCACGTTTAATTTTTCACAGCCTTCAAAGAGGAGGTCTGTTTTCACATCTTTGGTTTAATTCCATGTTGATTTATTTGTAATGAGTTTCAGTATCTCCGAAGTTAAAAAAAATAAATTATTTTCTGGGATTTTCCCTTGTACAGTGTTATTTATAATCTTGCAGTTTGACTAAGAACTGGTTCTAATATCTGAAACTGAATACTAAGAAAACAAAAAGACAAATATTTAGTATAATTTCCAGCTTCTCCCCTCTCATTAGAGGGGAATATTTCTGGTCAGAAGCGGGAAGACTCATCCTTTAATAAAGCAAGCAAGGTCAACTCAGGCTCTCATTAGGGAAAGCCCTGTGCTGAGTTATAAAATCACACACACCTTTGAATTCTACTATTGTGGGTACTTACGTGGCCCTTTGACCTTTAGTTTCCCATCAAATCTTTATGACATTACAGTCTGCCTGTATGTGCTTCACACCCCTGTGTACAGAGGAAGTTCCCCATTCGCCCCCTTGTTTCTGATAGAAACTTGAGATTTGCTCTTGGCCTGCCTAGAATCTCCTGACTTTTCTCGATGGGCCATTCTCACAAGTCAAGACAGCAGGAAGCCAGTGATACTCCTGAGTTCCCTTGTTTTTTAATGTACATTTGTAGTTTCTTCCATTTGCATATCACAGAATATGCTCAGTGGGAAGGGACCCATCAGGATCATTGAGTCCAGCTCCTGACCCTGAATAGGACCATCCCCAAGAGTCACACCACATGCCAGGGAGTGTTGTCCTAACACTTCTTGAACTCTGTCAGGCTTGGTGCTGTGACCACTTTCCTTGGGAGCCTTTCCAGTGCCCAACCACCCTCTGGGTGAAGAACCTCTTCCTAATATCCAACCTAAACCTCCCCTGACACAACTTCAGGCCATTCCCTCAGGACCTGTCACTGGTCACCACAGGGAAGAGATCAGTGCCTGCCTCTCCTCTTTCCCTCACAAGGATCGCTGTGTCCAGTCACAAGTTTAGTTTGAGCCTTGCTCATTTGCTCCCTTCAGGACACAGCTGTTCCTGCCAGCAGTGCAGTGAATTGCACCTTTCAACTGAGAGCTGCAGACTGCCCATTTTCCTAATTTTAGGAAAGATTTGAACAAAAGAATTAGAGGGAGACAGAAATCAGACATGCAGCTAAATGGGAAATTACAGGATTTTTAAATAATACCTTATCAAATGTCCTTTATCAAACATATTGTCTAGTCACCTCTAATGTCAAGCATACAATAATAAAAACTACTTATAGCGGGTAGTGTGAGTTTAGTCTTCTCGACCGTATTTCAGAAAGGCAACCTCCCCCCACCCCCGCCCCAGTTAATCAGATAGATTATAGTTCTGTTTTCTCAAGCATATCAGACTCACACTGTCAGAGAGTCATCCCAGAAATCACGTGCTAAGAAAGTGCTTCCCAACCTGTGAAAATAGTGCCAGGAAGGAAAGAGCTTGAGAGACAGAACCCAGATGGATAGATCTCCAAGAACTAAGGATTTTAAAGATTTTTGCAGGTGGCCTACTGTGTACAGCAGTTCAATAGCAAATGCCATTAATGTTACTGATGTGTTCAGTCCTCTACCCAGACAGGTACTGTGAGCCTTGTGAGTGCTTGGCCCTAGTGTTTCCAGTTTGGAAGTCAGCTCTGTAGGTCAGTATCACTCTTATCATTTGGAAACAAAGAAAACCACCTCCAAACACCAAAATACCCTAGTGAGGAAAATCCCAGCAAAGTTCCCAAGGGTCTAGTGCCCATGTTACCAGAAGGAGACATAAAGTTAAAATGAAAGTCTGCATATTTTTTTTCTGTTGTCTCAGCATAAATAGAAGCAAATAAAGTACTTTGAATCTGACCCTGAAAGTGCTGACTCATTAGAATTTGTGCCTTAATACCTTATTCTGCCTCCATGCTGTTCACTGCTCCATTGAAATAATCTCTGAATATGCATACGACACACCTGCTCACTCTTTCTAGTATCTCCTGCAAGGGCTTGTATTTTAAGCTGAGAAGCCAGACAATGCTCTAGGGAAAAAGTGTCACATTTTACAGATGGGGAACTGTGATACAGGCTGCTGCATTGCTAAGTAGCTTTCTGAACATAGGTATTTGCATATTTGTTCAGAACATCTGCGACTTTACATTTACAAGGCTTTCCAGGACTTTGTGTATCATAGAGCACCTTTTTCCCACAGTATCTCCCTTCTCTTTAATTCTTCATTGCCCTCCAGAAAACATCTCGAGACAGACCTTTGAACATAGAGGGGATGCTCTGTGATCATGGGCTGAAATGTACAGGCCCGGTCACAAACTGAGGCTACCAAACAGGATGGATCATTTTGTGGTGTACCGAGAGCCTGCTCTTGTAGACAATATTCGTATGACATTTTGTAAAATTCTTACCACATAGCTTACCATCTCTCCTCAGCAGACTTTCTGTCTGTCTGCAAGGCTGTGTTTTGCTTCTTTACCTCAGAGCATTTCTTACAGGATGGAGTAAGAGTAAAATCCTAGAAGTTATCTATGATCTGAATTACAGATGAGACATAATGAGTTCAGAGTCCTACCCTTTCTCGCCAATAGCTCATGATGACAGCTACTACCATTATTGCCAGGATATTAGTATTACTCCTATTTGGGATAACAGACTTCTCTTTTTATGCTTCATATTCTCATCACTTGAAGATTGAATCATGAGGCCATGCTGCATCCCTACTGCAAATAGAAGCGCCCTCTCCTGTGCAAAGGTTCATTTTGCAGGGAAAGAGGGAGTGCAGTGGAATGCAAACCACCCCAGCAGGCACTGAAAGAGATGGAGAGGACTGGTAGGTATCACAACCTCTACACATCAGTTGCAGAGGACACGCTGGGAGATCCAGCTTTGGGGATGCTGACACCTGTATGCTTTCCTGCATGCCAAAGAGATTAAAAAAAATGATTACGTTTCTCTGATGTGATCTTCCACCCTTATTTGCTACCTTTAGTTTGTTCTGGTTTGAAAATAAGACAGGCATTCCAACCTGTGAGAAAACTTTGGCATCATTTCCCTGTATAGAGAAAGTTTTCTGAAAGACCTGTCCCACAGCACAAGGTGTAGAATGACAATATGCTCACAACAAAAAGCCATTAGATTGTGGATATTTTTGAAAGCCTGGCTCCAAGTTACGTATCATCACTCAATACCCAACAAAGATTTGGTATTGGGTTGTACATGAGAGCAGAGACTAAATGAGACCAGTGACAATATCACCAACTGCAGATGAAACTTTGTCACACATAGTATGAGTTTTTTCATATCAGGATTTGCCTGTTTTGTATAACTATCCTCTTGAAGCAAAATTTAATACAGAACATGAAAGTATTTCTTAGTTAGGAATAGAATTTTATAAGTGAATTACCCCAAACATTTACTTAAAAAAATTGCAGTCTTTAGAAATAGATTACAATTGATGAATAAGCAAACAGATCAGATATATTGTCTGCAAAAACTGGTTTAGCCAGATCTAGTTCATAGACAGAAATTATTCATTTCATGCTTTACAGTCATACTTAAAATAATCAGCAATCCACTTATCTCTCAGGTATCTTATGAATGTCTGAAACACATGTAAAAATGAAATAATATTTTATTCATTCAGTAGCCCACTCCTCTTTAAATCAAATGGTGGAAGTTACACTTGAGTAAATACTGAGTATAAAAGAGAGTGAAATTTTATAATCTCCACTCCATACACTGGTGAGCAGCTTACTTGCTGTGAGTCTTATGTGTGGAAACCTGGCCATCTAAAGACCAAACTGGAAAGCACAGCCTAGGTTTGGTTCTGTACTCTCTTCAAGTCATCCTGTAGGTTGAGTTGAGCTGAGGAAGTTGGGGCACAGATCCAAACAACTGTGTCGAGATGCAGATCTGATGTAGCAGGTGAACATTTCTTCACAGCACAAAGCAGTCCCTGCAGGCCCGCTGCTGATTTCTCTGCAGGAGGAAAGGATGGAAAGACCCACACAATCAGTCCACCCCTCAGCTCTGCTCTGACCTGAGTAGTGCCCTTTGCTGGGTCTCTTATATGTGTCCCAGTGCTGAGACCTTTCCTTTGCTTGGGTGACATGGTCGGATACTGCCTGACAAACCAGATCACGTGCTTCAGTTTATCAGACAAGAAACAACCAGTTTATCTGATGGAGTATTTTAACAACATGAAATAACATTTCTCTGTGTCCTCTCTCAGACATAAAGCTGCTTTTTTGTTTATCCAAAGAAGTCAGGATTTGCAGATTTCCCTTGTGGATACATTGCTTGATACCTGGCCCCTAATCCTTTCAGTAATCTGTCACAGAATTGTTTGGAAAGCACCTCTGGAGATTATCTAGGTAAATTTCCAAGCTAGATCAGGCTGCATGGGTCTTTGTCAGTTCTAAGGCTTTTGGTGCAGGGTGTGTCTGAACAATGAAACTCCAACGATTTTCATTAAGCAAAGATGCATAATTTAGAACAGCATACAACTTCAGTAAGGCAAAAGAATTACAGCTGTTGCATCAGGCCCTGATAATCCCTGTCCATTGAATCCATGGCATTGGGCACTAGTGTTGGTTCATAGAATTACAGAATATCCTGAGGTGGAAGGGACCCACAAAGGTCATCAAGCCCAACTCCTGGCCCTGCACAGGACAACCCAATAGTCACGCCAGGTGCCTGAGAGTGTTGTCCAAATGCTTATTGAACTCTGTCAGGCTTGTTGCTGTGACCATTTCCCTGGGGAGCCTGTTCCAGTGCACAACCACCCCATGGGTGAAGAACCTTTTCCTAATATCCAGCCTAACCCTCCCCTGACACAACTTCGTGCTGTTCTCTCAAGTCCTATCATAGGTCACCAAAAAGAAGAGATCAATACCTACCCCTCTGCTTCCCATTGTGAGGTCTCCCCTCAGCCTCCTGTAGGCTGAACGGACCAAGGGACCTCAGTCACACCTCATACAACATCCCCTCTAGATCCTTCACCATCTCTGTAGCCCACTTTTGGACACTCTCTAATGGCTTTGTATCCTCCTTGTAGTGTGGCTCTGAAAACTGCACAAAGGGTTTGAGGTCAGGCTGCACCTGTGCAGAGTAGAGCGGGACAATCACATCTCTAGACACTCTCCTTTTATCAGACAAAAAACATCAGAGAGATTTCTAAATTCATCGAGGTCAATATCTAATTTGCATCCAATTCGATTAGTTCAGAAGCCTGTTCCTCTGCTTTCTTCTAAATTCACTGCTATTACTCATCAGAGTTTATGTTTAGACTGTGGAAACCCTGAGGCTGGGACAGTTTGCATTTGCATCTTCAGAGATGTGTCACCAGTGCTGGGGCTGACAGGGGCTGGTACAAGCTGTATTCAGCTCCTGCTAAAAGTTTGATTTTCAGCAAAGTTACAGATATTCTGATATACAGATCTCTTCTTGATACTTTAGAGGATTTAATTTCTGGGACGTGTATGAAAATAGGAACACAGAGTTTGTTAATTAACATCACAACCAAACTTCACATTTTTCCAGTTTAGTATTATATGAACTGCTTTTGAGGAAAAAGGCATTTCATAGGTAGATATCAGAGGAGTAATTAAGTAATAAAAAAAGAGAAATATATAAAAAATATAATAAATTGAGGAAGTATAATTTTGGCACAATGTTTCCTTCCAAAAAAGTATAAGAATAAAACATAATATACAGAAATATCAATGGCAATTTTAATGTATTAAGAAGTATTGTATTTACATTAGTACTAACATTTGCTAATACTAGTTCAACTCAGAAATATGAGCATGAATAACAATTTAAAAATATCACAGAAATACAATGTTACATATGAAACAGAACAATGCTGTGAAACACTTTGCAAACTCATACGCAGATTGACTCATGTTCTTTGTTTGTCGGATCACTTAAGAATGCAAAGAAGCTGTTTAGATAAATCTAGCCAGATTTGTATAATTCTTAATTTTCAAATTCTGATTTGAAGGGATCAACAAATTATTCATAGTAAGAGTGGTAGCATCAATAATGAAATTTGCCACAGCATGGTCTCCTGTATGCATCTCCAGCGTGTCCAAGGATGTTCCCCCAGCTATGGGCAGAAAGGACTGTGTTCTCCAGGCTGCCAGCCCTTCCATGTCAGTAAGGCACTTGGGTCTTGCACAAACAGTGTTAGCTTACTCAGAATTGAAACATAACCTCAAAAAATGATTGGAGATGGCACAAAAGAGTCCCTGACTCCAGTGGGAAGTGTTCAAGTTTTCAATACATGTCAGGGCATTCCAGATTTGACTGCAAAACAAGTAAAATTTACTAATTGTAAACTGTCAAGCATTAGAATTGTACATTTCAAGAATGTCAGGACAGTGCAAGATCTTGACTAATGCAGCAGCAGTAATAACATTCTGTGTTACCAGGCCACTGTTTTGCCCTTTAATTCTTCCAGAACATGCAATGTGTACTGAAGTATGAGAAACATTTTCAAGGCTCTTGTTGAAAGACTCAGTTTTAATATTTTCCAGTGGTTAACCACAAACATTAACAGCAGAGTACATGTAAGAGAATCTGAACATGTTCCTCCTCAAGAAGCAAAACTTTCAACTTCATAGGAATGGTCTATTGTTCTACTCAGCAGCGAGTTATCGGGTTTTTTTCTCACAAGTTAAAACCAATTTTACTTCATATGAGCAAGAGTCAGTCCAAATAAATCAGCTTTTAAGATTTTAGTTTGAGTCAAAGTAAATTACTTAATTTATTTCACATATCCTTAGCGAAGCAATATTTTCACCAATGACACTGGTGGGCCAAGTTTATTGTGTAAGACAAACAGAAGTAAGAATTATCACTCCTGTAGTGTCCTCAAGGAGTTGCTGACCCATGCAGGATGTGCAAGACGATGTCAGCATGTAAATACTTGTGTGCTGAAGTCTGCAGCCTGCAGCTGGCATTGGGAACTTCTTATTTGTTTCAGCTACCTGCTAGCTGTCACCTTCTTGGTCTCTGCCACTAGCAGAGGTCTTTTGAATGTTGGATGAAACTGTTACGTCTTTGTTTTCTTCTCTTTGCCCTTCTTCTCCTGATTCTTCTTGTATTTCCAATTTTCTTCTGCCAGTCTTGTGAGTAATGGATGACTTTAACTTCAATGAGTTCAATCTCTGCCTTCTCAGGATCATGTAACAATCTTTTCGGACGTTTTTACTAACCAGCACGTAGATGATTGGGTCGGCAACACCATTTGCAGTGCCTAAACACAGAAACGCTGTAAAGGTTGAATATATCTTCTTTTCAAATGGACATGGACAATTCTGATGAAACATATAGTATATGGCTCTTATTATGAGTACCACGTGGTAGGGAGAAAAGCAGATCAAGAAAATCACAATAATGGCGATAGCCAGATTCTTCACTTTGGCTTTTTCTTGGCAAGTCAAGGTGCTGCTACATTTTGTAATTTGGAAAATTTTGTAGTTTGTGAACGTGAGGATTGTGAAGGGTATGGCAAATCCAAACAGGAATCTAGCAAAGCTGAAAGAAGCCAATTTTATGTCAAGAGGCACAGTTTCAAAGCAGGTTTTCTTACTCGTAAGTTGCTTATCTTCCATGTAAAATACTGGCATGTGGATTACTGCAACCACAGCAAAGAGAAGACAAACTATTATGATGGCCTTTTTCTGTCCTCTTTTTCCTCTTGATTGCAGAGGATACACCAGTGCCACATAACGATCCACAGAAATGCAGCATAAAAGCAGAATGCTGATGTATATAGTGCAGAAAAAGATGTATGCTGTTATTCTGCAAGTGGTTTCACCCATGCTCCATTTGTGCCCCTTTTCCACATAGGCAATCCAGAGAGGTAAGGTACTTAAATACATCAGCTCACACAATGATAAACTGAAAATGTAGATGGCAATTACTTTATTCCTTTGGATTTGTACAAATGTAAGCAGGGTAGTTAAGCAATTTGCTGGAATGCCTATGGCAAAAACAATGCTGTAAACAGTAACCAGGAGTGTCTGGCTGTCTTTGTAGGGAAATCCTGGGCAAGTGGAATTATCACTTATGTTTAGACAATCTGCCATTATTCTTTTTCCAGCTGGTGTTTCCTGAGAATCAGAAGACAAGGTGAAAAGTTAGCATTGCATCACTTAAAAATGTGTCAGTCAAGGTTATGGTCCCATAGGAGCCAACTTGACATGCCAGGGAAGCAAGTGGGATGCTTGTTTTGAGGAAACATCTAAGACAGGCAAGTTTTCCAAGTCCTGCTGGTCTTCTGTAGAGACCCCCTGGGAGTCAGGTCTGATTTACTTCCAGAAAAAAGTGACATTTTTCACAAGGAATTTTTTGACTACATGAGATTTTGTTCTGTTAAAAATGGGATCTGTCTATTAAAACGAGTTATTGGGGACTATCCCTAAATCATGCTGTCTCATAAATAATTCTGAGCTGCTAGTCAATTACTAGAGACAATTCCCAGAGGAAAGTGAGGGCATTAGTCTGCAATTCAATTTTTTAAACTGAGTAACAGTTCCAAAAGAAGGCAGTAATTATGGTTGCTCAGGTGGGAGAACCATCTGAAGAGGGTGGTGGTCATTCCCAGAATTGTAGAATCATTAAGGTTGGAAAAGAACTCTAAGATCATCAGGTCCAACTGTGTTGACGTTGTGTCAGAGACTATCTTGTATACAGGAATCAGAATCTGGCCAATGGTAATCTCCACACTGCAGCATAGTGGTTCAGGTCTGTCTAATTCATATTTCTCTCCTCTCTTCTCTTAATGAGTAACAGCGGAAGAAACTACACTTGTAGTGTGGAACTACACCTGTCATAGAAAGTCAGTGAAACTGCCAATCATGTGTGTTTGACACCTCTGGGAAACAACAGGAAATAAGGGCAGTTAGAGGAAGTAAACAAGACCAAAGAGAGGAACATACACATTTGAGAGAGATGGAAGCAAAGAAATGTAACGCTCTTTGAACAGAAGAGGTTACAAAAATCTCCACCTTTCCAAGATGACCATACACAAAAGCAGACTTGGCATTTGGTTTGTGTTTAGCAGTGCTACAAGCAGCATTTCTTGTAAAGTCACATGATGACTTCCATGCAGAAGTCTTCTCCAAGTGAATAGAGGAATAGAGAGGTCAGTGATGTGTGCCCTTAAAAATTGTACTTTGTTCTATTTATGAATTGAAGGTGTCCACTGCATAACATTCTGGATAAAAAGAAGTCTTGTCTGGTTTAATCTTTTGGGGATTCTCTTACAGGTGGACACCTACTCCAGAGTAACTAATTCCTGCTAACTCCATGTGGAGATGTGTTGTCAGAAACTGTCCCTTCAGACAGAGGAGGCACATGGGCTTTCCCAGGCCACACTTTGTGTTTGCAATTTCTGTAACCCTGAGTTTGTGATGGGGAGAAGATTTTAGCAGACTTGGACCATTTATTTGTTGCTTTTTTGGGCCCATCTCAAGCAGACCAAGGGGAAGCAGTTTGCTCTCACTGCAGTGGGATTGTCTCCTGCATCTTTGGGAGGGTGGACAAGCTGGTAGGGCCATTTCTTCCCCTCTGTGTGGGCAAGAGCAGCCCCTGGGACAGCACAAGCAGCTCCACCCTGAATGCTTAACAGGGCACCTGCTTTGCAAGATCCTTAGAGCCTGAAGTGCAATCAGGTCCCCTGACTTAGTTTAGTTACCAGATGATGGGTACAGTGTGAGAAAATGGACACAGGTTGTCCTAGGCCCTCACAGCAGCACAGTGCTATCCACAGCCATAGACGCCAAGAGAGGATGTCCTGGCCCTTGTTCAGAGATGTTCACTTCCATCAAGTACCCCAATGCAGTCAGTTTTGAATGAAGATGTCCTGGCAAGTGAGGGGGCAGAGCCAGCGATACCTGCTGTCCCCAGCACCAGCAGCAGAATAAACTGTTCCCTGGGGTGGGGACATTTAAAGGCACCTGCTCAGACAGAGGAACTGAGAAAGTCTGTGTGCGTAGAAGCACACTGGAGGGTGCGACCGTGCTCTGCAACTGCCTTCCACTTCCCCACAGCAAATCATGCTCCACTCTCGTGCTGACATGCTGGTGGTCGCTGCAGTGGTTGAGCCAAAGTATCTTTCCATAGGGTCACATCCCTCCACCTCCAAGAATTGGACAGCAGAGTGGGGTGTGTGTTGAAGCTCTCTCAAGGGAGATCTGAAGTTTTGTCCCTGGACATAAAATCATCCATTTCTTTTCTACTAGTTCCCATTCTAAAACCATATTGTACATGCTAAAAGCCCCAGCATTTCTCATGCCATGTGTCACCTGCACCCAAAATCTGACATGGAGCTCAGCCTACAAAAGTATGGTAGATGAATATGAAATTGTAGAGTAGTTTAGACATATTCATGCCTTCAAAAGAAAGTTGGATCCATTATTGTCCCATCTTAAGAATGACGGGAGAAGAGAATCCTCACTGCTGTTTGGAGGAAGTGGTACAGTACTCAGCAGGGCGGCTGTCAAATCATGTGTCAGAGGGTGTTGTTCTTCCCTCTTTTCCTAGCAGTGAAAGTGCATTGAGAGCTGGTGTTAACTTACAAAATCTGTGGTTGTGATCACAGCTGGTGGTGACTTGAGTTTTTTGCTGCCTCTGAGTATGTGCCATCCTTGGTGTAGGAGGCGGGATTTTCTCTGGGCCACCTACAAAACTGCTGCATAGAGGGGATAAAAAGGGTGCTTGATTTCAGGGTCAGCAGTGTTTCTCTGCCCAGACCTCACCTGTGAATGGACAAACAAGACGTTGTCCTCAAATCAGATGTGCCTGACTGATGTGAGAGCTGCTCTACACCTGCACACTATAGAGGGTCTTGTAGACCTCCCCTTCTATGGTAAAGCACAGCAGGTGAATACAGCTCATAGGTCAGGCAGATGGTGGCAGCCAGGGCAAGGACATGGCACAAGTCCCACACCATCTCAGTTACTCATGAACTCATCTACTGCATGCACCTTAACAAAAACGCCTTCAGGAGTGGTTAAGGTGCTCTCTCCTGCCCTACCTCTGGGCTTTGCACACTTCTCTTGACCTTGTGTTTGTCTGAATATTCTCCTTTCTGCACAGCTTCCCCTGGAGCAGCCAGTGATAGTACAGGGCTGGAAGGAAGTGGTAAAAGATTTCTTCTGTAGATACGTGACTCCCAATGTTTGTTCCTCTTGCTTCTTTCATTCACCTCCTCCCCTCCCACCCTGCTCCATGTCTTCTTCCCATGCTCAGCTACTGGGAGTGAGCCTCAGGAAGGAGATTCCTGTCGCTTTCTAAGCTGTCTGCATGGAGCACATTTTTTTCCTTGGTATTTGGCATACGGACTAAGCCACAGGGCTGGGGCTGAGCTGAAGAGACCTTCACTCTTAAAAGACTGTCTGCTGTCCAGCACAACAGCTTAGCTGACAAAACACAGCCACAGGTGTGGATTTACACTGGTAGAGAAAAAGCATGTAATGAATGACTCTCCTGAAGCTCTGGCCTGTCAGCTTGGGTGCTTATGTCCTTCGTAGAAGGAATGCTTCATATCCCAGCCCCGTATCAGGAAGGAGAGGAGAGCACACCCATTTGCTCCACTCTCCTTCTCTTGGCTTTCTGCCACTGGGCCCTGCATCCAGCCCTATTTCTGAGCTTGACTTGTCTCTGCTCAGCTCTCCAAGCCTGCAGAGGGGTTTCCTTCTCAAACTGAAGATCACAAAGCAGCACTCAGCAATTTATGAAAGTTCTCCTGGTGGCATTGCCTCTCATGATGACCCACACTTAAGGGGAAGAAAACACCACCACAATCTACTCTGTGACTAAGTCAACTTCTCTGCACCTCTGCAACCCTCTTCAACTGAATGCACATTGATATCTTCTTCTCAGGCCTTTAGAGTTTGCTGGATTGATGCTTGGCTCAGCCCATAGGATTCTCAGTTCTGCCTTCCTCTGTGGTGTCTAGGCTAACCTGCATCTCAGATATTAATTCAAATGAAAAATAATAATAATTACACAGCTGAAAAATCCATACACCACTTTCTGCTAATATTTGTGATGAACAATTTTGGTTTGAACACCAGAACTTAGCATTATCACATCCAGGAATTTTCGAGCATTTATAAAGGGTCAAATATAGCTGTGATGCCAAGGATGAGTAACATCCAAGAACATATTTGTGAGACACAAGCTGTTCCAATGCATTAGGTTTCTTTGCTGCCCTGTAGCTTTCAGTTGAGCTAAGCCTCTCCAAAGTAGCTGTTTTCACCTTTCTTTGACTTGTCCTTCCTTATCTGCTAAATCTCACCAACCATAACTAGGTGTTAGATCAAGTCCTGTCCGTGTTTTGCATCAACAGCTCAACATATATTTATCATCACTCTGAGCTTCTTGCTCTGTGAGACTCCCTGCACGTGACAAATTGCAGTCAGCATGTGCATGTTTGCTGCCTTCAGGGTGTGCAAAACATCTCATTTTCCAGGAAAGAGACTTCACCTCTGGCTCAGGAAGCACCTGAGCACAAATCACTGGAAGATGGGATAATCCACTAAGGAAGATGTGCTCTGTGTATGCTCTGTATTTATGCTCTTGCATTTCTAATATTGTTGTGTTAAGTTCACACTGTTAGTTGAATAGATAATTATGTTTCTTACTTCTGAAATGCTCTAATGTATTGAGAACTTATGGAAAAAAAACCCTGTAAAAGGGCAGGACATCTGAAGATGCCCAAGTAAAAAGGGTTGTGGATGAAAGAGTGACAACAAGAGTGAAAACCATTTTCTTGAGGCGTGTTAAGAAAGCAGCAGAAGTGCAAACCCACCAAGCAGGGCTGTGAAACCAGACTGTGACTGACTGTCCTTTCCTCACCTTCTCTTTGAACCAGTCGCTTTACATTCCTCATGGTAGATGGCCTGGATTTATCAGGAGGAAGGGAGAAGTGCTCTTTCTTAGGCTTTCCTAGGAAGTGGCAGATTTCAAATGCCAAACTGCTATCTGTTCTAGAACAGATCTTCCATATTGCGGACAGGGACCAAAGCATGGCATCAATGTGCAGGAGAGCCTGTGTGATGGTTGTCTGTCCTCTCCCCTACCCAGCATCAGGGAGCATTGAACTGTCCTACAGCACTGCCATACACACCTCATGGGCAATGAAATCACCAGCCTGGGATGCTGTGAGGGTGTAGTTTCACATCACAGCCACACCCGAATCACAACCTGTCTGTCATCTTTTTTTCTGCCTTCCTTTTTCATGACCAGTAGCTCTCCTGACCCTGCAGTGACTTGACTCGTGGCTCCTGCTGCTCATTTGGGCCAGTTGTATCAATCTTCTCCCAAGAAAAGTCTTTTCAGTAACACTGAAGTGTAAAAAGGGGAGTGAAAACAAGCAGGAAAGCAAAAGGCTTTATTTTGCCTATTTTTTCTTTATTTGTCTATGAGCTGCTCATGTAAAACTGTTTAAATTTCCAACAGAGAAGTTGGAGTGATAAAAATAATCCCTATTGAAAAAAATGCCAAGGATTATTGTTAGAGGTGAAAGCATTGAGGTATTTATGTGATATTACGAACAATTTAAAATAAGTGCAAAGATGGTTAGGATTAAAATAAACTTTCCCTTTACATGTTTCTTCCTGTCCCCAATATTTGTAGATGAAAACAACCTTAGTGATTTAAAGAAAAAATTAGCCTTCAGTGGAACAGGACCTGAGTTTTTCTTGAGGGTTTTTGTGTGCTTTCCTTAGTTACATATAGTACTGAAATAATTTGATGCGGGGGCACCACCAGAATGTCAGTCTGGCCACTCAAATCAAGTATTGAAAGACGTCAGTTCCCAGATGTGACAGATATGCTGCCTGCAACACTCGTCACCAGCAAAATCACTCTTTGTCTAGACCTGGGCTTCTCCTTCTCATGCAGAACTCCCATTACCTGCCTGTAAACTTCATGAACTATTAAACTTTCCAGCCCCTAGCTTTTGTGTCTCTTAACTTGAACAGAAAATAAGAAATTGCTGTGGATTATTAGCTCTGCTGTTCTTGAAAGTAGGAAAAATGTTTATGGTACCTTGTGGATAAAAACTGATCATAACCCATTAACCCAGCAAGCCAGTGAATTACTTTATTTCCTCTCTCTCTTGGGGGGGCGGGCC